>JAIWNI010000034.1:0-279686 GCA_025331435.1 Choanephora cucurbitarum
GTCTAACTTGTACAGTTCGAAGATAAAGGCTTTTCTTTCTTCAGTTACGTGTTTTTTAGCAGACATTTTATTATATAAAAGAGATAAAGGGGTACATTCATTTCATGCATGCTCAAGATATTTATGCGGATATTAAAAAAATTCTTGATTTTTTTGATAGGTCACTGTACAACATTTCCTAAAGCAACTGGGCTGTAAATCGACTATGACTACCAGTTACAGACCACAAGCAAATGGCATGTGTGAGAGGTTGAATGGATCTTTGTGTTCTATTTTGGCGAAGATAGCGCGGGATGATGATAAGTCTCAGGAATGGGATCTATTTTTGGATGCTGCTCTGATGGTTCTAAGAAGTACAGTGAATAGTGGTACAGGGTACACTCCCAGTTACTTACTATTTGGGTATGAAATGAAGACTCCTGCTGTTTGGGTTCCTCCTCGGTTGGATTATGTTGAAGGCGAAGAAGAAGCTGCTGTTGTTGATCGCGTGGTGATGATCAAGGAGAAGTTGACTGGTGTTCGTGAAGAAGCCAGAAAGAAGAGTGATGAGAGGAAGATGCTGAACAAGAAGCGTTATGATAACAAGGTGGTGTTTCGGCGCTTGTTCGAAGTGGGTGAAGAGGTGTTGTTGAAGGTTGATGTCGGTGAAAGTAAGTTTGCTGACAGGTGGGAAGGTCCCTACACCATCCTTTCGGTGAATAGTGCTTCTGGCACATATTATTTGACTGGTAAGAACAGCTTAAGAATCAAGCATCCGGTGAACGGTGATAGGCTCAAGCCCTATACAAGTAGTGGTGTTGCTCGTTTTGTTCCTGACGTGTTGGTGAAGGAGGCGAACTCCCAGTTTAGGCGTTGGGTACAGTCAAGAAGAAGTGGTGCTGAGGTGAACACGGTTTACCTGTGTTGAAAAGATTTGTTTAATTTTCTGTTGAGTGCGTCAAGCTTGCGGGGCGGAACGTGACGTGTGTCTATTTTTGTTGTGTTGCTTTTTGGCACTCTTTGGTGGTATTGAAGTCTATACCTTTGGGTATGTTTATGTGCGTTGAGGTTGTTCTTTGTTCTGTTTGTTGTCTTGGAAGTGGTGATCTTTTGGTACAAGTCTGGTTTGTATTACTCGGTTCCTGAAGTGGTAATAGCTGGCAACAGTTGTAGCCAATGAAATTGCTTCCTTGCATTGCTGTCAAATCCTCAAGATGTTTACTATCCAAGTTGGTACCTGCATTGACCAAAGTGCAAGAGTATGTTGACCCTCATTTAGTCTCATTATGTTTTTGTTGTTTCCTGTTTCCCTTGACCTGATTGTATCTCTACTGTTATTATTATTTTCTTTTGTCGTGCTTTCTATTTTATTTTTATTTTATTCTATTTTATTCTTTTCTATTTTGTTCTATTCAATTTTGTCCCTTTTTTTTTTATTCCACTTTATTTTTTTTATATTCTGTATTACCATCTTGATTGCTTCCTTTTAACTTCCTTATTTAGCTCAGCAAGCCATCGAGGATCGTTCATTTCTCGATTATTCTGCTTATTTTATTGAAATCTGTATCCAGCTGTTGTATTGCTAAGCAAGTATATGCAAGTCAATCTGATCAACAATCTCTACCCGTATTACAAGATTCTGCAGTGCCATGTTGACAAGTTTCGTCAATATCGGTAGAAAGTCGATTTGTTTGTTGTACCTGAATGTCCTGATTTAGAAAATGCTCTTGAAGATATCTAAACCATATCTTACAGAATCGCTGTTATACTTTGGTATTACTGTGATTGTACTCAATTACCTATATCTTTTTTTGTTTCTTATATATATATACTCGTAGTCATTTTTTTATATAAATCAAGAATTATTAATCTTTTCTTTTGAAATTATATCTTAACCGAGTTTTCTCTCTATTAAAGAATTATCTCTATTACTGTTACATACTACCTTTAAATTCTGTCTTTAAAGCGTACAAGTGCCTATTCTCTATATCATTTCTTCCCCTATTGTAATTGATAGTCTTTACAGTCTTCTATCTCCCTTTGTATTTGTTGTTTTCACTTGTTCGAATCAAAGGTAACATACGGGTTGATAATAAAGTTGTCATTTTTACTTACCATTTAATAATAAATATCGTTTACGTCATTTAAATGTCACGTGACAGCCCGGAATTCCGAGCCGCTCTGCTTCGGCGTAATGAGTAGAATAACCCATTTTTGCATAAAGTACTTTGCATGCAAGTGTGCTCTGACATTGATGTACGTGAAATAAAAACCCGAAAGGTTTTTTTAACGTTGATAACAGCTATCTGAAGAGTTGCTTTACCATTTAAGCAAACTTTAGCTTTTGCTGGAGTAATTTGATTTGTTTTTGCATTCATCCTGATCTCAAAAACGGATATGTTATGTTAAAGACTAACTGATAGATTGCATGATTTCAATAATTGAACTGAAACTTACTAGTTGCTTAATTAATAGAGCTTCTCTCATTGAAACAACAGGTTATAAGAAAAAATATGGCTCTTATGTTTATCAGTATTTGAACTTAATATCTAAACATTTAATAATTTTTTTCTTGCTATCAAAGCTTTGTCATAAGCTCGAATAAAACCGAAAAAGAAAATGCGCTCAAACTTGAAGGATGATCAAGCAAAAGACTGAAATAAAGCTTGTTGCAGAAATCTACTCAATTTCATGAACTTTTCTAGCTTCCATAAGGCATGGTCATTATATATATGATTAATGCAACCTGAAATAAAGACAAATCATTCTATAAAATAGCTGTGCATGTAAAGACGAATCATCTCTTTCCTTGTAACAGAAAAAAAATAAGAGTAATACCTCACTCACTCAGTGTTCATCTTTTGAGACAGTCAATTAGCGCTCTCCTCTGGACTTTGTGTACCAAGCTATGAATCAGGGCTGTCTCATAATCTTTGCGATAGGAGTTAAGGGAATGAAAAAACTTAAATGGTGATATTTCTTCTTTTTAAGACTAAGGAACACCTTTCTTGTCGTGGCTTCTTGATTACTCTTAGGGCAAGCGCTTTAATTATTATCAAATATTCGTGTAAAATAAAATTAGAGTATAAAGTGCATGTAATGATAATTGCATAAAATCATCGAGTATGCAACTCATAATCCTTATCACTTTCGCTTTTACAGTAAATACTGTAATTTTTTATTGTTTTTGTGAGCAAATTGTCTAAGGTGCAATTGTTGAAAAGCAAGCTGGCTGTAGACACTTGAAAGTGAGGCGTAAAAAAAATAAGGTATAGCAAAAAGTGAGGAGAAACAATGCGGGATTTCCAAAATAAGATAAATGATCGAATAAATTCAAAACGTGAGCTGAATATCTGAAAAAGGGGTATTTTTTTACAAAGACATAGTCAACCTGTAATGTCCAAAAGGGATGAATATAGCCAACCGGCGAAGCCCAAAAAAGATGATTTTAGCCAACTCGAAGGTTTTCCTACCCAATTTGGAGGTCTTTTTGTAACCTTTAAAACCCTCTTCTTTGTTGCAGTACTATCTTTTCTGCTCGCACTCCTTTTCTCCCTCTATTTGCCTGTGTATAATGAAACTGTCAGTCTGTATTAGTTTGCTCGCTCTTCCTTTCATGAGGGCAGCCGTTGTACCATATAGTCGTCAGTACCGTCTTGATATCAGCCATACAGCGTTAGGAAATCAAAGATTATGTCTTAGCGTAGGTAATTGTCGCTACACTTGCGTCTCAAACTTCTATGATGAAACATCCGCTACAGTGCCAAAATACCGACCTCACCTGTGTCCAGACATGGCTGATTATACAATGTCATTGATATACCCTTTAAGAGAGAATCCTAATGCGCCTGGCTATATTGTTAATCCAAGCTCTACGAATATACCTTGTCAATATGGAGGCAAGAGTAATGAAGGTCATACTTACTACTATTGTCCTCCCAAAGAAGAGGTCTACACAAGCATCTCTGCCAAAACTGAATTAAATAGTAACAAGGCTCATCAGTGGATACCAGTTAGGGCCTCAACCTTTCCTTCTTCATCCTAAATAGTCTTATGAGTAAATAATAAACTGTAATAGCAATGAGCAAAATGAAATAAAAAACTTTGGAAGTCGATCGCGATCATCTTTAGTCAAGTATTGTCTAAAAGACTTTTGCAATGGGTGATTTCTATACTGTCTATATTATTAGGCTACTTTCCTAAACTATTATGATCAAGATGTTTTCGATAGGACTATTAACTTTTTATTATCTGGCAAGTGTAAAATAAGTTAACATTTTTATTTCTCTACTTTCGGAATACTCTATTTATGTCAAGCTTGTGTTAAGAAGCTAAATCCATTGGTATGTCAGTTACTATCCTAGGACAATACATGATCAAGAAGCGATATATACGATCCTAAATATTAAGATTAAAAGGTATGTATTGCTATTCATGCCAACATATCAATCGTTATGGCGCGCTTTGCTTTATGGACAAAAGAAGATTTTGGATAGGATTTTTTTGATTTGGAAATGAAAGTATTAGCCAGATCTACCACTTATCCAAACCGTGTATATTTATTTTTGGTGTCTACATCGCTTGTCTTGATTGATTCGTTTATAGCTTTAGAATGGAGCTTAGCTTACTCTTAGCAAGGCATTGACATCAGATTATATCTTCCAATCACTGTAATTTGGCAGCATATGATGAGCCTAAAGTGGTATCTAAAGAGGCCCTTTTATCGTCTTCTATTCGCGTCTGCTTTCGATTTAGTTATGCATAAAGCAGTTTAATTTACTAATGCGTATATAATAAAAGCTGTAAGGGCTCAGGTAGTTGCAATGTATTCTTGGAAGTAGAAGCAATTTTCGATTGCTCCTGAGCTATCCTTGTCGAAGCAATAATATAATTCTTGGTATATGGAGTCTTTGAAATAATTACTTATCTCTCTCTCTCTCTCTCTTTCTGATTAAATATTCAGTAGTAAATGCATACTTCTATGAATGATAGTAGGTCGATTCGCATGAATGTAAATTTTTCTTTTCTCGCAATGTGCTGATTATGTACGTCATGTGATTTGTATATCCCAATACCGTTCATTGTCATCCGCTTCATTTTTTTTTGGCTCTAATAAAGGTAATATAATACACGCAGTTGTTTTGAAATTTAATGCTATCTTTGTTATCTTTGTTTATTTGAACAAATATTATATCCATATAGGACAGTTAGTTCTAATTGAAGAGCATTGATTATATGTCGCAACTCAGTATTTTGATTACTTATCAATGTATAAATGCTATAGCAATATCAGCTTACTAGAAATACACTCCTCCTTGGTAAGTGACATCAAGTTTGTTTATTTTTGACACTTCTGCATAATGGCACTCAAGCCTAGAAAGATCTTTTACTCCGATTTGCTTATTTGAATGACATGAAAGGCATTCTGATATCTAAACTGGTAGTTAGTAGGAGTGCAAAGTCTTCTCTCATACAAACTCTTTGTTTTTCTTTTTCTTGTATTGGACTTTAGTTATTCAGCACGAGAGATGCATCAATTCAAATGTCATAATCAGAGATACCCAGAATTCTTTGATTTTTGTTATGTCTGTATACACTCTTGTGCTCATTTGAAGCCCGTTTACTATCAATGGCGACATGCTCCTGATTATTGTAGCAGCCAGCTATATACTATTCTGATGACTTAAGAACTGGTACTTACCATTCATGTAGCAATTTAATCTGATTGGTTTTGAGACTTGTAAAATGATGTTATCGCCAATTAATATTTTGCAAGGAGCTCAATTGATAAAGAAAAAAGGTTTTGAATATAGGTTACAGTTCAATGTACACATTCCCTACACCTCTTAATGAATCAATTAAGTATGACTTCTTTTATTCTTGTTTTATCATATTTTGACACGCTATCTTTTTCAGTTCTTTCGGATTAGCGCTAACTCAATGAGCGGAACGTATATAGTACGAAAATTATGCCGAGAGCAATAGGTATTAGTTGAAGCTAGAAACAAAAGGTTTCATACGGTACGAGAACAACAAGCTCCTTATTTCATCTATCGTTTCACAATAAGTCTCAAATTCAGGCAAGTCTAGGTTGTCTAATTAATTGGCTAATGTGAGTAGTTTGTTTGGACAATTATCACAAATTGTTAGTCAAATCAATAACGCACCAGAGATATGAAAAGTCTCTAATACCTCCTCAGCTCTTCTAAGAGAGGCTTAATAGATTCTTAGTGTCTTGATAGTTTTGCATAGTTAATCATTGTGCTTTGAAATCAACAATCTGTGTGTTTTTGTAAAAAAAAAAAATTGTATGGCCCATCACACTGATCTACATTCTTGTGGAACATATCGTTTATACAGTTTATAGAAGGAAGTTTTTAATGAACTAACCAGAAAGTTTTAAGCATGCATCTTGTAGCTCCTTTTATCTTTGCCTGCATACGAGGGATATTACCATGGACTTTGGCCATGCTTGTTATTGCGTCAAAGTACTACAGCATGCTATACAAAATCAGTTTCTACTAAAAAGGTCACATAAGTAATACATAAATCTTTTGATATGCACACATAAGGAAATTGGCTTTTGTTATGACACTACTTTTTAAATTAAATGATTATGTCTATTGATTAGAAATTGTGTCTTTCAGGTCTAATTACGAATGAAATATTGAGATTGTTACCGTTTAAAATCTTTGAGCTTATCACAGACTACTGAATCTAGCATTATCAAAAGGCTTCTTTCAACTTGAGTAGTTGTGTCGTTGTCTAAGAAATCTTTATTACTGTTATCCCGATAAGTTTTCCTCAATACTCTTTGCATTTGCAAACAGAAAAAATCCAACAAAACTCAAGCAATTCTCTAAATTGATGGTCCAGATAGAGTTGATCAGCTTAATCAACCCAGACCGGAAGCCACTGTATGAAGTGGCCGTCTCCGGGTTTCTATAATACAATAAAAGAAATGTCAAATTGTCGAATTGCGATTGGCCTAAAGACAGTCTTACACAACCTCCTATTTTTAGAGAATATAAGAAAATTAAGAATTGGGAAAACGATTTTTCTATCCTCTCTTTCTTTCTCTTGTTTTCCCTTTTCTCAAATTTCATTCAGGGGGAAAGCAACCCTATTCATTTAATTTTGTTAGCTCCTTTCTATAGACTCAATAATAAGCATGATTGTTTGGAACTTGCTAGGCACATTTTGTATCAGTGGCTTTGTTGTATCTGTTGCTAAAGCACAAAATACATCCAGAAGAGCAGAAGCATTAGGGCTAAATAAGACATGGAATGCCAACATGCCAACGAGCGAACAGTCTTCTGCTGCTAATTACATCAATTCTAATTGGGCAGTGTCAAACACCAATTTTTACGGAAATGAAGATGTCAGTTTCGTCAAGGATCCAGTGACCAACAATGCGACAGTACTTCAAGTCAAGTATCCCGCTGGATCATATGCGCCGGTGGGCTCAAGAACTTCCACTGGCACTGTAGGTGGTGTGGAGTTCTTTTCTACACCAGAGCAAGGAAAGATGTATAATACTGCCCTTTTGAGTTATGATCTTGCATTTGATTCTAACTTTAACTGGGTGAAAGGCGGAAAGCTTCCTGGAATTTTTGGAGGTAAATTTGAGAAAAGAAAGGAGTAGGAGAATTATTATACTGACTTGTTGCTATTGTTTACTAAAATATCACAAACAAAAGGTCCAACCAGCGAAGGATGCTCAGGTGGCGAAAAAGCAACAGGATCTAACTGCTTTTCAGTTAGACTTATGTGGAGAGCTAATGGTATGATTTGCGTAATAATGTATTAAGGAAACAAACTTAAATGACGTATATTTCATCATTTTTAGGCGCGGGCGAGGCATACGCTTACATCCCCACTTCTGATAAGCTTTGTAACAGCAAACAAGTTATTTGTAATAGTGATTATGGCACTTCATTTTCTCGAGGTGTAATCCAGTTTTCTACCAACAAATGGACGCGCCTGGAAATTTATGTCAAGTTAAATTCTGGCTCAAATAGTAATGGTATTCTTCAAGTTTGGCAAGATGGCTCATTAATGATCAATCAACAAAATATCCAATTCCGCTCCAATGATGCCATTGCTGTCTCCAGTATCATGTTTAGCACATTTTTCGGTGGCGGCTCTTTAGATTACGCTACAAGTGCTGATACCTATACCTATTTTAAGAATATCCAATTTAGTGTTGGTAATACGCCCGAACCTAAAGGTGATAATTCTGCTTCTTCCCTATCTACTCCAGTGTACAGTCTTATTGCTCTATCTGGTTGCCTCCTGTCACTGTTTGTTTTCTAGATAAAAGCAGAGATGATAAATAAATGTACAAAAAAACAAAAGTATGAACAAGGAAAAAGGTCGAAGATTGAAAAGCAAGTTGTGTATAGATTGTTCCATCTTGCTCATAGAGTCGCTTCATAAGGATTTTTCAAGCATTCATTTATGTATATAAAAAGAGAGAGAGAGATGTATGTATAAATGCTTGTAAATGACTATGTGGTGTGAATCTGTATAATTTGGCGTGCTATGGTGAAGAACTGAACAAGAAAAAGAAAGTCAATGCTGCAAAAAACAACAACGACATGATCTATCACAAGTTCTTTTAATTCTCTTCAGGTACAATGACGAATTTGGGTGCGGTGTAGTATTTGGTGTTGTTGTAAACAGACTCTCCGGCCTTCCAACCTTCAACATCCTTCATGATTTCACCTTCACGAGCCTTAGCGGCTTCAGAACGGCGATAACTATCACGATCAGTTTCAGCAGTCAAAAGAGGAGTGAGGTAGATGCGTGACCAAATGTTTTCACGCTTTAATTCTCTATTGATCAGTATGTGGTTAATCTACTGTGTCTCTTTCTTCTCAAAAAAAAAAAAATAAAGTTTCGCAACTACCTTCTTTCGAGGTTACCTTGACCAACTCTGTAGAAACCATAAGCAGAGATGGCAGTAACACCAAGAACGGTAACAAGACCAGAAGGACCACGCTTAGGCAAATAGCGACGGTATCTGATCTCGGGGAAACCTTGAGCGGGAGGCAAATCTTGGGCCATTTTGTATTATAATGAAGAGTGGGGAGGGAAGTGGCTAAAAAAAAAATATAAATCGGCCCATGACTCTCTCTCTAACAATAAAAAAAATGTGTGTGTGTGCTTAGGGCGAGCACTCAGAATTTCTAAAAGCAGAAATCTCACTCTTTCAGAAGATGACGTTGATAGCGGGTTCTGAAAACAGGTCACTTTTTTGACCTTTCGGCTAAAAATTGATTTCTTTCAGTCAGGATTTGCATAAACAACCTTCTTGAGAGAAGATTTGTTATTTCACTTGAGAAAATCAAACCTGAATAAGGCTAGTTTGACTTATAGACTTTTTAAGTGATTCGGTGTATTTATGATTTCCTTGTTGCAAAGTTCTTATCATGAAGAAAAAGTCAATTAGTAAAACAAACTTGAGTTTTTGTGCCTCATGTATCAAACAAACAGCATGTCTATCTCTTTTCTGAGCGGCCAAGAAAGAGATATAAAAAGAGATATAAATAATTGTTGGCATACTTTGTTAATGAAAAAAACACACAATAGGATCAGTCCGGATGATCAAGACAATAAACAAAGAATTTGTTTTCGCTGAATTTATATTTGCATTTACATTTACTTGAGGTCCTTATGTATAATATACTCTATAGCTTCTAACGCCTGTTTAGACTGAAATTAGTTTTATAGATATAGATAACTATACACCAAGTAAAGTATTGTTTTCTTTTGGATTTGCAAAACTATAAAAGTAAAATAATAGACATGTCTGTAATACTCATTTGATAGACTTTCTCAGTATAACAGACGTTAAAAAGAGTTTGCGGGGGTATCTATAATATGAAATGGTGCAACAACTTTGTAGAACTATTATGGCAATGAATCTATTTACAATGTTTACTGTTTCTTAATTTTGGCTGTTCTGGTCAACATAACATGAGCCTACTATTTCCTGAAGCAAGCAATTTGTATGATGAGCAATATCAGAAAGATAAATGACTTAAAACATGTTTTGGTCATCATAATTATGTATAGTCAATAGTAGCAGCTGCTGTGCATAAGAAAGAACATCTAATCTATCTGTCAAGTATGTGTATCAGATAAATTCAAACTACATCAATGACTCATTAGTATAATCAACGTGTGACAGTAGCTTTTTTTCAATGGTCGCTTCCTTTAAAAGTCATCAAAAGACTTTGATAGTGGACCTTTCAACAACAATTGTAGCCTTGCTTAATTAGTGTGCAGATAAATGTAAGCATGTGCTCAACATGTCCTACCCCTATTTCCCTTTTCTTTGGTATTGTAATACTGAGCAGCTTAAGCATAGATGAAGTTATTCGAACGGGATGCTGTAAATTGCTGCTAGACCTCGCTTAAACTATATACATAAGCTTGGTTATTTTGACATTTTGTGGCTTTAAAGAACCAAAGTGGCCAAAAGAAAGACTACAGTGTGCTTTTCACACAATGACAACTATCTACCTTTTCTTTTAGATTTGTAAGTATGTCCAATCTTAGTGAATCAAAGAAAAATCAGCCGAAACTCATTGTAGTGAGTGATCTTCTCTTGTTGAACTTCATTGTCAAAGTTAGAGGAATGCAATTGAATCGCTTGGATTCGTCAGCATCCTGCAACTTAACCTTTATTCCCTTCAGTAATAACATCTCCATGCCCTAGTTCCATCACAAATTCAGTAGCCTGTGATCACTTCGATTCTTTCTATTATTTTGACACTATTCTCTCTATTGGCAGCTTCTGGTTTAGATTCCGTCATTTGTATTTCCGAAAACGCCAGATCATATGGGTTTGGTCAATGCTCAATTTCATTTCTTTCTTTTTTTTTTCAGACAATATTATGCAAGTTGTAAACGATAACCATCTTGCTTATTTACTCAGTTTAGGCTTCGAACTAGAGCTATGCCAACAAGCTTTAAGAGATAACGCAACACTTGAAGATGCTACTGAGTGGTACGTAATCTCTCTCACTTCTCATGTTACATTAGTGAATTAATGTTTGCATCTCACAAAAGGATCTTAAATCCCAACCGTGCGCCTGTTCCAAAATTTCAAGAAAGCATTGCTACTTCAAGCAATACATACACTAATTTGGCTCATTCGAATACCTCAGTAAGTTGGTTTGAATTTATCAAAAGAAAATTCATGCATTGATACACTTTTCTTTTTTAGAATTTTCAAAGAGAGAATGAAGAGTTGAAACAAACTCAGCTAAAGAAATCCGAGAAATTTACAAAAGAACTAAAGAAAGCCAAGCATCTAGAGCGAGAAGCGAAAAGAAAGGTATTGGCAGATATCCAGGAAGACAAAGAACGTAGAAGGAACAGGTCTCATTACTCTGACAACAATCAACCTAGCACAAATAGTCAACCCATGCCTGACCCAAACAGAACCTGCCATTTGGATCAAGCTCTTGTTCAGGTATATTGATAAGGAATCGTCTATCTTTTTTTTTTCTAATCGTTGTTTTCTGCTAGCTTAAATTGACAGATTCTTCTACCGTCAGGCAATCATTTCCTTCAGATTTGATGATTGGCGAGCTGCTTGATTTCGTGTGTGATCAAGAGAAGAGTTTGAACCAAAGTGATATTAACATTGATTCCGTATCTCTTACCAATGTGAGTATTAAGAAATATAGATGTGAATCTCAAACATCTTATTCTAAAAAAAAACATATGAAGGTTTTCCCCAGAAGGACATATACCAATCAAGATAGTTCTGTCACACTAAGAGATGCAGGATTTCTGCCTAACATCTCATTGAATGTACATATCTCAAGGCATGAAGAAAGCCCTGTTATAGATGATCCAGATCGTCATTTATTAGCTACTGAAGACATGCAAGAACCAGATGTAAGTTTTACACCTTTACTGTGCAACTCACTCGTCACTAATTCTGCAACGTAGGATTCCATGGAAGTTGACGAAACTGCTTCGGATGGTCCTCATAGACCACCTGCAAGTATGGCGAACCGTCACTTGTCGAGGCTTGGTACAGGAATCCAGCCTAACAACGCCACAACTACTTCTCAACCAGAAGCTATAGACAGTAAGTATTGAATAAGAAATAAAGCAAGCAAGGCATATATAATCTAAACACAACAAATAGGTCGAGAGGACAACTCTAGCACGCAGCAACAAAACAATGAGCGCAGGAGTTTGTTTTTGAATGCGATTCAGCATCACATGAACAACAGTTCTATACCACCCATTGACTCAGACAGTCATGTCAAAACTGGATTAGAACGACACTCAAGAGCCCTAAAAGACATTTGTGCAAGTTCTGTTTCAGGTAAATGGAAAAATTACGAACCAAGAAAGAAACGCGAAGTAATGACAGGAGATTTGTCTCGCCTTAAACATATATAACAGTTTTGTTATCACAGCACTCTACATCTTCCGATCGGTATCTAACAAAGGCTTTTGAGCTCCCTTCAGACTTGGCTGAATACTTGATTAAACATTTGAAAAACAATGGGAAGCTAAATGTGTCCAATCTGAAAAAGCTTGGGAGTCATTGGTAAATGAATTCTTTGTTTTCTGCCCACTGAAAAAGAAAAGTTTACTGATTCACCTCAATGCAACCATAACAGTTATCTACAGAATATTCTATTAGATTCATACATGTATTGTACAGACTCAATTATCGACAGCTTGTCCAAAACGAGTTCAGCACTTTCCATCTCTAAAGTTAGTCTTCGAGGCTGCGATATGATTACTGATAACGGCATAAGTTCCTTGTCAGGTAATAAGAGTATTATGTTGAATTTGAGCACACTGGATCTAATTTTTTAAAGTGGTATAGGCCTAAAGCAATTGAACTACCTTGATATTAGTAACTGTAAATTGACTGACAAGGGATTGAAGGCTTTGGAAAGTAAGTGCTTCTAAATTGGTACTACATCATCATGTTCATTTTTCTCCATTATTGCCTTTGACTTCTTAGAACTCTGCTTCCTAGTGTATCTTGATCTATCAAAAACAAAGATAACAAACAAAGGCATGGAATCTATGTTGCTTCATGCAAAGTGCAAGGAAGTATTACAGACTCTGATGCTAGATGGTTGTAGCAATATCAAATCTAGTAATACTTTAGTACCAATTGTCAATGGTAAGGACAGTTGCATAATATTTTTGTTTGGTTGTTCATATGCGTGTATACGTATTTTTTTTTTGCGAAAGGACTGCCAAACTTAATTCTGTTGTCTTTGGCTCGCACACCTATTGCTAAACAAGAAGTGGTTGACAGGCTGAAAAGGAATATTCAGCTAAGGAGCTTAAACATAAGTCAGACAAACACAACAGATCGAGACTTGACGGAAATCATAAGTCAGTTTAGACTGTTACAAGAACTCAACCTTTCAGGTTGTCATCATTTGTCTACTAAAGGATTGGCATTTCTTCCTACAGGTAGGTGTTCTAAAGGTTCTACAAAAACAACTGTATTGATCAAACAACATATCCGTTTTTTTTTTATTTGAAACAAAGAACTGAAGCATCTCGAATTCGTGCAATTTCCAAACAATGAGAACGAGCTTGATGGTGTTTTGGCAAGATATAGAGGTAAATAAGAAGGATGAATCATAAACCAAAAAAAAACCATACAGAAGGTCTAAAAATATTAAATTGTTAGAGCTTCCAATCAAGAAGCTAGAGTTAAGTTCGTTCTGTATTACGGATCAAGGTGCTCAGTATATTGCATGTATGAAACGTTTACAGTTCTTGAATCTGGAAGGAACGAAAGTAACGGATCATGGCATTTCTTATTTTAGAGGTATTTCATGAAACAGACATCTTCTGCTTTTTTGGCATGTATATAATGAATTGCTTTGTACAGACTTAGTCGAACTTGAAAAGTTATATTTGGATCGAACAGAATTAACTGATGAAGGCGTTGAGCATCTAGTTGGTACGTAACCCTACAGCAATTTACTTTATAACTTCACTTACACTATCAACAGGTCTTTCAAAGCTCAATACGCTATCATTGAGCCACACTGCTGTTACTAGTAATACATTAATTTTGATAAGCAACTATGCAAAAACTGGGTTCACTAGATGCCTAAAGACTCTCAATCTATCGCAGTGTCCAGGCATCACAGATAAAGGAGTTTGCAGTCTGAATGGTAATAAGATCTTTTTGAACCCAACAAAAAGACCTATGTATAAATTGATCCTAAAAACTGTTCATCCATAGCTATGATCAATCTTACTTACTTGAATTTGGACCATACTGGTGTGAGTAAGGCCTGTCTTCGATACTTGAGAGGCAAGTAAATTTACATGAAATCAAAAATGAATCATGCTCAAATGAACAGTTTGATTAGATCTGGATCACTTGAAACCTGTTCGATTGTTAGGCATTGAAAAAGAAGAGGAAGAAGAAGAGCTTCGGAATGGAGAATTGAACTAAATAAGATCAGAAAAAAAAGACGATGAGAAGAGACTTTCAGTTTACTGTCATTATGAATACATACTATGTCAACATAGTTCTTCAAACCATAGCATAGCGCATTTATTTCAATTGACAAAAAAAAAGCGATACAAATTGACAATGCATGTTTAAAAAATAAACGATCTAAGCAAACGCAAGCAACGATTTTTGAACCTAGCAAAAATGGTTGACAAAGCTCACCAACAAAAGAAACAAAAGGGATTTAACTCGGGTATCATCTAAAAGTTGTTTGATCCGATTTGGCTTCTTTTCATTAACGAGAGAAGAGTCCCATATCTCCTCATCTTGATCCTCTGATCTATCAATTGAATTACCGACTTGGTTTGGATCGATGGGCTCTGAACTATTAGTTGTAGGTAAAAGAGGTACAGCTTGGTATTCTCCTTGAGCTCTGTTTGGTTTTGTAGAATCTGATGAAGGCTGGGCGCTCTTGCAGATCCAGACAGAAATTTCGTGTGTTGTTTGGCTCATGTAGTAGCAGACAAAGATAAAAAGACAACTAGAAACAATCAAATTGATCCACCAACCTAGACCGAAAACCCAAGTGGGTGGAGACAGAATAACCAAGAGGCCCTTGGTATCGCCTGCTAGCCACATATGAAATTGGCCAATAAAGGTTTCAAGGGAGATCTTGCCGATGAAAGCATGAAATTCAGAATGCGTGTTTCTCAAATAGACGTTCATGTTACGCAGAATGACAAACGCCAAAATAGGGATCCATGAAATATAAGGGTGAATTGTGTTATATACAAACTTGTTCTCTCGAGTCAGTTCAAACCAAAAATACCAGACCATGGCTACAACTGATAGACAAATAGAAAATTGCTTGATGATATACCATCGCGGATGTTCGGTTATCTTGTGTTCGGTCAACTTGATGAAGGCATAAGCGCATAACATGCCTACATAAACGATATATGCATCAAGAGCTAGACGGAAGCGCCATTCGGCAGCATTCCAATGAACGTTTGCGATTACTTCAAGAGTAGAAAAAACAGCTTCCAAGACATTTGGTACATGAATGAAACCAGTTGTCAAGCAACAACAGAGGATTAACTTGGAGAGCATGAATGCAGGGATTTTGTTCCAAGCATGGCCAATATACATCACAAGCCAGATGACTAAGAACCAAAAGGAGACTAACGGTGTAAAATAATAACTAAGATAATCTGTGTCCATCAGATATTGAAGCACAAAGGTCAAAAAGTTGAGTCGCACCATCACATTCAGGATACGTCCAATACCAAAGTCAGCTTTCTTGTAAAAAAAGAAGAAATGACCATAGCCTGTTTGGAAGAGATAGGCAGCCACTAGGATACGTACTGCATTGTAGATACCAGAAGTACCTGAAGCACCACAAAAATGATAGACAAGGATAATTACTTGCATCCAGCCCTTCCATTCGTCAGTCTGATGGCGATTAAGAAATCCTTGATCTCCTTCCTTTTTGTGTTGTAACTTGACCATACCAAGCACAGCAACAGCAATCATCATCATAATGAACACAGTTGGATTGAAATTCTTTTGAATCTTTCCAAACAGTTGAGTTCTGTCTGAAAAGTACATATAAATCACACATAAGCCAAAGATAAATACTGAGTTTAATATGCTTGCCGCTGGGAATAGCTTGTTTGACAATACAGCTGTAGACACTTTTCAATACATATAGATGTTAGTACTATGCTATAAAGAGCTTAACCACTAAACTGTACCTGAAGAGTTCTTTATCAGGAAACCAATAGGAGCCCAGATCAAGAATAAGCCTATAAAGAACATTTGATACCATCTTGGTGAAGGGTATTGGTAGCAACAAGTGCTGCCCATAGGAAACTTCTTTTCGAGTTGATCATTGCATCTATAGTTTAAAGCGATCTGGGCTTGAGCTGTTGTTACGGCTGAATTAAAATGAAGCCCATCTTCTGTAGCTTCCAAGGGAGTGTCAGTGCTAACTTTGTTCCACACAAAAGGAACAGCAAAAGGTACGACTGATTTTAGCTGACTTTCCTGTTCCTTCAAGTAATGATTCATCTTGTTGATCTTCTCTATCTTCATCGTAATCGATCGGTTCTGATCCAGCCTGTTATAATCAGGCCATTCAACAGGGCTCAGTAGAACTGCATCAGCTAGTTGAGAGGAAGAAGCCATGGAAAACACTCTATCCACCGTCTTTTTCCATTCTGTAAAGTAGCTGTCGCCTAAATGATGCATTTGCCAGGCACCTGTGCCCATCACTAGCAGACTGGGCTTTTCATGATTTCCAAATAAGCTTTGTGTTTCGTTTAAATAAGGATCCCACCAAAACTCCATGGTAACACCATTTATTACAAATTTGCGATTCACGTGTGCTTCTCCTGAAGTATCCATGCCAGGACGCATTAATTGAACTGCTGCAAAAAATTGTTGTCTAGCGATTGAATCGCCTACATAGACTATTCGAGCATGACTGAGGCAGTGTTCTATTTCAGGCGCTTTGTAACTATGCAGCATACAGCTTGCTGGTTGCCAGTTTTTCATCGTCTTGTCTGCCCACCAACCTTCATTCAGTAAGCTAGAACAACGATTCTGATCTTTGCTGTCTAAATGTCGAGATGAGTTTACAAACCAAATCAAAAAAAAAAAAGACAGCCACATACCAAACAAGTAGCGCCCCAAAGAAGCTATAAACACAAGGACAAAGGTCGAAATGCAACCAAGTCTTATTAGCTTGTGCATCAGGTTGGATTCAGATGAGGTGCCCATCTTGGTAAGAAAGCAAGTAGTCTAGAATTCTAATTCAAATCACTCTTTTTTAGCCATATATAAACTCCGACTAAGTTTGAGAGGGGCGGGGTTGCTTTGAGTGATCGCATAGTTCTTTGAAACTACTGCTTTTTTAGTGATAGTCAATCAACACTTCTCAGAGAGTAGCCGCAAAAAAAAAAAGACTTATCTAAAAAGCGGGATGTATAAAACTCTACTAAGATTTCTTATGATGAGAGCTTTTGCATTAATAGAGGCTTTGAAGCTGATGAGAAAATAAATGCGAATGGTTTCAACTGCTTCAAACCAGTGTTGGAATGCAGCCGATCCCAACATCAAAAAAGGAAACCTGAATAAGACCCACCTTTTAAATATTTGCTATTTAAGCTGAAGTTTTGTGAAATCATTAAAGCAAGCTAATCGATCTACTAAGAACAACGATATAAATGTCACTCTTACAGCTGTCGAAGGATACACAGACGGTAACCCTAAGGAACTTAATTCTGACAACTGTCTCATCTCATTGTATTCTGAAAAAGATGGAAACTGTGTCTCCTCTCAAGGATACCGTCTTCTTCTTCAATTGTAACTATTTCAAACCTAACGCAAAGAGTAAATCGTGCTAAAAAAAAAGCGTAAACCAATGTATGCTTGAGTTTTGGTTATTTAGAGATACATGAACTTGGAAGCGAATCTGCTTTTTAAGACAAAGACAGAAAATGCTATGAATGTGATTGGCCAAGAAATTGCGAAATTACTCAAGCAACTATTATTTCTGTCTAGCTTTTTCTCTCTTTTCTTTCCTTTTTCCTTATTTATTTTTGCTAGTATAATGTCTGCCAAACTGCCCGAGTTTCTTGAAGAACAGTATCCACCAGACTTAGAACTAAAGTATGTTGTTTTGAACAAGAAAGATAAAGGGATTATGTATTGACAGAAAACTGCTTTAGGTTACTACAAATAGTACATAGACATGGTAAGGCTTAAATAATTTGAGATAAGTCGATTGAAATTGCCCTTAAAAATTCATTACAGGCGAGCGTACGCCTGTTCGAAGAAGACTTGAGCACATGGTACCTACTATTTGGAATTTGTGTGAAGCCAATACAGCTATGTTTGCAAGTATCGCTGAATTTAATAAGCAAGAAAAAGATGGGAAAAAAATCCAGCATGTCACACAATTACCAATGGAAAGAGTACTCGAAACAGATGGCTCCAGAAAGATGGCTCCAGCCGGCTGGTAAGCCATCCCTAAATATAGTTGTCTTTCACTATGCTTATCTCTTACTATCTATACGATCTATAGCTATTATGGTCAGTTAACTAATTTGGGAAGATACCGAATGAACCTATTAGGTGAACGCTTAAGAGAATTTTACGTTGACAAGTAAGGGCTTTTTTCTTTATAGTCCTAGGAGTAAAACTAATATGGCTGTCAATAGAATCAAATTTCTACCGGATGTATTTGATGAAGAAAGTATCTATTTAAGAAGCTCGGAATATCCTCGTACACAGGAATCAGTTTTACAACTGATTGGAGGAGGCCTTTATCCTGAGCACAAGAGGCCTATGGATTTCACTGGACTAAAGCTTCACATTCGGTAAGACAAAGGTAATTGCCATGCTTACTGAATCGGGCACTCAACGTTGTCTGTTCTTTATATGATAGTGACCCAAGAGATGATTTGATGTTTCCTAATCCCAACTGCTATCGTCTACGTGCACTAGCCAAAGAGTTCAATAAGGAAGTAGCCAAGAATATGCATGATAAAATGGAATCACTCTCTTATCGACTTCGACACCATGTCAAAGATGTTTCTTTGACAAGTCACCCCTCTGCCAACGGCATTTTGGACACACTTGTTTCAGCAAAGGTTCATGGATTTTCACTTCCTCCTGAAATTGACCAAAACCTTCTCGACGATCTCGAATCAGTAGTGGTTCATGAATGGTTTTATGGTGCTATGCAATCAGCAGAAGTGCGTAGGTTGGGCTTAGGTCGATTAATGGGATTGATTCGTGATCGCATGAATTGGAAAGAAGATCGAGGCGACAAAGACAAGCTTAAATTAGCTGTTTATTCAGGTCATGACACGTATGTTGTTTCCTAGCGCTTGATTGTATCAAGCAAATCATTAATTTCTAATTTTCTTTTTTAGTACGGTTGGTCCTCTTCTGATCATGATGGATGCATTTGACGAAAAGTAAGTAAAATACCTTTACACTTAAGAAGCATACTTTCTTAATATTCTATTTTCTTTTTCCAAAAAAAAAAAGATGGCCACCTTTTGGTAGTGCTGTTTTGTTCGAATTGTTTAAACAAAAGGATAAAGATCAGCATTTTGTGCGTGTTAGATATAATGAAAATGCTTTGAAGCTACCTGGCTGCCAAGCCGAAGGGAACCACAAGAAGGGAGATCCAACGCTTTGTACTTTTGAAGCCTTCAAAAATATTGTAAAAGAACAGGTGCCTTTAGACTGGGAGAAAGAATGCAACAAATAAATCCGTATAACATAGAAAAAAATATTATGGTTTAGAGCAGTAATTTTTTTTTGAAAAAATGGTTCTCAAGACCAAGTCAACGGGATAGCTTTTTATTCTCATGAAGTCTTGATTAGACAACATTATGCTGTATTCTGTTGGTTTTAATATTCTTGAAAATCCAAAATTGGATTCAAACAATGATCTTATCCTTCGCCACGTTATAGGATATTCAACACACATTCATTGAAATCAGATTTTGACTTATGTTATTTTCAGAAAATCAAAGGTTAAGAACCATCTCCAACAGGTTTTCTAGACCAAACTCCAAACCTCAAGAAAGCCTTTGTTTTTTTAAGTGTATAGAGATTAACCTATACCAACAAGCAACACTACGGCTCAAATTAAACCCCAGTTGTCATCTTTACTAGGCAACCGACATAAATTTATGTCACCGAGGGCAAAATCTGAGCCGTAGTGAAGATAAGGAAGGCCAAAAATCAAGTAGGTGTATTCATGCCCCATTACCATAGGGTTATCAATTGACATACAGTTAATTACAAGATAAGATGGGGCAGCCCGGCAGGTCACATCATTTGAGTCAATACATATTCAAGTTATTAATTTATTCAATATGGAACATTCACGGTGCTTTGGTGTGAGGTAGTAGGCTTGATACGGTTGTTGTATCGAACGATGTATCGAACAACACAATAGTTGACATTTAACCTCTGTCTAGACTCAGATCATAAACTACCAAATAAAGAGACATATAACATAGTCACTTGTAACAGAGCTATAGAATTGAGTGTCTAGCCTGACAACCAAAATGTCACTGCTGTCAATGCAGGATTAACAAATAGAATATCTAGACTCACAAACAGTTACAGGATGTCATATGATAACGATGGTGATATTAATATCTCAAGTCTTGTATGACTATGAAGATGTCACTGCTTGATTATTTATGTCTCAATGCAAGAAGTCATAAAAGTTGGCCTGCTATATATAGTTGCTCATTGGTAGATAAGATAAGGTGTAACAAAGATAGACATTGTGCATTGAAGACCAAGTCACTTTCCAACATCAATTGAATAGTATAAATAGAGATAGATTCTTGACTAGTTAGAAACTTCATTCAATTTTACTTTGAACTTATTCCGGACAAAACAATAAAAGTTGAGTCTTAGTCGTACTTTGTCTTTTTTGCTACTGCTGAGAACCTACTTATACAACAACGGTTGCTGATGAAATGTACTGTCAACTTTGATAAACTCTGAATGATCTCTCTCTCTCTCTCTCTCTCTCTCTCTCTCTCTCTCTCTCTCTCTCTCTCTTGAATTTGATTCCAAGCTGCTGTTGTTGTTGTTGTTGCTCTCTGGTTCCTGAGTTGAATATCTTTTCAGACCCTTTTTCCCCAATTATCTCACAAGAAATCAAGATCAAACCAACTGTCAAAATTAAAGTTTAAAAAAAGAATTCACAGGCAATTTCGACTTGATAAATGACGTAGCAGTGCGACAGTGCGACAATTTTCCGGCCCGGACTAATTTTAAAAAGAATATATTTTATTTATCTAATAGAAGAAATGTCGCAGCCATCAGCAAAAATGAGCGTAGACACCCAATAGAGGTTGAGTATAACCTTCCTCAAATGTACAATCCAAAAAAGAGAAGGTTCAAACCGAAAATAGTTAACAAACGGAGAAAGAAGATGAAGTTGAACTTGTTACGTATAAGGAAGTTGCCTTTAGTAAAAGTCAGCTCTTCATTGTATTCGTCAGGACATAACAATCAATCAGATCGAAGCATATAATTAACAGTTGCTTTATTCGAGATAGTATAGTTATTTAGTATAGAATAGAATAGATATAAAAAGGCCGTATTTTGGATAATTATAAGTTCTTTATCAAAGACTTATTATCAAAATACAGGTAAACGATAAAATAAGAAATTAAATAAACATCAAAGACTTATTATCAAAATACAGACCACGTCACTTCCTTCTAGAACTATTTCCAGTGATCCTATTGGTTCAAATACCTTCTAAAGTCACGTGACCTACTGTAAACATCCGTAACAAAATATCAAGACGACAATTGGTAGCATCTCCTGTCGTATCCTTGGATCTACTGCTTCCTGCCTGCCGTGTGCTGTATAACTTGCCTGTGTGCTGTATAACTTTGCCTGTGTGCTGTATCTTTGTTTATCTGTGTACTGTTTAATTACCTGTCGATACTGTATTGTCAATCTATCAACTAAAGATACAAGAAATTAACTGAAAATGTCAAATCAAGAAAATTCTACAAGCCTTTCTACTAGCGACCCCGTCATCATTAGTCTCATCCAAGAATTTACAAAAGCTTTAAGCAACAATAACAACAATGGCCGTTCTGTTCCTCGTACCACCGAGCCTTCAGTTTACGATGGTACACGAGATGCCATGGTCATTGACTCTTGGATTCGCACTCTTGAAAGATATGCTGATTTTCAGAACTGGGATCATAGACAAATGAAGTCGTATGCTGTCACCCTGCTTAGAGGAAGAGCCGATACGTGGTATAGAACACTAGAAATGGGTGATGGTGAAGAACCCGAAGACTGGCTCTCGTTCAAAAGAGAGTTGGTTGACTTCTTCCGTCCGGACGATGCTGCTCGTTTGGCTCGTGACCGCTTAGCTGTATACCGCCAAACAGGATCTCTTAACGACTACATCAATGGGTTTATGGACATCATTGCCGCTATCCCTGCTATCACAGAAGACGAGTCTTGTGATAAGTTTATGAGAGGTATCGCAAATCGTGATACTCGATCACAAGTCCGACAAGCACAAGCAATCACTCTCAGAGAAGCTATCAGAGTAGCCATCGCCCACGATAGCGCTATCCACGAAAATCCTGCTTTTTACAGACGAAACAACGGAGTGTTTAATCAGTTTCATACACCTCGCCCTGCTTCTCCTGCCCCTCGTAGGCCTTACGCTGGTGAGCCAATGGACTTGTCCGTTATGTCTTCTCGGCCTCCTCGCTCTGGTATGAAATGTCACTACTGCGGTCAAATGGGACACATTCGACGCTTCTGTAAAGTTCGAAGTGCTGATTTCAAGAAGCTCGAAGAAGATCGTTATCGCAAGTTGCAGAAGGATTTTCACTAAACGTGGTTGACGACCAGGAAGTGCAACCACGTATAGATCATGAAAACCTTCCTACTACCCAAAATAGTCATAGCTGTAATTGTTCTCAACAAAACTTGAATAAAGATAATACGGATTGTGACCCTTATTCTGATGAAGTCCTTAGCAATGATTGTGAAACTGCGAATATCAAAAGTGAGAAAGAAATCTATGCTGCCAATACTCAAAAGTCTATTGTAACCGAACTAGTACCTATCATTCACCCTAAGTCTGGTTTGAAACAAGAACTCCAGTATTTGTCTGAATTGAATGTGGTTGCCACAAAGCTTCCTCTTTATCATGGCGCCATTAACAATGAGACTTTGGAAATCTTAATTGACAGTGGTGCAAGCGAGAATTACGTCTCTCCTTCTGTGGCCAAACATGCGCATTCAAGAATTCGTGTTCATGATAGACAAGTAGAAACTGCTGGTGGAGAAACCACTGAAATTACTGAAAAAGTTGAACTCCATATCAACATGAATGGTTTCCAAACCAAAGTAATGGCGTATGTTTTCCCCACTAAGTTCGACATAATACTTGGTAGAACCTGGTTGAAAGAAGTGGATCCACGCCCTGAGTGGGAGACTGACACTTGGTGGATATGGAATAAAGAGAAAAAAGAAACTGTCAAATTGGTGCCTTATAACAACTATGATGGTAAAACGAAACCCCAACTGAATTATCTGATCTCGAAAAAACAAGCTGAGCGAAGTATCAAACAAGGTGCTGAAAGCTGTTTGGTCTATTTGAATGCTGCCGAAATCAATGATAAGAACCCGTTGTTGGTGGAAGATAACTATTGGAACAAGTTGGTCAAGGAATTCTCCTCAGTTTTTAGGGACGAGTTACCTGGACTACCACCCAAGCGCGACGTAACTCATGTTATCAATACTGGTGACGCCAAACCTATCAGCCGACCTCCCTTTAAAATGAGTCCAGCTGAACTTGATGAATTACAACGACAAGTCAAGGAATTGCTACAGTTAGGACTTATTCGCCCTAGTGCATCACCGTGGGGAGCACCAGTCTTATTTGTAAAGAAGAAAAATGGTGAAATGAGAATGTGTATCGATTACCGGGCTTTGAATAGCGTTACTGTCCGAAATAATCATCCGCTTCCGCGAATCGACGAATGCTTGGACCGTCTACAAGGTGCTTCTTATTTTAGCAGCTTGGATTTGAAGTCGGGCTATCATCAAGTTCGCATCGATCCAGACGATGTTCCAAAAACTGCATTCAATACTCGTTACGGTCAATTCGAGTTTCTGGTCCTACCTTTTGGTTTAACTAATGCGCCTCCTACCTTCCAAAGCCTGATGAACAAGGTATTAGGAGACTGCTTAGACAAATTCGCTTTGGTCTATCTCGACGACATTTTGATTTACAGCCAAAATGAAAAAGAACACAGAGACCATGTTCGAATTGTCCTGAACAAACTGAAAGAGGCTAATCTGATTGCGAACTTGAAGAAATGTGAATTCGGAAAGAGGGAATTGACATTCGTTGGATTTGATATTACATCCAATGGTATTCTCCCCAGCAAGTCTAAAGTGGAGGTACTCAAATCATGGCCAGTCCTCACCAACGTGCAAGAAGTTAGATCCTTTATTGGATTAGCTCAACACTATAGGCGCTTTATCCCTAACTTCGCTTCCATTGCTTCTCCATTAACGGATCTAACTAAAGGAACTGGACCAAAGAAAAGACCAATCATCTGGTCCAAGGAATGCCAAACTAGCTTTGACAAGATCAAGGATCTAATGGTATCAGCCCCTCTCTTGCAAGTCCCCAACATGGATAAACCCTTTCGTGTTGAGACTGATGCCTCTGATTTTGGTTGTGGTGCTGTGTTGTTACAACCTGATGATAACGACCCACCATCCTGGCATCCGGTTGCATATGAGTCCAAGAAGTTCTCTTCAGCAGAGAGGAATTATCCCGCACAAGAACGCGAATTTATGGGTATTCTTCATGCTCTGCGTGTATGGCGTTGCTTTTTGGATGGATGTAAAGGTGGCTATAAGATCCTGACTGATCACTTGCCAAATTGCCATTTGAGAACACAGGATAAAATCAGTCCAAGATTGGTAAGATGGATCAATGAGTTGGAGTTATATTCGCCCATTATCGAATACAAGGCTGGTAAAGAAAATAATGCTGCTGATGTACTTTCTCGCATCGGTGGCCCTGATTCTAAAGCGGCTGAAGAGTCTATTGAACCTGATTATCTCTACGCTGCATGGACTATGAAAGATGCACCCGAATCTATTCAGAATGATTGGCCCCTATTTTACCTAAAATCGGATCAAGTCAAATCTCCTGGTCTACGTCAATATTTGGATAAACGAAAGGATGAGTTTGTCATTCAAGATAACAAAGTATTCCACTTGTCAAAAATTGACGACCAACCTAAAAGTCAACTGGTACCTTATATCCCTTTCGCGCAAAGAGCTGACTTGGTAGCCAATTATCATGAATCGAATGGCCATGCAGGACTGGAGACAATGATCAAACTGTTCAATCCGAGATTTTGGTGGCATACTGTAAGACGAGATTTAAAGCATTGGTTGAAAACATGTCCTGCCTGTCAAGTGAATAGTCGTAGAACGCATACACATCACGATGTTATGCATCCTTTGAAAGTGCCGGCTGCCTTTGACCGATGGCATTTGGACTTTATTGGTGAATTACCTCTGACTACTAAAGGAAATCAATGGCTACTGGTAGCAGTCGATTACACTACTAATTGGCCTATCGCCCGTGCAATACCGCACGCTACCAAAGAAGCTATTGCTGATTTCATATACGAGGAAATAATGATGCGTTTTGGTTGCCCCTCAGAGATTCTAACTGATCGTGGAGCTAACTTTAACAGTGGGTTAGTCAACGCCTATTTGAAGAAGGTTGGAACTCACCATAAACTTACTTCCGCATATCACCCTAGAACTAATGGAAAGGCTGAACGCTTTAACGGTGTGATCAAGGGCATGCTACGTAAGTACGTGAACGGTGCTCTACATAGATGGGACGACTTTGTCAATGCCGCCTTATGGGCCTCTCGAATCCGTGTGCATTCAACAACAGGTTACAGTCCATTCTTTTTAACATATGGTCGAGAACCTCGTTTGCCTGGTGATACCCTTGTACCTTATATTGACAAAGCCACTTTTAATGATGAACGCACAGTAGCCGATATAACTTCAAGAGAGCTCAGTAAATTAGGTCAACATCGTGCTGCAGCGGAATTCCGAATGAAAGCAATGGCAGAAAAAGACAAGGAAAAATGGGATAGCCAAATCAAACAAGTATCTTTTGAAATTGGTGACAAGGTCATGTTGACACATGAAGGCCGCTACGGTTTAGAACCACAGTTTAAAGGTCCATACATCGTTGTCCAGACTTTCCCTGATTATGGTACTTACAAGCTTCAAACGCTTGCTGGTGAACCCCTGAAATCACTTGTGCATGTGGATCGAATGCGCCCTGCTCATGGCCATAATTCGTCCTCTGCTTGGTATGATCCTGTAGTTGCAAGACAAGAATGGCGTCAAGTAATGACAAACGTTGGGCGCGCAGCCGTTGTTCCTACTGTTACCCCTACTACTCTCACTGCTGAAGACGAATTCATTACGGGACCAATTTCTGATTTTATTAACAACGAATCTTTTCCTTTGATGCCTTCTGTTGATTCAATTGATCCTGTTGACTCGATTGATCCTGTTGACTCGATTGATCCTGTTACCTCTGTTTCGCCTGCTGTTCCTACCACTACGCCTATGGCTGAACCTTCAGTATTGTCACAACAGACTTTTAATTCTGCGCTTACTTTACCTGTTCTTCCATCACTTGAATTGCCTGATCCAATACAATCTCCTGCTTTGACCCCCTTTAGTGCACCTGATCAACCTAGTCCTATTGTTATTGACTCGCTAGACGATGATATGCTCAACAGTCCAGGCTCCATGGATCATGATTTGACTGATGCTATTGAAATGGATAATTCCGATATCGTTGTTAATTCTAATATTGATGATGATTCGAATTCCAACTCGCTTGGTTCTACTGAAAATGATGACCCTATCGACATTGAAGATACAATCTCCATGCCTGACAATGCTGACTCTCACTTGGACGATCTTGAACGCCTTATTGAAGATGACAAACAAGACATACAAGATACACTCTCCGATGCTGACTACAACTTTGATGTTGATATTGAAGACGCTGATAAACCTACCATTTTACCTGCTCCTACAACTCCTGCTACTTCGTCTACGTCGTCTACTCTGTCTCCTTGTCCTGCTTCGCGTTCTTTACACGTTCAGAGGCGAACGTCAAGCCAGGAGGGGGGTAATGTCGCAGCCATCAGCAAAAATGAGCGTAGACACCCAATAGAGGTTGAGTATAACCTTCCTCAAATGTACAATCCAAAAAAGAGAAGGTTCAAACCGAAAATAGTTAACAAACGGAGAAAGAAGATGAAGTTGAACTTGTTACGTATAAGGAAGTTGCCTTTAGTAAAAGTCAGCTCTTCATTGTATTCGTCAGGACATAACAATCAATCAGATCGAAGCATATAATTAACAGTTGCTTTATTCGAGATAGTATAGTTATTTAGTATAGAATAGAATAGATATAAAAAGGCCGTATTTTGGATAATTATAAGTTCTTTATCAAAGACTTATTATCAAAATACAGGTAAACGATAAAATAAGAAATTAAATAAACATCAAAGACTTATTATCAAAATACAGACCACGTCACTTCCTTCTAGAACTATTTCCAGTGATCCTATTGGTTCAAATACCTTCTAAAGTCACGTGACCTACTGTAAACATCCGTAACAAAATATCAAGACGACAAAATATATCAGCTTCTATGGCGCAATTGGCTAGCGCGTCTGACTGTTAATCAGGAGGTTGGTGGTTCGAGCCCACCTAGGAGCGTTTCTTTTGCGTTTTTGTTTTTTGGTGCTTCCTTAAATGTTACTGGCCAAAGGATAATTTTTGCAGTAACTTGTAAAAGAGAATCAGAGAGATATAATGGAGCAATTAGGCAGCAAGGTTATATGAAATGGGTTTCAAGTTTTAAGCCGTCTGACTAAAGATATAGATAAAATAGAATAAAGTGATGTAAAGAAATATAAAGAAGAGATGTAATGAAAGAATACAATGATTTGTAATAAGTAGAGTAGTTCCTCGATTGAAGAGTATGCCTGCTACAAGAGTGTAGTTTTCTAACTTGATAATTGCTTCAAGCGCTAGAATACTATTTGATCTAAGAACATGCTCGACATAAGAGTGCATTTCTCAAGAATATGAGCAGTCTTACATAAAGCGACTATTGTATCATGGGAACCAACTAACAAAGTGAGATACGTAGCGAATGTAAGCTAAACTACAAAGTATGTATCAAGTAGAATAAGAGAACTTATGGTCAATTTTATTGATACAGTGAGATTTAACGAGTTCACAAGAGATCAAGAGGAGCTGGCAAATAGACCAGATACTTACCAGAAAATGTGAATTTGAGTTCAGAGCAAACAATAGAAGCTAGATAAATTTGAGGGCTAGGAAAATACCTGCGCGTAACAAAAGTAAGAGCACATAACAGTTAGAAAGAAATAACGCCATGCTAACATAAACGAAATACCCTATGCCTGCCGAACAAAAAGCCTGAAACTAATTTTGACATTTGATTTGTAGAGCAATCTGGTTTATTCGCTTTATTTATCATGTTAAAAAGAATGATCTTTTTGCTTTTTTAGGTTTACATTCATTGTATTAACCCGCTTGACTACTTTTTTATGTGAACTACAACGAATAATATCGGTGTTAACAAGTAAGAAGCAGCATCCAGTGATTGCAGTTTGAGTCTAGCGAACGTAGAATAAAAAACAAAGCGAAGCGACAAATTTAGACTCAAATGGTGTTTATGAAGCATACAGAAATGGATAGATTTATCCCAGTATGGTTGACAAGCTTTCTCTACTTTTGGTTTTATCTTTCAACATACTGTTAATCATGCAATGACAGAATGAAACTTTATGCATATGACTGCTACAAAAGATAAACAAGCGTTCAATTTGCCGTATTTATCCAACCCATAGGCTGTCCGCTTTGATTATAAGCCCCAATTTAGTTTGTTCGCCTTCTTGATCTACAAGGTGGTCCATGCTGGTTTTTCCAGCGTTGATACGAGTTCTTAAGACTGATGTGCGTAGTATAGTTTGTAAAAAGCCCCTGGAGTCTTCCTTCAAAATAACAAGCTTTCCAATCCATTTTCTTCTTATCATAGCCCTCGATGAATCTTTCAACAAAACTCCAATTTTCAGAAAGGGATGGTGATGTTACTAGTGATACCGATGACCTTGATGACGATGATGTCAATGGGGACAGTTCTCTTGATGGGTTGGGTATATATTTACGTTTATAAGACACAAGCGTTGCTATTCCGCCATTCAAACAGTCAATGGCACGCTTTTTTGATTCAGTGTTTTTTAATCTGCTCAAAAGCCTGATGCTTTCATCTAACCTTGATTCAAAGTCGTTGCATATTCTCGAGATATCATAGGCTATCTCTTCTCTATTTAGAGTCGCATTTTCAGAAGTCTTTTGTAAGATATTATAAAGCTTTTGAATAGTAGGATCATGATCAAGGAAATCCGGCTTCTGAGTAGTGAAGAAAATGGTTAAAGCAACTAAGGGGTGTAATGGCATATTGGTCAGGTGATCCTGAATTGAGCTTTTGCTGACGACAAAGCAATCTTTAGCCCAAGGAAAACTTGGTAGCTTGAGTAAGAATGGATGCTTATAATGTCTTGTGGTGTTTGAAGTAATATCGTCTTGAACCCTTTCAACTACGAAAATCAGAACCAAAGGTACAGCACCATATCGCAAGTTTACTTCCTCGCAATATTGCACAACTTGATGCAGAAAGTTACTGTTCGCAACATCAACAACCTCTATAACAATAGGTGGAAACTGTTTTGCATCAATAGCAGAATATAATACATTTGAGAATATTCTTTTGGTAGACCACTCTGGTGCCTGAGATAAATATTGGTCAACTGCATTCAGCCCTAGCTCAAAGAACAAAGTCAAAAACAATAGGTAGCAAATATTACTGCAGTTAACTTACCAACAAGATCTTTGACAATAAGATTTGTAACATCAGCGTCTAATAGAACGTGTTTGCTCATAAGATCTTCAATAAGCAAAGAAAAAAGGTAAAAAAAGAAAGGTATCGCGCTTTACTGCATAAAATTGAAGTTGGGTTTTAAAAAGAATGTCTGCAAACATCCAAGAGATTGTTTGTATCATTTTTGCACGGCCTTGATAAAATGCCAGTAACATGTGCATGCTAATCACGCTAGAGCGAAGAAGAGAGATGTGACATGTAGAAATAGGCTCTGAGTCCCTTTAGATCGTAAACATTCAATTTCTTTGAATTAGACATGAACTTCTGTGTAACAGTTAGAAAGCCAAATGGTCACTTCAGCAAGAAGAGTTCCTATTAGCTGGATACAGAGAAGAAAACAGTTGTCCTTCTTTAGGGCAGAAGCGCCTGCCATTTGATTTCAATTTGAAACAGAAAGAAATTAATAATCTCTTCATATGTTTCGCTTTGAAACCGAAGATGCTTCAAAGCCTAATTAACAGTGTCATTATGATTAAGAGAAGCATTGTTTTGTTGATTGCATTTTACTATCGTCTTATTTGAAAAGAACTTAGTTATCCTGAAAGATTAAGCTTGCTTCTCAATCTTGGCCTATAAAATCTTTGTTCTATTTTTATTGAGAAAAACTAGTTTTAGCTAAAGCAACTCAATGCTTACTGTTAGGGTCGGAGGTAAAGCTTACGTAGATCTTTTATCGGGTCTTAATTATGCTTCGAGTGCCTGTCTATAATTAGTCTTTCTTTAGACCCTGTTGCTGGTGTATCTTAATAGAATGCTTTTTAAAACTCAACTAGTTGAAAAGAGAAAAAGGAACATATCAAACCATCAAAAGCTTGCATTTCTATCATCAATATTTTTTTTATTAGTCCGTTAGGATATGACTGATTGTCTGATGCCTTGTCTCGTCTGGGGTCATGAGGCAGCAAGAGGTCTTTACAAAGTAAGTACTAGAATACTCGAGTCTGTTCTCCTTTATTTCTCGTTTTATCTAATTACTCGAAGCTGATTTGACTTGTGTTTTACTCAATAGGGATATATTGCAGTCGTTACTTTATTGTATTCTCCCTTCAATGTTTGTGCAAATAAACTTCGTATGTTGCATTCACTGACATTTTGTTCATAACAGCATAGAAGGTTAGTGGAAGAATTCAACAGCTTTTTATCTTTGTAAATATTACAATTCTTTCTTCTCTATTGACAGGCTTAAGCGTCCGTATTGACCGAAGCTCTCTATAGATCCGGTTATTGTTACTATTCTAGTCTATCATTTTGAGTTTTGAAGAGTCGACTGATTTTAGGCAGTTCCACATATTAACCAATTTTTTTCTGCAAAGAAAAGTTTGTTAAATCAACAAACCTCGAGAAAAGAAATTGGCTTGATGAAGTGCAAAACTGGTATAGAATTAAGATCCTAACTATACATGCATTGTACTGCACAAGAAGAAAATCAAGAGCAGGCGTCTGTTTATAGTCGAACCCATGACTAGTGATTTGTTTACACGTTTATTATACGCTTGGCCCGATTTGATTGCTAAATTTTATGTGATGTAAAATAGCAGAAGATAATATCTAAAACAAGAATTAATTATACAATAAAAATCATGCAACAATTAAATCTAATTCATTAAAAAAAAGTATAAGTTTAAGAATGTAATTCTGGCTGTTTACAATATCTCTTTTAGTACTTACAAGGGCAGGCTTCCTTTTTTGTTATTGTTACATATGAGCATGATATGAGAGACAATATATTATCACACAAAAAAGCATGCGGGTCTTAGTTAGTAGGACAGGGACTTGACATAGAGAAGAAGAGCAACAATTGTGTCAGCATTGATTGCAATGGACTAAACAACTGAAGAAAGATAAAGCCTGAGGTTCATATTTACTCCAAGACATATAGTTTCTTTCTATAAATCAGAGTCTTTGGAAATAAGAAAAAATGCTACTTGTTGATCTTAATCTTTTGTTTGTGGAATGGGGTTTCAGAGTTTTTTTTTAGCATGTCAATGATTTGCAGCCTAAACAAAAAAAAGTCCAGTTTCGCTTCCAAAAGAAAAAGTATAGATATACTTGGGAGGTATAGTAGTCTGTAGCTGGTTTCAGCCTGCATCTTGAGCAAAGTGAAGGATTATCAGCCTGTTTGTATTCTTGTTTGTCCTACTTCAGGTGATGTCGCTTAGAACGAGCCATCCTGAAGTTGAGATAACTAGCTCTTAGGAATAAATCCAATATTTTTGTATAAACTCAATGCTTAAAATATCAAGAAGTCATTAAGCGCTGATGTTGATCATTTCTCACTAACATCATAGCAAGTGTACTAACACTCAAAAGTTAAAAAAAAATTAGTAGCCTTATTTTTTAGCCAACTTATTTTTCCTTTTATTGGACTATATTACCCTCCAAAAATCAATTGGAAAAATTTGCCTTTTTCAAGAAAAAAAAAAAGAAGAAAAAAACAAACAAATCAGAAAAAGGGGTGTCCAAATGACAGTGAAACGATTTTGTAAACAAAAGGATGATCTACATTGTCAATACATTTCTATTTTGCTTCTGTCTCGGCCCTTTTTAGAGTCACTTTTAAGCTGCGGGGATTAAAACAACTAATTAACTTCCAAGTAGCAAATAATATTCTTTATTTTAGCACTAAACAATGAACAGATCCAGGAGCAACTCAAGCTGTGCTTAAAATTCTGGAAAAAAAAAATAGTAACCAAAATCGAGTTGAGTCTCGGCCAGAGGACTCGAGTGCTACTCTCTCATTCTTTTTATATCTAATTTGAGCTCCACTTTTATCTTTTTTAGTTGAGGTACAGATGCTTCATGTCCTACCTCCTATATTCTTGTCTAACTTGATCAATGAATTTTGTACTCCTCTCTAGATTCCCCTTTTAATTTATTGTACACTTTCTTTTCTTCTTTCTCTCTTTTTCTTTTCTCTTTTCTTTATCCCTCTCTCTTTTCTCTCTCTCTTCTCTTCTCTTCTTTCTCTCTTTTTTTCTCTTCTTTCTCTCTTTTTTTCTCTTTTTTTTTTAACCCTATACAGTCATTTAAGCTACTTTTCCTTCGTCATCAACTATAAGCCATACACCCACGAGAACCATATACCAACTAATACAACCTATTTCTTGAAGAAAGAAAAAAGACGATGAAGAGTTTAATACTTTTATTAACGGCAGCATTTGCCTATTTTAGTACAGTTCAGGCATATTTTTATGTGCCTTCCTTTAGCAACGTACTTCCCTTTAAGGGTGGTATGGCATATGCTAGGAAAAACCAGTCATTGTATCTTTTTGGCGGTGAAAATGCCACCACATCATACACAAACAACCTTTATAAACTTACCCAAACAGACTCCTCATACAACTGGGAAATTGTACCTCAAATCAACGCACCTAATGGAACGGTATATGGCCAATCTTATATCACTGCTGATGGCAACAATATGGTTGTCATGGGTGGTATGACCAATGCTACCGCTGGTAAACAGGCCCCTCTTCAAATCCGTAGCTACAACTTTGCCTCTCAAACTTGGACTGAACCAAGTACCAACACTGGCAATGCTACTGCTTTCCCTCTCAACCGTGAGTTCTTTTCTCTTGCTTACGATAGCAAGAACCAAAAGTCTTATGTCTTTGGTGGTGCTGTTTCTGGTGCTGGAGTTGTCTTTAACGATCTTCAAGTTTTGGATGCCAACTTCAAAGCAACCACGTTGAAGCCCACTCCTAGTGGCCGTTATGGTCATACCGCTTCTATTATTAGGTAAAATAATCCCTTTTCTTTTCTAGCATGTTTATTCTATGTATGTGTATCTAATTTTCTTTATTTATTTTGTGCAACCTAATTTTCTCAAAAAAAAAAAAAAGTTCTGGCGAGATGGTTGTTATTGGTGGTATTATTGCCACTAGCACAGGCAGTGGTTTAGCTAACATGGACTCTGTCTGGGTATACAAGATTGATACCAATGAATGGGTTGTCAGAAATGTTACCACTACTGGTGCTCGTTTCCCTTCTACCTGTTCTGATCATTCTGCTGTTGTTAGTAAGTACATCAAAAAAAAAAAGAAATTTACAAATTTGTACATTTATACTTACTTTCTATACTTTAGCTTCTGATGATAAGATTATTATCTTTGGTGGTATGTTCTGAATCTCAACAAAGATATAATTATAGTTCTAATATTTGAACGATTTGTTTTAATCTACTTCCTTCTCTTTCTAGGTGATAATGGAGAAAACCAGCGAAACAGACAGTTTTTGAACACAGTCGCCATTTTAGACACAAAGACTTGGGCTTGGACAATCCCCAGCATTGGTGGTATTCCTCCTTCTCGCCGCTCATTTGCTGCTGTTGGTCTTTTGGATGATAAGCATCTTACTGTTACCTTTGGTGAGTGCTTGCATCTTGACTTATTAAAGCTTTGTTACTAACCTACTCTCCCTTTTTTCTTATTACAACTCCCTAATGCATAAATAGGTGCTGGATCTAATGTTTACTACAACGATATCAATGTTTTTGATCTCTCTGGCAGTTCATGGGTTCAAAGCTTCGATCAAAGCAGCAGCTCAAGCAACCGAACCATCTCTAAGGGATTGATTGCCGGTGTCACTGTAGCCGGTGTCGTCTTGCTTATCATTATTCTCTTCTTGCTCTGGAAGTTCCAATCTTATGTTCGCTGGCTCGTCGTCCGTATTCACAATGATATCTGGAAACCACGTACTGGTGAACCTGTCTGGGCTGAAACTTCTCGTATCGCTTCCCAAGTTTTCTTCTTGTTCATCTTTGTCATGTTCCTTTACTTTGTCATCCGCCAAGCTGTTGACAGCCCCAACATTGTTCAAAGAATTGAAACTGCCTCTGCCGAAGTTGATGTCCCTGACGTTCGTTTCTGTTTCGATGGCTTCCCCAGTGAAAGCAACACCTTTGGCCCTCCTGGTGTTTCATGTCACACAGACAATGGCTACACCTGTACTTCCTATGTGAAACAACTCAACATGTCTGTCTTCCAACCTACTTTCTCTGACAACTTGGGTGCTGTCAACTGTTACCTCTTCCGTGCACCTGACGACTTCAGATTGACATCTACATCAGGTGCTAACAATGGTTCTCGTTTGTTGTTTACTATGTTTGGTGATCAAAGTACAACTTATGGCCGTGTTCACGTCTCTGTGTATCCCAAAAACATGGATCCCAACGCTAAGGTATATGGCTACAATGACGGTATCAGCAACTACTTGAAAGAATTCGATGTCTTGACCTGGCAAAACAACGAACGTAACGATCTCGAAGCCACCAATGTTTACACCATTGAGCCTTTCACTTACAGTGCTCTCAGTTACGATATCGTTGATCATCGCTACTTGCAACCTGTTGGTTGGAACTATGTTGGTTTCTTACCCCTCACTAACAGCACACCTGAAATTTCATCTACCTTCCGTCAAGAAGCACCTAACCCTACCTACACCTCCGGTCACGCCGATCTTGGTATCATTGCTGTCTTCCCTAACGATTTTGCTACTTTGGTTGATCGTGAGGTCAAGATGTACACACTCGTCAATGCACTTGGTTTCGTCGGTGGTATTTTCGGTATGCTCGTAGCTGTTCAAACATGGCTCTTTGGTTTCCGTCCTCGCTCTCCTTGGGGTGTTGTTCATAGATGGTCTACTGGTAGTCGTAAGCAATCCTTGCTCAGAGGTCTTCAACAGAAGTTCAAGACATCAGACAGTGGTATTCCTTTAGTTCATCCTGTTCATCATCGTTTCAGTGTCAATGAATTCCAAAACTTGGGTCAAGAAACTGAAGCTCAACGTGTCTCTCGTGTTGAAGAACGTATGCAAGTTTTGGAATTGTTGTTCAAGGCCTACTATGTAGACGACGAAGTCTTCCGTTCCCTTGACAATGCCGCTGCTATCGACAAGAACGGCCCTAACAATGCTAGTCAGCCACAATTTGGTGGCGTTACTACACCTAGCACACCTGGTACACCTGGCACAACCAATGCTAATCCTTTCTTTCCTTCAAGTGAAAAGTTAAGCCCACACTACCAAAAGGAAGACCAAAATGGCTTCTCTCATATGTTTAATGAACGACAAAGTCGTCAAGGCAGTATCAGTAGCAGCGATGCCCATTCTCAAGTTCAATTGAATGCTGGTGATAATGTCCATTTGCGCGATATGCGATAAATAGAGAACAACTAACGTATATATTATTAATAAACCCTTATCCCATTTATCTTATTTGTGGTACAAGAATGATACTTCATTCTTTTTCTTATTTTGTTTTACTCTTTTCCTCTTTGAAGAAAAGTATCATGAGTTTAGATAAGCAAGCAGTAATTAATCGAGAAAAAGAGTTGTCACAGCTTTTTGAGACAAACAAAGACCGTGATTTTTTTATCACTTTCACTTCAAGAAACAGTTGGCCAACCTCATCTACGCGAGATCGACAACACTTGCTGATCCTTGATTCCTCATTCAACCCACCAACAAAGGCACACGCCAAACTTATAGAAGCTTCCCTCAACGCTTATTCTGATGGTTACTTTGATAATATCTTGCTTTTGTTTTCAATCAATAACGCCGACAAAGCACTGACAGGCGCTAGTATACTTGAGCGTGCACAGATGATGGAGATTTTGGCACATCAATTCAAACAATACAGTATCGCTGTAGGTTTTACACATCATGGCAAGTTCGTCGATAAAGCAATATCCATTGAAGCATGGCTTTCCAAACAGACATCCTGTAAAACTGAATTGTATTTCATCTTGGGATATGACACCATTACGCGATTATTGGATCCAAAATACTATGATGGCGTACCAGTTGAAACGGCTCTCGGCCCGTTCTTCAACACTTGTCGCTTGGTTTGTGCAGATAGAGGCGGAAATGCAAATGAACAAGATTTGTTCTGGAAAAAAGTTTACCAGAAATATAGGTCAGATATCTTTAAACGTATCCAGCTCGACTCGACGACTTGCCAATTATCAAGTACGTTGGCTAGAGAAGCAATCGCTTGCCAAGACGAAAAAGTCGAAGCAATACTTAGTGGCAACATGACTGAGTTTATTAAGCAATACCAACTCTATTATAGATAATAAATACTCTTTTTTGTAATGCTTACTATGAACCTAAAGGTTCTTCTTCTTGTCAGCAGCAGCTTGCTTCTTGTTATAAGTGATTCTGTAGAAATTAATAAATAAGAACAAGTAGGATGTAAGAATAGCACAACCAAAAGCGGCAGCACTTTCAGTGCCAGCGCATGTTCCAAAATTAGGTAAAGATGAGGTGTATGTGAAAGCAAAATAGGAATAGGTGACAGTGTAGATAACGACGAGATCAATTACAAACTGGATAATCTGCATAGTGGTGAGGTAGCGCTTCCACCAAATTTTAGCACCAGTTGATGTGCGGAAGTAATAGTAATACATGAAGATATGGACTGTCAAGTTCAGGATAATAGGCACCCAAGACTATTCCCCCAACATAATAAGTCAACTTGGATTGAATTTCAAAATAAGTCGAATTTATAACTTACCACGGTTGTTTTACCTACTAACTGAGTAAAACATAATGCCATTGTCATACTGTGATGGAAATAGTGCAAAAACTCTACAGAAAATAAAAAAAAAAAGAAACGGATACCACCCTTATTTAGTTTGCTTGTAAAGCTAAGCAGAGCTTAAGCACACAATTCTTACCAAGCTTCTTCTTCTTGATGACCAAGAATCCAGTATCAAACAACTCCCACCATTTAACCAAATAATTCAAATAATAGATCAATTCTAGTTGAGGAGTCCACGCTTCTTCTGAGCAGATGGTATAGTAGAGACCATGTTTGTATAGTTGAGGAAACAATTGCTCAAAGAGCAATGCCCATAAGGCGCCAGATACAAGTGTTAACAAAACATTATGAACTTGAAATACAAACTTGCAAGGAAGAGGCTTGTAGTTGGTCATCAAATAACGACCACCAAAGATAACAACTAGATAAGTGATGCATCCCAGTAAAACTAAGACGAAGACAAGAAAGAATCAGCAATCATACTCTCTCCTTATCTTGTTATGTTTTTCTTTTTGGCTCTATAAGAAAAGGAGTGCTTCGTCTTTTGTATTTACTTACCTTCTGGCAAAGTCGAAAGTGGAGTTTGGCCTTGAACAAAAGTGAACTTCGTGGCAGGTTCACCAACAACAGCAGTGTATACTTGGTTGAAGTAGTCAAAAAGATATACACCGAAAGGCCTCTCAGCGCTTACGCTGGACAAGAGACTGGACATTTCTCGGTAAGAAGAAAAGAAAAAGGAAGGTTTTATTTCTTATTTGTTCTTCAGGGCTCAATTTATCTTTTACGGTGGTCCTGGCAGAGTTTTTGTGTAACACATTACTGACAACCTCTCAACAATGGGATTCAATTTAGATTGTCCAGCAAATTTAATATAATGCCAAGAATTTGTTTATTATTATCATTTTTGTATTTTCAAAGAAGATGAATGGTAGAATTAATCAATATCAACTAATCTCGATTGGCGGTTGGCAACCTTTGGTATAATAACTTTCAAAACACCATTCTCATAAGATGCCTTGACTTGTTCAATGTCAATTTGATCAGGGAATGTAAAGGACCTTGAGAAAGAGCCCCCAATGCGCTCATTGATCCACCATTTGGGATTTGCAGCAGCCTGTGTATCTTTCTCTTCGGGCTCCCGAATGACCTGTTGTTCCTGCGAGCCATTTGTCTCTTGCTTCTTCTCGGACTCTGCCTTCTGATCAGTCTGTTTTTGTTTGGAGCCTGTCAAAACCAGTGTACGACCATCATTTACTTCAATCTTGATGTCCTTTTTTTCATAACCGGGAATCTCAGCGTACAGTTCATAAGCATCAGGCTTTTCAACAACATCTGTAGCAGGACTGTAGACAAAGCTATCACTCTGTCTAGTTAATTTACCAAAGTTGCTAGCAAAACCTTCGTTTAGGAGAGGGCTACTAAAGAATGGTTGGTCAAAGACGGCCATTGCGTTTTGAATATCACGCAAAGCATCAGAGAATAAGCGATGAGAAACTGCCATAATTGAAAGCTTGAAGTTACTTTTGGATATGAGGAATTGAACGATGAATTGGGGCCAAAAGAAGAGTGACCAATTTATATGATTTTGCAAGTGAAAGATCCAGAAAGATCTTTACTCCTTTTTTGGTATATAGCATTGTCATGAGACTTTGAAAATTCTAGTAATTTCTGACTTGACACGACATTTGAGTCATCTGACAGTCAATTTCAAATAAACATTAGACAAACAAGTTGTTGAATTTAATTCGTTAATAGAAAAAAGCTTCAAGGCCTTTAGACTAGCACTTGAGAAGAGGCAGGAACTACATGAATTTGCTTATGTTATATAACTTTAACAATGAATGGGCTTAAGTAGCATCAAAGTCAATCTTGCTTTAATTCTAAATTCTTTTTCTACTTGCTAGGGCATGCTAACTTTTTTTAATGTGCATTTCTTTTTATCAACAATTTTATGCTAGAAAATCATTAGACAAATAGACTGATTCCACGAAAACGAAACCTGTGGTTTCCTTTTTTACAATCACTTGGAGTTTGTTTCTTAGTTTAATGAAGTGGGCCAATTTTGGCTTTTCTATTTTACGTATCCAATGTAATCAAAATACATAAGTTTCAGTTAATACTGCTAGAATTACCTGCATACTTTTTAGTTAGTTATCAATTCTCAGAGTGTTAATAAAAATGGCTGGTATAGATATGTCTATCCGATAGCAAGTAACTTTTCTTCAGTTTGGTTGACCTTTTATTGTTATAAATTGTTGCATGAACATAACATTGATGTTAAATTAATAGAAATATATATCAGAATTGAGAGTGTGAAGATGGATTATTTATATTGCATTTTGGTTGGTGCATATGTACATTATTATCTAGCATTGTAATTGAAACTTTCTTTGAGTTTGAGCATGGTCATCATAAAGGTAAATAGAGTGATTCAAATTTTTAGTTAGAGTCAATTGTGAGAGAAGTCTTTTTAGTAAAATGTATTGTCCTCAAGAAAAAAGCTGCTTGTCATTTTGTGTGCAAACCTGTTTATTTATTATTAAAGAAAAAACTCGCTTGTTTGATTTGTTGGTCTAACAATTGGCTTGGCCATACAGAATACACAGTTTTAGGATGTAATCTAATTTTATTATTCGCAGTTTCTTTAGGGAGAAAAAAAATTCTATCAAAACAATGGCAGTGGATGATATATTACACAAAAGCAAAGCCAGTCGAGCATTCATTGATAGCTTTAAACAAGTTAGTTCGCAAGTTTTCATAGGAATCGTATTGTGGTAGATCCACTTGGTTGAAGCATGTGTGTGCAGAAGGGAGACGGTCTTGTCCACCAAAGTCTTTATGGATCTGGAACTTTTGGACACCACCTGAGCCCTGAAGTTGGCTAAAACCTTCTAAAGGTACTTTGGAAGTACCTGTTGCAAACTGTAATAACTTGGCACGTTCTTCTTGATCAAAGCTTCTTACTGCTCTCCAGAACCACTGTACAGGTGGAGAAGTAGAAGAATAACCCATGTATTCTGTGTTATTCTTCCAATCGTCAATGTCAATATCAGGCAAACCAGAGATTAACAGTTCAAGCTCTTGCTCGTTGAAGATCTGAATCAAAGACGCAGGGATAACATCATGGAAGCCTTGAACGAAGGCATTAATTTGGTCTTTAATGGCAGTCGTCAGCTTTTGTTCTGTAACAAGTGTCACATACTCATGCTTATTAGCCTCAGTTACTGGGATATTTCTGCCATTAGGCTTCAAGTCAACAGTTTCTTTTGTACCAAAGAAGTCAGTCTCAATGCTGAATGTCAGGTCAATAATGTCTGTGATGTCGTTTTCAAGCATCCACACAAGACTCTTGTAATATTCAGGATCCAGAGCTTCTACATCTCGATAATCAACAGTGCGACCCAGAATATGCTTGTAAAATGATCTGGTAAAGTAAGCGTCTAACAAACGACCATCATATATAGCCTTGCCAATAACACGACCAACGAACTTGAAAAAGCTCAAGTGGTCAGGGTTAACAGCAGAATCACGATTGGGTTGATAGGTCAATTTGTCTGCAGCGGATGTAATAAAGAGCGCATAGTTTGGATCAAACATTTGTCTGGCTAACACAGAGAACCATTCACGGGTAACACCTCCAGCATCAACACCTTCTTCGTCATAGAACTTCACAGCGAGCTTACCGTTCTTGATTTCATCACCTGTACGGCCTTGTAATTGATGATATGAGTCTTCAAATACATATTGGCGACGTACATTGAGCTGCAGCATAGGGTAATTTTCTCGAGGTGTTGTTCGCTTATGTAATTGCTGAACAAAGTAGTTGCGCTTATTATCAAATTCAAGCATCTTTGGATTGCGAACCAATAAAGCGAACGAGCCACTCATCAAAGTTGGGTTGTTGCGCACCATTATATTCAGTACTTTCTTATGCTTTTCAGTGAAAGCAAAGAAAAATGATTCAGGTGATGCAGTAGACAAAGAAAGCTGCTGTTCAATGGCAGGTGTAGTTACCTTCTCGCTTAAGCTGTTTTGACCCTTTTCTGCAGCACATTTAGAAACCACCATGAATGATTCAATCAAAGGCAACAAGACAGTAGCTACGTTGATCAGCTCTTCCTTTTCACGAATAACAGACAGGCATTTGCCGAGGGTTTGCCATAAGGGTAAGAAGTTGAGATTTTCGTATATTTGAAGAACTCTCTTTTCGTTCTTCAATTGCTCAAGATCAGCGGACTTGTTTTCAGTAGAATTATTGTTAGTTGAATGAGAAGGCTTGCGAGAGAACATATAGTCTAAGGTCTTCAATACGCGCAGAAGTTTAGCTTGGTGAGAGGTAGCTGCAGAAAAAGGGGCAAGTATTGTACTGCTGATTTCTGTACCAGGCATAGTATGGTCTAGCACATCTAACAGATTTTCAAGATCTTTTCCTATTTGGATACTGGATTGTCTAGCGTCTTCCATCAATTCGTTAACAATAGTTTGTTGCGCTCCATCTAAAGCTGACAAATGCGAGATAGCATTCAAGGTATATTGGAATGTTTTGCTTGAGCATTCACCATTCGTAAGAACATGTACAATCAACTTGAGATAGTAATCAGGAATAGTTGGGGGTTTGGGCATAGGTCTTTCGGAGAGAGCTGGATCCTTTTGCTTGTTTTCAACTTTTTCTTGATATTTCTTCACAAGAACAGGGAATGGACGGCACATTGTAGAAAGAAGATCCATCAATTGTTCCATCAAAGTAGAATTCTCAATGAATACAGGGCGATCAAGCAAACTCATCAAAATTAAGATGGGATATTTGTTCCAACTATTGGGGACTTTTTCCTTGCTCTTACCCTTTTTGCTACCTAAAGATCGTTTCAGACCCATCAGGGATTCACTTTCCGTCAAAAAGTAAGCCATAGATTGTTCGTTGCAGGATACAATGTAGGTCAAAGCCTCTAAACAACGTTGAGCAATGAAGTTGGGTACATTCTCTGTCACTACATTGGTAGAGTTAGGTCCCTTGTTTGCGGATGTTGAGGTTGTTTTGGACTGAGAATGCTTTGTTGCACCCTTTCCAGAGATCAAGAGCGAGAAACTGTTATCCACAGAGACAAGGTCATTGTTACCGTCATAAAGCACACATACGAGATAGGACAATAGATCGCTACGGGTCTTACTATTTTCACACAAGTTGAGAAGCAAGCGATTCAACAATGACTTTGAAATTGTTTGAGGGACAAATAACAAACGAACCAGAGTGCTCAGTTGCGATCTTTCAACCAGCTGAGCTGCACCATCGGTACGACGAGCCTTGGCCTTCTTCTTAGCTGCTGAGCCTGAAGCTTGATTTTCATCTTCTTCAGGAACAGATCTTCTTCTACGAGGTCTAATAGGTTCTATATCGAAAAGAAAAATACCATTAGTTATCATAGCTGTTTCAATGATGGCCAAAAAGAAGAAAATAATTACCAAAAGGTCTGGGTGTTGTAGTAGCAGACGTGTTTGAAGTAGCTTGTCTGTTTTGTCTTTCACGTCTTTCACGTTCGATAGCTTCTTGTTGCAATACTTCTTCACGGATCTCAGGAGGCAAAGCATCCAAAAATTCGGGACTAATAGAGTCATCTTCAGCTGGTTGAGCAGGTGTAGGTCTATTACGTAGATGTTGGTTGACAACTTCTTCTCGCAGTTCATCAGGTAGTGCTTCAAGGAATTCAATGTCGATACCAGTGCCTGAAATGTCTACAGGTTGGCCATGAATTTCGATTGTGGTGCGTTCAGTAGGAGCATTGTTGTCATTTGCACCAACTTCAGTCGACTGGGCAATTGCTTGGTTAGCATTATTGTTTTCGTTTGATTCGCTTGAGGCTTCAACCTCGGTAGCTCCAGCAGTGCTGCTATTAGCCTCATTAATGGCTGCTTCTTCGGCAGCTTTCTTTGCTTCTTCAGCAGCTTTCTTTGCTTCCTTCTCAAGACGCCACTTCTCCTCTTCGGCCTTACGACGTTCTTCTTCTTCTTTGCGTCTCTGTTCTTGACGTCTTTTCTTTTCTTCTTCGCGTGCCTTCTTATCATCTTCGATAGCAATAGGAATTAAGATATTAAGGATTTCGTTTACCAAATTTAATGCCTTATCACTCAAGTTGGTACCGTACATCATGCGAGCCTCTTGATTCCAACGTTCGCCAGACGACATGGGTTGGAAATCATGTAAAATGACTAAGCCCTCTTGAACCTGATTATTTCCACTGCCTTGAGCATTATTAGTAGAGGTATGGTGGCCATGGCCTATGTTGCCTAGGCTAGGGAAACGGTCAAATTCAATTGTACGCAACACACCTCCAGGCCCATGCTCAACATCAACTCGTAAAGGACCGGTTTGGTTGGCGGAGGGAGCATTAGTGAAAAGGTCCTCAAGCACGCGGACAGCGTTGCCTCCAATCATGTCTTCAAACTCATGCCAGTTACTTAAACCAGAAACACGAGGAGGACGATGGCCAAAGGGTTCATCTAGCATACTACGGGCCGCATTACCGTTACCTGATTGACTGGCTGCATTATTAGACAACAAGGGATGTGTAAGCACATCTTCTTGACCATGTGTTCTACCTTGACCTCTAAGTGATCTTCCAACTAAATCAAATAGCAATCAAAGCTTAGATGTTTATCCTTTTCATTTCTTTTTAAGGAAGTCTTACCGCCCTCGAGCCATGAATGTCTTCCATTATGAAACCGTCTTCTAAAACCTGCAGGAATAATTGAGCGAGGACCTTCCAATTCATCATCTTCAATCACAAGGTCATCTTGTAAGTCTGTGGGTAAGAAGGGTGTGTCAAGGTCTTCCGCATCAAGTAACACACCATCAGCAATGTCATTATCTGAGTCGCCATCCAAATTTTCGGAAGCATCATCAAAATCAGATAAAGCATCCATTTCGTCTTCCTATGATTGTTTTCAATGAAAAAAAAAGAACCTGGTTATGGAGTGCTGCATAGATTAAATTTAACCAGAGATTACCTCTTCGTAAGGATCCGTGATGTGTCGCATATGGCTCTGATTATCACGATCATCTCCTGTCTCAATTACAGCTTCAGCGCGTACAATACCTGGTTCTTCTTCAATATCTTCCAAATGCCAAGTCATCTCGCGACCTCCTTCTTCTTCATCATCTTCATCGTCATCATCAATCAATTGAGCTTCCGCGTCAATGTCATCAGAATTGTCGTCATCTTCATCCATTTCATCTGAGTCATATTCACCACCATGAATAATAGCCTCCATCTCTTCCACTGGTCCTTCATCATCACCTTCGCTCATGTCCGACAAGTCACTGCCGCTTTCTTCGTCATATCTATTTTTGAAAATGAGTAATTACAACATAATGTCAATTACAAAAGAAAGCTGGTACTTTACTCTTCTTCTCCATCTACAGATGAGCCGAACATATCACTGTATTCACCACTATTGTATTCATCTTCGTCAATGGCACTGCCTGCATCAAACATACCCAAAGCAGAGTTACGATAAAGATCAGGGGCTTGATCATTTTCATCTACTGAGGTGTTGGGCATATGTATGGCTTCTTCTGTAGTGTCCATCTTATCTTGATCGTCCTCTTCAGTATCAGTTGCATCGTCTGTTTTGATGGCTAATTTGGTCAACTGCTCCAGGGGCTTCAACATAGTATTTAAAATGATCTTTGAATGAGGGTAATTGATGTCCACATCACTAATAGCAGATGTCAAGACTGATACAAAGCCCTTGTCTAGCATAATCTTGGAATTACTCAAAGCTACATCTTCTTTTTTGCTGTTGTTTTGAGTTTGGTTAAGGCCACCACCAAGTGAGCGAGGGATCGATGAACCCACATTAGGCCGGGCATTCAAAATACGATAGCAAAGGTCAGAAAGAGCAAGATACTTGGAGTACTTCGTAGAGGCTCCATCAGAAGAATTGATAGCTTCCTTAAATGCTCTCACAATAGCCTCCAACACATACTTGCGTACCTGAATAAGTTCATTCTTTTGTTGAGCTGTCAACTCTGTACTAGAAGAAGCATCGTATGACATAGCAACCAAAGTGGATATAGTCCAAGTAGAAAGTCCTTGTTGTTTACGTGATTCTTCAGAGGAAGGGTTCAAATGATTGTAAGGCAACAAATCATTGATCAACATAGACACGAATGAACGATGCTTGCCATCCAATGTGGTTGTGCGTTGGCCATTTTGCTTCTTACAAAAGTTGAAGATGTCGTACTTGCAAGAGGGGTAGGAAGAGATGAGTTCAACAAGACATTGGAGCAAGAACCCTGTGTAAACAAATTTGATGTTTTCTTGTTTCTTCTCTTCGTCTGTCAAAGGTTCTTTCTTGGCCGCTAATGCAGTTACTTCAGTACGAATAGTCATGATCTCATTTAAAAGATAGTAAACGACAGTTTCTGAAGAAGATGTTTGTTTAGTAACAGGCTGTTCTTCTTCTGCAGTCTTCTTCTCATCTTCTTGTTTTCTGAGCTTGATATGACGATTGATTTCAAACTCGTCGTAACGAGCCAATCGACAGATGTCTGTAGTCACATCAACAAACGCAGAGGGATCGCGAAGAGCTACATGAGCATTGCTACGAACAAACGCGCTGATGTCCATATTGCGAGGTCGAGGGTTAGTAAACCAGTTAGTAATGACGTCTTTCATAGTACTCTTCAAAACAGCCATGCTCTCTACAATGTGACGTAGAATCAAGATGATGAAAGCTTGTTGACCTTGTAATCCTTCCAAGTTTGAACGAGGTTTAGCAAACAAGCGAGGGATACCACCAATATGAACAAAAAACAGAGCAGATTCATGGTTCTTGGTTAAACGGACAATCATACGTAAAACTGCATACATGTTATCACGCGTCAATGTGTTGCGGCTCAACAAAGAAACACAGCACTGTAATAGCTTTTCGCGCTGCTTTGCGGTTGTTTGTTGATCAGATGTTGTCTTGTTGTTGGTAACAGAAGGGGTGCTGGTGACATCTTCCATAGGATCATCTGTTCGACTGGTTTCATTGTCCTTATCCTCTTCATAGCCATGATTACTGTCGTCATCATCTGAGGATTGCGATCCAAACATGCGGCTACTTGCGTCTTTAGTAGCAGTCAGCTTGACCTTCTTGGGCTCATCTGCTTGTGAGATCAAAGCTTCTAATACCAAAAAAGCAGGTGCAGACCATACAGGCAAAGGTTGGTTTTCATCGGGGAAGTCCAACATGTCAAACAAGAAAGCAAAGCGACTAGATAGCTGACCCATGGCTCGTTGCATAGGACCTTCACGCAATAAAAGGGCTAATAAGCGAAGTCGACTACTCAATAAGGCAGACTGGTCTGACTGGCGAACATTGCTGATTTGATCAATCAACAAAGTGACGATACGAATCGAAGCATTGTTTGCTTTTGTCAGATTCTCATCTTCTAAAGAGATAGCTGGCTCGGCTTCGTGCTTGCTCAAGATAATCAATAGATCGCGAATGTCAAACACCAAATCGTCACGCTGATCTGCCAAAGTAATCAAAGACAAGGGCAGAGTGGTACAGAGATCTTGACGAACTGTCTTCAGCTTTTCGATATTGCCTGAACTGGATCCTTGCTCGCCTTCTCGGGGACGGTTGTCTTCCTCTTCTTCATCATCTGTGTTGAAGACAAAGACGTTAGAAGGATTGGATAGTCCAAGTATGCTAGCTTCACTGTTGTATTGATTGTTTAGAGAATCAACAAAGTTGTCAATGACCTCCTCCATACGATGATTTTCATCTTCTTCATCGTCATCATCATGACTATGGCGACCGTCCTCATCACTATCATCGCCTTCGTCATCATCATCGTCTTCATCATCATTGTCGTCATCATCTTCATTATGTGCTTCAGTTGGTTGATCTTGGCGATTGTCGTCTTGATTGTTAGAGCTGCTATGAGCAGATGTTTCCGTAGATTGATTAGATGTTTCAGTATTAGGTGGGTAGTTTGGCAGCATGGGTGTAGGGTGACTAAATAGATAATCAACAGCACGAGAGACTTGATTGTTGCATCGAATCAAGGCTTGTTCTGCAGATTCTCGCATAAATCCCATATCCACTAAAGTCTGAATGTTACGTTCAGCAGCAACGACAGGAGTACGCAACAAAGTAAAAGGAGAAGTTGCAAGAGGTGAATTATAACTACCAAAGGGATCGTTACTGCCACTGGCGAAATGACGTGCGATAGAGCTAGCAGTTGAACTCTCTGTCAAAAGTCCGTTGCCTTCACCTTTCATGATCTGCTCGAATATTTTGATCAAAGCTTGATTGACAGGCTTAGAAAACAGATGGAATTCAGGAGACACCAAGTAATCTTTCAGAGGTACCAAAGATAGTTCCAGAGCCACAATCCATTCATAAGGATCAAAATAATCAGCGGCTTTTTTGTCCTTTTGAGTCATTGTACCGAGATAGGTTGAGTCCTTCAATGCTTTAGGTGAGCTGATATGCAGCAGAACGTTTAACAAGTGTTCCAGACAGATATTGATGCGTGCCAAAGTACTCTTGTTCTGTTCCTTTTGTTGATAAAGCTCTACAGCCGTATCCCAAATTTGCTTCAATTGCGTCAACAACATGGCAACATTGCCTTTCTTTTCAAAAGCAACTGCCAGAGGAGCCTGAAGTGAGGACTGCGTGCGCTCATCGCGTAGCAAGAGTGAGCACATGGTATAGATAGAGCTGAAATAATCGTACTTGCATACAGATGCATCAGCTTTAACTACAGGGAGCCAGGTCATGTTGTTATAGAGGATATCTGAAACGTATTCAGCAAATTTGATAGTCTGTGACTTGGGTAATGTGTTGCCTGAGCGACGACTAACAGAAAGTTTGATGAGACATTGAAGCATAGGCGTCAGTAGTTGAGGGATTTCGTTCAAGAAAATCTTAAAGTGCTTGATGTTCATCATACGAGGATCCTTAGCAGAAGGCACTTTCTCTGATACTGTCTTTTCTTCGTTTCCTTCTTCTGATGGTAGCGATGCGCTCTCTGGCAAGAGAGCAGTAGGTCCACGACGAATTCCTAAAGGATGTTCCGAGTTACTACTCGTGCCTTTTTTGAGATTGGAAGCAGAGAGCGACTTGGCGTTATACCAATCAGAGGGCAATCCTTCTTTGAGTAAAAGGCCTTCCCATACCATGACTCGATTCAATCGGCCCAACTGACAGATCACGCTGTTTTCTTTGGGTTCAGATAGAAGCTCTGTAATCAAAGAGCTGGCGTTTTTACCGTGAGATAGAATAGAAGAGCAGCAAATGTTAGACAATAAGCCCACATAGCCATGTAATTGAATGAGTTGGCGCAAGATTTTGTTGCCCTTCTCTACCTTGCTGAGATCATTGGGGTTTGTATCAATTAAATCCAATAAGCGACTTTGGTCGTATTCTTCTTGGTTCTCTAAAATAAAGCCCAAGGATTCTTTGACCTTGGCAGCAATGGCCAAGATGGTCGGTAATGGGCTTACTTCAGTGATCATACGGAACAGGTAAGAGAGCGAATCTGAAGCGATGGTGACAGAAAAATTAGCAGGCAAGAGGGGGATCGTGAAGTAATCTAATAGTTTTTCGGGACATCCAGCTTCCACAAATTCTTTGATGTTCGACTGGTTCTGAAAGAGGCCTTCTAGGAATCGAGCGACCAGATCAATAAATGACACAATCAAACACTCTACTTTTTCAGGCTTTTCATTATCATTCTGTTCTGTTATTTCTTGACCAGGTAATCTTGTCTGCAATAGATGACCATCATCACTAGGTTTTCCAATACCATCCAGTTTATTGCCTTCCACCAGTACTTTCTCAATTAAGGCTGTGACACATTCGAACACTGATTTTTTCAATGAAGGATGGTGGCGAATCAGTTCATCCATGGTAGATCCAAGGCCGGTTGCACTATCGACGTCCAATGGGTTGCGCAAGAAATCATCTGAACTCATCAGTTCAAAAAAGTGAGGTAATGGATTCTCTTTGTTGAACATGTCTAAACCTTGAGCATTTAAACACATAGCGCCAAAGGCGTTGACAGCAGCCATCAAAACTTCATTGTTGGGCGTTTCATAGACGGAGATGGTATGTAAGAATGTCTGTGGTAGCTTAGCTTCTTGAAGTATGGGTAAAGAAGTAGGTTCATTGTGAATCAAGGTGGTGCTGACATTGATGGCCAAACTGAAGATACTGTTACCAAACACACTAGGAGACTCCATGATGGATTTGAGAGAATAAGGTAGAGTAGAATCAATCAGATTACGAAGCCCATCTGCCGTGCCTGATGATTCCATCATACGACAAAGAAACTTGAGCATCGGCTTGATGACAGCCAACCGCTCAAAGAGAGGAGATGTGATACAATGGTCAACTTCTGTCTTAATACGATGCAAGAGTGTATCCAGACCCTGCGCATTGCAAAAAGCAGAAAATGAAGTAGAGAATGAATTGACAATAGTGTCCAACAAGCCTACAACAGAGGCAATTCCTTTTAATTGAGGGTAATCGTAGTTGCCTACAATTTGGACAAGAATAGGGATGATGCCTGCAGACATCAACATTTGACCACCTGGCTGTGTCTGAAGTAAGTAGGCTATGAAAGCATACATAGCATCTGCAAATGAGTAAGGAAATGGCTCGTTGGCATTGATCTTTCTCAATATTTGCATTAATGGACCATGGTTGGCCGATGCATTGACTGCTGTCACTACTTCAGATAATTTATTTCTATGTCTTGATATGCCATCTAAAGCATACAAGGCATATGTTTGAATGCGCTATCATAAAGTCAGTCAAATGAATGGTGATGAATAGTAACAAGCTTCTTACCAAGTCTACTTGATTATCAGGCGAAATGAGTTCCGTCAACTGTGGAATCAAATAAGGCTCATAAATGAACACTTTGTTTTGTGCTGTGGATTCAGAGACAGAATGAGCTAAGAGAACAATAGATATATTGTAAGTATATCAGTACGCACATATACAAAAATGAAGAAACTTACACATAATGGCAATGGCCAAAATACGAATGCTCAGCATTTGTTTCCTCTTCTCAAGTTCAGTCATATGCTTTGCAATACGAATTCGATTAGCCAGTTCAAAATGGTATTCTTTAGGCACATCAAACTCCTGAACCAGTTTGGAAAAGACTTGCATATCATTTGCTTGTTCATGAGACATATTAGCAGTGACAACTTGGTGTCCTTCTTTGGAGGATGGATTGCTGTTTGCTGTGCGATAAAATTGAAGATTTAAAGTCATCATTTTAGGTGTAACCTCTAGATCCTCCTTTGCAATACGTAAGATATCAACCGGAGCATGATGCCAGCCTCGGGCTAATTCAATGATTTTATCTTGAGGTGCAACAAATGAGGTACGAATAGCTTTTGGATTGGTGATACGTTGAGCAGGTCGAATCATAAAATGAAGTACTGATTCTAGTACGTCCATATCAAACGTATTAAGTAACATGGATAAATGCTAAATATAAAATGTAAGTTAGACTTGTAAGGAGTGTTGTGATAGTCTTGTTTCTTTACTTCGTAAGAGTTATATATGTTTCTATTTGTACAGTTTTCAAATAAGGTGCGCGAAAGTTCAATAATGGATAATACAAGTGTCTTGTGTTGTTGAGTAAATGGGGTTGTTTGAATCTCTTTTAAGTTGTATTCTGTACATATTCTTGCCAAGATCGAGTCGAATCTGTCAAGAACAGCAACCCAGTAGAACAAGTCACCTCTGGCATAAGGCCAGTTGACTAGTTTCTGGACTAAAGTGGAGATGTGATCTTCTGCATCTGTCTCGAGCTGTTTGATCAACTCACTGAGCTGACGTGGCTATAGTATATCTTTAATCAATTCTCACATTTGTTACTCTATCTTGTATCAAACTTACTAAGGGTGCAAGCTTTTTTGAGGAAGTCTTTTTAATTTTCATGATAATGAGCTCAAATTGGATAATAAACTTTGTTGTATGTATAGTCTTTTTTTTTTCTCCTTATTCTTTCGTTGTTGTTGCAAATATATATATAGAGAGAGAAATTCTACAGCAGAATATAAGTAATTAGTCTCAACATAGAAAAAAAGAGGACTAAACAAAGAAGCTAGCTTACACTCTATAGAAGAATAGATACAGTTTATGAGCTATTCAACCTGAGCGGGTATTCAACAAAAGAGGAAAAAGAAAGAAAGAAAAGAGAGAGAGAGAAAAAATAATACGCATCGACACGACGCGCGGGATCAAACGCCTCTAAGAAAAAAAAAGGAGTTTTAAAATGTACGTCATGAGTCGAAATAACTATTGATTTATAGAGTCAATCTATCTTTTCTGCTTTCTTCCATTCTAATGATTATTTCTGCATTTCGTTTAGGCAACAATGTCATACAACAAAGGACAAAAGAAGTGCTGTAATTTTAGCTCAGCTACCTATTCTTTCTTTCTAATAGTCTTCTCAATTCAATTTTTTTAAGCTTTTCATGCAAAGATGGCTTACTTGAATGCATTCGTTACTTGCGGAGTTTAGTTGAGTTAGCTGTGCATTTCTTTTTTTTTTTATCAAATTCTTTTTCTCTCGCTTTATTTATTTATCTATCATGAACGGTATTCTCAACTCTTGTCAAGACATGCAGAAGAAACAGTCTGCTATGCAAGATACAGTATTAAATAAACTGGCTTCTTTCAGACAAGTACTAGAAGCTAAAAAGCAAGAAGTCAGTCAAGGTAAAGTTGCTTTCTTCTTCTCTCTTTATAACCCGTATTAAGTAAAATAAATCAGATTATAGTCCCCATCAAAGCTTTCTACAGATACAAGAGCAATCAAAACAACTTTCGTTTCAAAAGCCTCAAAAAGAATTTCAAAGTGCCTTGTCTAAACTAAGCAAAGAGATAGATAGAGTAAAGCATAAAAGAAAAACATTTAACAGCTGATTCTAAAGGAGATTTTTTTTTCTAACTATCTAGAAATTTAAGCAAGACATATCTGTTATCCATCATCCAGAGGCATTTGCAGGCAAGCAGGATGTACTTTATAGAGCACTTGCTCTTCATTTTATTCGACAAGGACATTTTGAACTTTGCGATGAGTTCATGAACGAATCAGATATTGCCATTGACGATCCATTACGAGAAACAGTAGAGCAACTCAAAAACGAATTTGAACAGATGTATACTGTTTTGAACAAAATGGAACAAGAAAAAGACCTTGAGCCTGCTATTCAGTAAGGATTCAAAAAGTTATAGCAATTGAGGAAGAAAGGTATTGACTCTTAAATATTTAGATGGGCTAACGAGCATCAACAGGAACTTAAAGGATTATCAAGTACCTTAGGATTCAATTTACATCGTATGCGATTCATTCAGCTCCTGACTTCTACAGATCCTATCACTGCTGTTCGTTATGGGCAACAGCATTTCAATACTTATGGCGATAAGCATTATTCAGGCAAGTCCATACATGATATGGATATAGATAATCATATTGATAGTCATAACGGTGCTTGTAGAGATAAAGCGATTGATGACAGCTACATTATTCAGTCAGAATCTATCATCATCGCGCTATGCTGATCTCTGTTCATCTGATAATTGGAACAACATCAAACAAGAGTTTCAACGAGATTTTTGTTCGCTTTTGAAAATAAGTGCTCAAAGCCCATTGTATACAAGGTAAAGTTATGCACATAGACAGAGAATGTGACATCCATCTTAAGGCCTGTTGATAGTGTGTATGTGGGTACAACAGCATTACCAGTGATCATGAAATTATATACCATCATGTCAAGCAAAAAGACAGAATGGAGTGCTCAGAATGAGTTGCCAGTGGAAATTCCGTTAAGTGAAGAACTCAGGTATCATTCTGTTTTTGCCTGTCCTGTTTCTAAAGAACAAGCAACAGACACAAATCCCCCTATGATGATGCCTTGTGGGCATGTGGTCTGTAAAGAGAGCTTAACACGACTCTCTCGAAGTAGCAGGGCTGCTTCGCGTTTCAAATGTCCTTATTGCCCAACCGAATCTTCTATTGATCAAGCTGTTCAAGTTTATTTTTAATGACAATAAAATTTTTTTAATTCAACTTTTTAGCTCTGTATAACACAATATAGGCAGTATGCCAATCACCACCACCATCAAGACGTTCAATGTCAGCATCTTGAAGGATAGATACTTTATCGTCATCAAACTTATGCCATTCATTGTCTGCCTTCTTGACCCAAGCAATGTAGTGACCAGAATCAGCAGATCGACCTACATGTGTCAAAACAGCAGCTAATTCGTATTGACCGGTGGGATTGCAACCAACATCATTGATTAGCTCAGGATCTAAATAATCCTTCCAATCCACTTCTTCTTCTGTTGTTGTTGTTTCCATAGGTGTAGAAGAAGAAGCTTCATCGTTGTTCATCTTGCGACGCTTTTCTTCTCTTTCTTTAGCTACCTTTTGATCAGCCACTTGCTTTAATTTCAACTTGGCCTTGCTGAACTTGTTTTGCAATTCAGGTGTACAGAGTTCAGTAGCATCGAACTCAAGAGGGAATTTAACTTTACGTAGAATCTTGGCCTTTACTTGTTCTTGAGGCTTCCAAAAGAATCTGACAAACTGAACAGGTAAATATTGAGGAAGACGGGTGACACGTGATTTACGCTGGTACTTGGCTGTGCGGTTCAATGTAGGTGAATTCTTTTCTAGTTCTTCATTTAAGGATTCTAAAATACCGTTGATCATATAATTGATGTCTAATAAAGGCAAGTTGGGTGGAATATCTCTGTTATTACTGTTTCTATGCATGCATTTGAAAGGTCAAAATGAACTTACTTATAGAAATATGACAACTTAATTTAGTGAAACTATCTTTAGTAACCACCTTTTCTTCTTCAGGAGCCTCTTCACATAATGTTCTAAGATATAAAAAAAAAAAGAAATGAGCATCTTTTGTCTCAAAAGAGAGTCTGAATAGAGTTTACTTTACTCAGTTTGCAATTCACCTGTCATGTAACGTTCAATGAAGTTCTTCTCATTTTCGTCTTTGGGCAATTTAGCCTTCAAGACAGATACAAGCTCACTCCAACATTCTTCAGCATCTTGTTGCATAGGAATTCCGCCTTGGCCTGTTTGAGAAAATTGAGGGAACGATTGACGTAACATCTAGATAAAAGATGTGAATACCAACCTGCCTCTCTCTCTTTTAAAAACTCAACCCTACCTGCCAAAACACAAGGGGAGGGAACCCATCAGCAGCCTTGTTTAAGTTGGTATACAAATCGCGAAGACTGGCTACTAAATTTCCTCTGTTGTCAACACCATTCAAACCACCTTGATACTCTTGTAAAGAGGTCTGAAGTTCTGGCATAGCACGCATGCATTGCAAAGTAGCATTCTAATTTTCTCTTTTTCTTTAGACAACATACAACTTTTGCCTTTTCTTTCTATTTACCATATAACACGTGTTACCAAGATTCTCCAATCCGGGAGGAATATCCAGCTAGAAACAAGTGGTCAATATAAGACAACTCTGGTACTAAAAACAATAATGGGTGACTTACGACTTCAGCTACTTGAGAATCAGTCATGTCTTCAATAAACTGAACTGGTTTTGGTGGAGGTTTGGGGAGCTCGCCTGCAGTACCCATCATCATAAAACTATGACCCTGATTGACACTCGTTTGTTAATGTCTTGTTATTCTTTGTTGATTGAAATAGCTCACCTCTTTCAAACCCAATTTGTTTAAATCAGTTGTGTCCTTCAACAAACAAAAGTCAATAAAGGACTGCACATACATATAGCTACAGCAAAAAGTTACCTTTAAAATACCACCCTTGACCATAATCTTTTGGCGCTCAGGAGGAACGCCTGTTTGTGAATAGATCTGAGTCTTGAAGAGTTCAGGAGATTCATCTGTGTCTATTTATGCGTAGTTTATTCATTAGTAAAAGTTTCATTGTCAGGATGAGTATTTATTTACCTAATTCCAAGTTATCAAACTTCTTTCCGTTCCACTTGACAGTAACGTTGATCTTGGGCATAGTGATTTAAACAAAAAAACAATAAAGAAAGAAAGAAAGAAAGAGATGTGTCAAAAACCGAGAGAGAAAAAGGGGGACGCGCGTTGTATGTTGATATCTTCTCCGTCTCAAGCAGATTGTCGTATCCCTTCTCCTTTTTAGCTCCGCTTTGCTTTTCGCATTAAGCTTGTTAAGGCGTATATGATTAACACTACTGGTGTCATTCCTTCATTTGGAGAATAAAGCTTGTTTTTTAGGATTATGTCAAGCCTTAGAAAACAATCACTTCATAGATTGGCCTACCCTCAAAGAACAATAAATTTTAGTCTGTCTAAGCTACGTTGAGCTAACTCAACATTAATCAGCATTGATTTTCTTGCAAAGACATGAATTTGAAAATAACAGTACCTGAGATTGAACGAGTTTCCGAGTATGTTGGTTCCTTTCTAGTCTCTTTTACGCTCTTTTTTTGCCTTATTCGCCTATTTTGAATGTCTCCTTTAAGCACTTATAGAGATCCATAAATACTGCCATTTGTCTTTAAACCACTAGTGCTCTTCTGATTGACTTTTTGGGACAATACGCTTGTTGTTCGAGACATAACCAGAAGAATGATCCGTTCTGCTCTCTTTGAGGGTTTCATGTGATTTATCGTGCAAGTGCAAACTTGGTGATTTTCCCTTGTAAGAGCTTCAACTAGTGCTCTACTTTGCTCGTGAGGATAGAGACAAGCGCAAAAAAAGACTTTCATGTTCCACTCGAAAATCATGGCAATCATTCTCTACAAATTCAGGTTAGCCAAGTATCCCAAAGAATGACAACATCTAATCCTACTCTCACTTTGTACCAGCGGACAATCCTGTCAATGGCAGGCACGGGCCAATACTACGTTTCATAGTGTCATGTGTGCCCTCAACACAGCTTGTTGATATGAGAGTGGGCATTGGCATAATAGCTGCCTCATTAAACTTCAGATTGCAGCACACTATTCAAGCAGTTGAAAGATGTTCTTTGAATCAATTATAAAAATGTCAAGGATAGCTTTACAGATACAGCTACTCAATACAGATTTTCTTTATGTCTATCTAAATGAGAAAAGTCAGTGTATGACTTTTTAGCATCTTTGTATTCCCTCTTTGGAGCGCATGGACTGCCAACATCAAGAGTCGAGATTTAATGCTCTAAGTCGCGTTGATTACGCTCATCTGCTACAGAACAAAGATCTAAGATATCCAGTTCAAGTAAATATAAAAGAAAAGGCAAATAGTTGCAAGCTTCTTGCTCATTAGCAAAATCAGAATCGGTTACTTTTAAGAATTGCACTCTGGAATATCACTCAACGCAGACATAATAAGACATACGAGAAGGTACAGAAAATACTTTCTCAAGAGCTTCTCTTGAGGCGACATTGTTATCTGCTGCAGACGCGCTACAAAGGTCAAATTGCTTGAGATTTAGGCTTTGGTCCCAAACTACTTCTCACAAGTGCGTCAAATACACTTGTAAATGGCTTTAGTTCTCTCTTTCCATCCAAACACCCGCAATAAGAACCGTTGCTGACATCCTTTGGACCAAGCTGGTTAATCAACATTGGCAAGCAATGTTGAAATTCTGTCTATAAAGAAATAGGATATTCGCTTGTCTAATCATTCCAAGCCTAGTTTCCATAGAATAATCAGCATCCAAAAGAAAACTAATGGGGTTTTTGAGCACATCGCTATGCTAACATTTGGTTCTTTTTAAATCCTTCTTCCCCCCAAAAAAAGAAGAAAAAGAAGCAAGACATGCTCTGTTCTGATTTGTTGTCTACTGTGGGACAAAATCTCTTTTGTTTTGGTTACTGGATCTTCAGTGATGCGAAAGCGCATTTGGAGATAATTGCAGCAGGTTCCCTTTTTTTATTTAGTTTAGTGATGTAAGCACCTCTGTTGTTTAAAAAGTTAGTTACTCATGAGAAGAAAACAAGTGTTTGAAAGGTTTTTTATCTTGCCTCTGTTAGACATACAAACTGTTTAGTTGAATGAACTAACTTTCTAGCCAATCAATTGAATGCTAAACAATTATCATGCAAAACAATTATCATGCACTCTATTTAGCAAGCCTATTTTTTTTTCCCAAACAAAAGAATAACCTTTTCTCTTATTTGGTATGAGTAAAAAAAAAAGGCTCCTTTTGGTCTTTTTTTTTTCCACGTGTAAAATAATGTCATGGGAGTTGTTGTTTAAGAGTTAATGACAGATTATCAATATGAATTGTGTAATGATGAAATTTTTCTTTATTGGATTTACATGTATAAGAAAGAGGTTCTGTACGAAGGCCTATTATCTTTTTTTTTTTTATTTGGAATAGAGAGAGAGAGCAAATAAAAGAGAAGAGTGAATGAATTTAGTGTTTTCCATGACCAGGTGAGATCTTATCAGCTAATTTCTCGAGCATGCCTTCAACCTTTCCTCCTATACCTTGCTGGTGTTGTGCTCCAGCTTGTGGATGATCACCGACATTCTGCTGATGATGATATGGTTGATCCAGATTGCCACCAGTGCTCATAGGTTGGTCTGTAGAGCCAAACTGGGGTTGATCAGAAGAGCCATAAGCACCAGTCGTATCATTGCTTCCATAGGTAATACTGTTATCAGTAGTTCCATAAGAGGAGTTCTGAAGACCAGATGTATCAGTCACCCTTCCTTCTCCTCCGTATCCAGTAGTAGCATGAGTTTGTCTATAGCCAGCATTGCCTCCGAGATCCGTGTTGTCTCCATAACTAGTTTGAGTCATATCAGCATTTCCATATGAGCTAATGTTGGAGTCAAGGTTGTCATTGTTATAAGCAGCGTCTGTGCGACCTTGGGTGTTATCATTGCCACCATAGAAGTCTGTGTCAGTACCTTGTGTAGCGCCATAAGTTTGGCTCTGTTGTCGAGCATCGCTATTGAAACCACTGACATCTTCATAGCCTGAGTTGTCTTGTAAAGATGGTTGATCAACAAATTGTTGGTCATCATTGAAGTTGCCACCTGTGCGACTGTGAGTGTTATAACCAATGTTATCAGACATGATAATTAATTAAAGAAAGATAGAAGAAAAAGAGTGAGATAAATTACGTTTATATACTTTGAATGATTTATGCAGATTTGAAACATTGTTTTTTTTTGACTCCTGACTAAGGAAGACAAAACCGAAGCATGGGTTTTTGTACTATAGCATGCTGAATTGAAAATAGCATGTTTATGATGCACATGCGTTGATATCAAATTCATTTTCTTTGTTAACAAGGTGTACAAGGTTTCTGAATTATTCCTTTTACAAACACAAAGAATAATGAAAAGTCACTGTCCGACATTGGCCTTATAGAATAAATCTAAGAGTTTGGGGGGGGGGGGGTAATCGATTCTCTTTTTCATTGTTAAGAGAATTAAGTTAAAGAGGGGTTCATTGGCTGTCAAATGCAGACTCTTTTTTCTGTTTGGTAGGACTCTAACTTTTGTATGATTTATTGTTTCTATCAAATTGGCATATAGCCAAATGCAGAAATGTAGGGTTTTTTTTTGATAAAATAAAAGAAAAAATGTCAGATCTTTTTATATGGATGTAACCCCCCCCCCCCTTTTTCGAAATTCTCCCCTTCTTACTTTTAACTTTCTCCCCCCTTTTCTTCCTCTATACATTCCTCAATCCAATCAAATGACAAACCCTATAAAATAGCATAACCTGTGTTTATTTTTTTCCTTTTTCTTCTTTCTATTTTTTCTCCTATAGAAAATAAACATGAAAACGTCAAAAAAAGAAGGTTATATCAGAAACACAAATGCTAGCACCAGTCCACCAGAAACACCCGAATTCAATTTAAACTTTTACAATCCTTTTGAAGTTAAACATCGTCGACGCACTTCCCGCAGTCAACTGAAAGCGCTTGAAAAAGCATTCACAACTAACCCTAAACCGAACGGGAAATTCAGGCAGGCATTGGCTGAAAATCTGTCCATGTCTCCTCGCAACATTCAGGTCTGGTTCCAAAACAGACGAGCAAAAGCAAAGCAACAATCACAGTCTCGTGATAAAAAGCAAGAACTTGCCATCAACCCACCTTCTCCAGTTCTCTTTTCTGCTGCCAACATGATTCATAGTCGGTCTCAGTCTTTATCTACAGATAGTTCATGGCAGTCGGGCAATCCTACCCACATGATCCTATCAATTAGACCTGATGAACCATGGTACAATTCAGCTGAAGAAGCTTCCCCGAGCCTGTCACCTTCACCATCATCTTCTTTGATTGATCAACACAATATGATACCCAACTCTCATGACGAATGGCCTGTGACAACAATGGCAGGTAACGTGGATCCTTTAACGATCAACAACCTTGCTGATACATGGGCTTATCATAGTCTTCTATCTAAGGACAATACATGCTTGTTAGAGACTATAGCCTATCCAATGCAGACGATGGACAACCAAAGACCACAAACCACCAGAACTATTGACGATTTGGTTTTTCATCAGCGCCATGTGAATGATTGGATTCAAACTATAGCTTCACCTACCTTTGAACCCATGTTTAATCAATCAACGCCCTTTGAGCTAGATGAAGCCTGTCAACAGGTAAGCAACCTTTTGCCCTCTATTATAATTGACGTATGCTCTTCTGAACTATATAGTTCTAATCAAACATAATGTGATAAAGTTATTGCAGGACTATGTGCCGTCTTTTGAAGCCTAATTCAAAGTTTGTCTGGGATTTAATTGATTGGGACCAAAAGAAAGAGAGAGAGAAAGAGAGAAAGGGTTGGATAAATTGTGGCCCTCTTTTGCAACATATTGCTTATGCTTCCCACTTTTTTATGCTATTATATGTCTCTATTTTACTTGCTTAAGATTTCTTATGTAAATATGCTATTGCAGTTAAGCACACCTGAATATGCTAAAGTGTCATCAATAAGATATTTTTCCTTTAACACTCTTCTCTGCCCCCCCTTTCTCTCCTATCATCTTGATTTTAATACTAGGAGAGCTCACTGCTTGTTTTTTCGTTATAATAGGAATTATTGTTAGTACACTTTTTTAAGAAAATATCTCTATCTTTTGTAAATAAAGAAAGAGAAGGGAAGTCCATGAAACTCAAGATTAGACATTTTTTGTTATTGCCAAGTAAGAACAGAGTTCAGATAAGGTTCTCAGTTGTTCTAATTGTTTCAAATCTAACCACTCATAAAGGATGCTATACCTTTCTTTTTGTGCTAACCACTAGAGATATAGAGTTTCTTGTGGAGAAAGAGTGTTTGCGTTTTAAATTAGAGTAAATTTAAATGTTAGGTACAAACAAACCTATAACCAGAAGGAATGACAGAAAAACTGGGTTAACGTTTGGATACTATTGCAATCAAACTAGCAAGCTTATAATAGTAAGTAATCTTCCTTATATGATCCTTTCAAACTACAGTCACTTGGTATTTCTCCCCCCCTTCTTCTATTCAAACCAGTGTCATATTGAAACTGAAGGCGACTATGCTTATGACATAAAGACATATATAAATGACAAATAAAGCAATAACCCCCCTTTTTTTAGGACGTGCGCACAGACCATACATTTTATGCCGATATTGAATTTTAATTTTTATATACACAATAAGCAAAGATTACACTTGAAAGAGCAGAAGACAAGATGTATGTATATGTACACAGGTAAAGAAAAGTCTAATGATATCGACAATTTTATTGTATTGTTAACAAAAAAAAGAATAACAGAAAACTTTGATTCTGCATTCTTAATTTTTTTTTCTTGAGCACTTATTGTACAGAGAAGTTGTGAATTACCATTTTCTTTCAACATTATTGTTGGAGCCAAAGCCTCTGTTACGAGAGTTAGGAGGGGCACGGTCATCACGACGGTCATCGCGGCGTTCACCGTTACCGCTGCCAAAACGACGTTGTTCACCACCGTAACTACGATCACCACTAAAACCACGATCACCACGATCACCACCAAAACCACGATCACCACGGTCACCACCAAAACCACGATCACCACGATCGCCACCATAGCCGCGGTTGAAACCACCGCTACGACCAAAGCTGCCAGAAGAGGATCCACCAGAACGACCAGCAGTTCTCCAAGAGTCAGATTCGTCAGCACGAGAGTTGGCAGCAGAAGCAGCAGCTTCGGGACGGTTACGCAAGTGAACGGGAACATAGGCACCTGTCTTGGCAGGAGGGGCAGCAGCAGCAGCCTTGCTAGCTTCAAGTTTTCTTTCGATTTCAGCTTCACGTTCGGCTTGCTTTCTAGCAATTTCGTCCAACTTCTTTTGTCTTTCAGCATCTTCTTCTCTTTGCTTGGCCAAACGAGCTTCTTTTTCAGCCTTTTCACGTTCAGCTCTTTCAGCAGCTTCACGTTCTTCTTGTTGACGACGCAAACGGTCAGCTTCTTCTTGTTGACGGATCTTTTCTTGCTCTTCCTTCTTTTGACGCCACAAGGCAATTCTTTCTTGCTTCTCCTTTTCAATAGCAGCTTCAGCCTCAGCACGCAAGCTAGAGGTGTGTGCTTCATGTTCAGCTTCAAGTCTTTGTTTGTATGTCTTGTAGTCGCCAAAGATACGTGAGAAACGACTCTTGAGCTTCATGTTCTCCTCATGTTTAGCCTTAGAAGCAGAAAGTTCAGCCTTCTTAGAGGCTTCATAGAATGCCTTATCTGTCTTTTGTTGTTGTTCATAATCTTTCTCCAACAAGGGAATTTCTTCCTTTCTGAAGGCACGTTCAGTGTGATCGATACGCTTGCTAATTTGCTTGAGACGTTCGCTAAGTTCTTTTTGTTCTGTTTGAAGACGAGAGACCTTAAGATCCAAAAGAGTCTTTACGTCTGATTGTTCAATTTCTTCAGGCTTCAATTGAAGACCAGTCTTGCTGCTGATTTCTTCAGCAATACGCTTAGCTTGATCACGTTGAATCTCTTCTTGAATGCGCTTCAAGCGTTCTTCTTCGCGACGCTTCATTTCTTCTTCGACACGCTTCTTTTCTGCTTCAGCCTTCTTGGCAGCAATAGCAGCCTTTTCTTGAGCAGCTAACTTTTCCTTGCGAGCAATTTCAGTTTCGACGATTTCCTTACGGCGTTCGATGATCACCTTGCGAGCGAGGGCTTGCTTGTGCTCTTCTTCAGCACCTGTTAAAGCACGTTGAACAGCATCTTGCTTGGCTTGTTGAGCCTTTTCTTTGATAGAAGGATCAATCATTTGAACAACAGCATGCAAGCTGACACCAAGACGAGAGAGTTGTGTACGCATCAAATCAGCAGGAGAAGATTGCAATTGAATACCTTCTGTGACAGTGTCCTTAGGAGGAGCAAATAAGTCAGTTTCGAAGATCAAACTTTGAGAGGCATGGTCAATACGAATGTTCAATTCACCACGCTTGCAACCGTTCATAATGAACTTCTCAATGGTGGCAGCATCGTAGTTGAATGGGCTGGGGAAAGAGGCCAAGTTCAAGACAAAGTCTAACTTGACAGTGGTGTAAACTTGAGAGAGTTGTTGCAACAAACGAGTCAAAATGACTTGGTGAAGAGGACGAACGTATCTAGCAAGGTCCTTATCTTCGGACAACTTGGCCATGATAGGGTTGATCTTCTTGCAGATGGACAAGGGGTGGAATTGAACTTCGAGAATGTTGTAAAGGTCGCGGATTTCAGGACGAACACGGGAGAGGATGTTCTTGTTCAAAGCTTCCTTTAACAAGCCAGTACGGGTAGGATGACTGGTCAAACCCATCAACATAGAAAGACGGTTCAACTTTTGAACACGATATTCGTCAGCTTCAACATAACCAGGACGAGTCTTGGTGGTGGTGATAATAGGAATAGCAAGAGCAGACAACAAGACAATAGAAGCCATTTGAGAATGTTCAGCTTCAGTCATGTTCTTGTTGATGTTACGTTCAATGGTGGCGAATCTGTTCCAAGCAGCAGAATGGAAAAGATAATCATCAGAGACCATGAAGATCTTGGTGAGCTTTTCGTAATAGTTAGCCATCATGACGGGCTTAGGAGGGCGCTTAGAGGTGGTCAACAAAGTGTGAATGTCTTCGACTGACTTGAAGGCTTCTTGCCATAATTCAAGGTCGACAGCAGCATTCAATTGAGCGAAACGAGATTCTAAATATTGTTGAAGTGTTTCGGGATCGTTCAAGTTGACAGCATGAGGTTGGTGAGAGTATTTGGCGACGTTGACAAAGTGATTACGAAGAATTTCACAGAGACGACGGAATTCGGTCTTACGATCATATGTCAAACAGAATTGGAAGGCCTTGAGGGTGACGGCTTGGTAGAGAGTTTCTAAACGAGAGTTGTTACGCATGATGTCAAGGACAGTGCGGTAAGCTTCCCACAAGAACTTGAGCCATGGTGTGACAACAGCACGATCAGTTCTGTCCTTGTTTTGATCACCAGAAACAGTGCTGAGCATGATAGATTCAGGTGTTTCAGAAGCTTCTAAATCGTCAACATCGACAGCAATCTTATCGGCCTTAGCACGAGCTTCGGCTACCTTTTCTTCAGCAAGTGAAAGCATCTTGTTGATGATGGTCTATAGTTTCTTCAAGTTAATAAGCAAATCCCCCTTTTTTTTTGATCGATGCCCATCATACCTCAATGGAGTTCACACTTGTGTTTTGAGCAATGTTACGGTATTGATGAAGACCTTCTTTGACCATCTTGCCCTTCTTGAGTTCAACACAGAGCTCAACGTACTTGAGCATAATAGGCTCCATGACAGTAATAGGATTACTGCGAGAACGCTTTGAGAGAACTACTTCATGAAGTGCTTGCAATGCAGCTTCATCTTGTCCAACAGACTGAAGTTCTATCCAAAGTACAATAGCGTTAAGTGTTTGTCATCCATCTGTTCTAATTATTCATCCATCTACCTTCAACCCTTTTAAGGACGTTGTCTGACTTGACAGTGTAGAAAGGTGCCATTGTTAAAGGTGTATCTTAATCCACTCTCTCTCAGATTCAGCGATAGGGTCTTCCTCATGCGTCTACGTATATCTAACGCCCCCCCCCCTCTCCAGTGACCCGGTGGTACTAAAGTGACACAGAAACTCCGATGTACTTTGTTTGGTTATTGTTGTAAACGACTAACGAATTAAAACTGTCACGCCAATTTTATGCAAAAGAAGCTGTCTTTAAGGAGGAGAGGCAAAGGTATTATCAGTGTCACTAATATCTGTGATGGATCTTTCCGATACATCTTACATTTTGCTCAAAACACGCAAAGGCTTATCAAAATCTTTTTTGTCCAGCTTCTGCTGGTTAATACTTCTGGGAAAACTATGATATTTCTGAATACTTTCAAGGTAATCGTTACGGCCCATCCCTTCAGCTTCTTCAGTATCTTGGCTGTCTTCAACATCATGAAAACTAACGGAAGCTGCATCAATTAAGGAGGGGCGTAGAGGCAAAGTAATTCTTGCAACATAACCTGGCAGTATTCGAACAAGAATAAGAATGAATACAATTTTTGACTATCTTCACAATATAATTATCATCATTGGTAAAGGAACAGCATTGAAATTCAAAGAAGCAAAAACATAGCTATCTACTTCAAAGTATGATTAGCTGGATGCTATCATACGTGTTTCTTGACCTATCTTCCTAGTTACAAAGCAAGCAATATCAAGACTGATTTCATGTGCTTCCAAGCCTTTTTCTTCTTCGGCAACGTTCAGATTTGCTTTTCGAAAACTATAGTAGGTCTTCAAGTTTTCTTTACTGTTGCCTTCAAAAATAACTTTTGTTAGTAGACAAAATATATGATCAACTCAAAAGTCGCTACTAAAGCTCATGTAAAATGACTTGTATTGGTTATAAGATAATCCAACCAAGTTGTTTGTATGGATCAAAGCTTCATCAAAAGAGAGCCAGATCTTGTTCAGAAATGCTGCAATCTCAAACTCTGATAATGCAATAAACTCACTATGAATTATGCTTGACTCCAACTTGACTTTTTTTATCAATTGTATCAAAAGATCGCATCTGTGTTTGAAGACCTCTTTGATTTAAACCCTAAGGCAGAAGAAACTGAAGATCTAAAAGGGAGACAGAAAGCAGGACATCTGTCGCCCTGGAAGCAGTTGATTGTGATAGTTGGTAATAGAGGTTAGATGTTTGCACCAGAACTAAGAAATGCTTGTGCCATGATGACACTTTGGAAAAAAGATAACTATGCCCTCTATATAACAGTTAATGTTCCCAACAAAAGTAACATGTCGCAAATCTGCGTCTATTGATTCCACAAACTTCAGCATTTATATCACTCATACAAATGAAAGGCAAGAAAAAAAAACATAGAATCATGAAAGGCGCACTCCACTGCTTGAGCCTTGAATGCCAATCTGCCAGGAAAGGTAGTGGCGTAAATAGGCGTGACAAATTGTCTACTTTAGCTATGCCATTTCCGGGATAGCAATTTTGCTCTTCCAACAAAATCTCCTTGTTTCCTCAAGAGCCATTAATCGCTCCAACACCATTTTCAACAACAAAACAGCGTCTTTATCTACAAGAAGCAATGTGCTAGCTGCAAGTGAGGCGCGATTAGCGAAATAAGTAGTTTGTTTACTACATGCCAATTTTGTTAATCGTCTGAATAAACCGCTTTTTTTTTTTTAGCAATTCAATTTTCAATATGATGTCCAAGCTTATTTATGAGGTTCGAAATACAATTTATGGCGAACACCACGTTGCGAGTAGCAAGCTGATTTATGAGTAGCTTAATGAACAATACAGAGCAAAAATTTAGAATTGGAGATAGTTCCATCTCATGATCTTAGCGAATAGTTCTTGCAAAAACAAAATGCATAATTTTTGATTGAACAAAGACTGGTTTGAGTCAATCAATTATCTCGACAATGTCTATTCAATTAGTAAATAAAAACTAATAATCCCTCTATACAAAATGAAGAGCAACCCTAGTTCTCTTACTATGGATGGCTGATAATTTCTGAACACTGGGTTGGAACAGTTCAAAAATATCTAAATTCTATAGAATAGATTTCTTCAAGTTGAATAATTGTAATTACTTATGAATGGTTTCTATTTGTTTTATATCAATGTCTTTAGAGTGGTGTTTTAGTAAGATTATATATTGCCTTTCAAAAACTTATTTTTTTTTTTTGCATAGAAGATAAAAGATATGACATATCTATTTAAGTTAGATAAAAGGGAGAGTATTTATAGTTAGTCAGAGAAAGAATTATCTAGTTGATTCACCGCACATTATTACCTAAAAAAGGGATCAAGAGGTAGAGTGTTAGTATGCATACTCCTTTCTTTGTTCCTTACGAAGCAAAAAAAAAAAGCCAACATAGCAACAGGAAAAATAACGAGAGATAGAAAAAGAGGCAGAAAATAGTTAAGTAAGTAGGGCTTGAAATATTAAGCCAAGTTTTTTTTCTTTGTTTCCTTCTCTCTCTCTCTTTTCTTCTTTTCCTTTGCTTTCTTCATTGTATCAATGTCAAATGATGCTACCTCAAATATCAAAGGCAAAAAGCACAGGCAATTTGCTAAATAGGTTTAAACAGGAGCAAACAAAGTTAGAAGAGCAACTCGTAATTGAGTTTATTGATCGAACTTTGAATATAACCATTCCAAGTGATGAATTGCATCTGCACCTTAAAGACGGCATTGTTTTATGCAAGTAAATATGGGATTACTCTCGAGAAGAAGTAGAAGTAATTATTTTTTTTACATACTTCAACTAAAAGAGAAACTCTATTTATTTAGTCTTGTTAATTCTATTCGACCTAATACTATTCGGGTGAGAGGCCAAAACAAAGAGTTTCCAGTGGTTCAAGTAAGCTTTTTTCTTTCTAGATAGGCATACTTTTTTAATCTATACTAAAGCAACCATTCGTTTAGATGGACACTATCTCACGATTCTTACAAGGAGTGGCACAGGTAAATGGTTCATCTAAAAACCAATTTGGATACTCTTTCTTTCCTTCTTTCTTCTATTCTATTATCTTTAAGCAGGGTGAAAAGATACTGAAGCTTAAAGTAATTGTATAATTAGCTTGGCATCCCAGACATAAAGTTATTTGAACCTGCAGATCTTTATAGTGCTAGAAACATGTCTGCTGTAAGTAGAAGTATGAAAATGCACAATGATCTACTGGCTCTTTCAAAAGAAAAAAAAACTGATCAAGTTTGTTCTTTCTTTCTTTTCATTCGACTTGTATTTTCAGGTCATTCATACTATCTTAACATTGGCTGAATTCTCTAACTCGCAGCAATCTCCTTTGCATGGAAAAAAGGAGAGAGTGCCTGGTAAAGAAACATTCACTTTGTACAATTTGTCAAAAAAAAAAACCTGTTAGCTTTTGTCTCTTTCCATTATGACACAACAAAAGGAGAAAAGAAAAGATACTGAATAACTTTTTTCTACAGGATTGTCGTTTTTACCACAGGAAGGATCTCAAGGGTATAAACATGTACGCGATATATTTCCAGAACAAAGACAGACTAAAAAATCACCACCGCCGCCACCACCTCAACTAATCACCAAGCATGAAGTATCTGCACGGCCGCCCAAATCGCCTCTAAGATCCTGTACTTCTACTTCCTTGCGACCCAACAACAAGTCATCCCAAAGACAAGTTTCTGAGCCTGGCAAGATAGCAGATCTAGAATCCTATGGAATTGAACCGTCTACTTCAACCTGTTCTTCATTATCTTCCTGTTCTGCCAAAACACCTGTATCGCCTCAGACACCTCCATTAAACGAAAAACATTTTCTTCGTCGCAAGCATAGTATGGCGATAGATGACAGAACCAATGAGTACATAACAGACACAAAGAAATACGCATCACTTCAAGATGCCTTCATGGATACAAGAAAGATTACTTTGAAGAATGATTATGGCGAATTCATCACTCATTATGTAAAAGAAAAAAATCAGATACGCCCCTTTCTTTCAAACAGTTTTACTAACATACAGGAATTAGCAATTAGGCAACTGTATAGGCAAAGGACAATTCGGATCTGTTTATAGAGCTTTAGATTTATCTACAGGGGAAACAGTTGCTGTAAAAAGAATCAAATTAGAAGATGAAAACATCTATCATGAACTAATGGTAAGCTATGACTTTATATTTTTCGCTTTTTAGTAACATATATTTTTCTTTTCCAAATCAGAAAGAAGTCAATATGCTCAAAACATTATCGCATGCTAATGTAGTGAAATATGTTGGTTTTATTCCATCAGAGCGGTACTTTGATGTTGTATTAGAATATGCTGAAAATGGTTCTTTGATGTCAACATTGAAGGCCTTTGGTGCTTTTCCAGAAAAACTAGTAGCCTCTTTCTGTATTAAGATCCTTCATGGACTTCAGTATCTACATGATAATCAAGTGGTTCACTGCGATCTGAAAGCTGCCAACATCTTAACAACAAAAACCGGTGATGTCAAATTAACTGATTTTGGTGTTTCCTTGAACCTTAAATTAAAACCAGCAGATTCGGACACAATTGCAGGCACACCAAATTGGAGTAAGTAGCATATCAAATGGGGAATAGAACAATAAGACTAAAGAAAAAGGGAGATTTTAGTGGCGCCTGAGGTGATTGAGTTAGAAGGAGCGAATACCAAATCAGATATCTGGTCTCTAGGATGTACATTAATTGAACTGATTACTGGAAAACCTCCTTATAGTCAATTGCTGGCCATGTCAGCCATGTTTCATATTGTAGAAGACGAATATCCACCTTTACCCCAAAACATTTCTTCAGTAAGTTATTTTCCATTCCATATTGCACATTACGAACTTACCAATTCATTCATATTGTAAAGGAAATGCGAGATTTCTTATTATGTTGTTTCCAAAAGAATCCTAAAAAACGACCGAGTAGTCAACAGCTTCAAAGTCATGTTTGGATCCGTCAGCATCAGCAACAGAAAGGATCAAGCTCCAAGAAGTTATCCAGTGATACTAAATACCAAGCGTCTAGAAAGTCATATCAAGGGCTACAAACAAAATATTATTCACTGAATGCCAATTCTACTTTGGACGAGAATCACAACCATCAGTTTATACAGACATCATTTGGAAAAGGTAAAGTACCATAAAATCAAGTATCTTAATTGACTCAACTTTACTTTATCAAACAGATGTTGAGTGCAAAGTATGCAATGAAGCCTTATCAAGTAAATCTTTATTCTGTGAAAGTAAGTCTGATTGTATGAATACACAAACGAAGTATGGCTCATCCCAGTTTTCATGAAGCGTGTTCTCTTGTTTGCCACAGAGAATGTAAAAAGATGGCACTTTCTTGTCCACCAAGGCTTCATGATCAGCAGCCTTCTTATGAAGTGAGTTATTTGCTATTCTATCAAGTTGCATCAACTGATTTTTCTTCTTTTAATTCTCAGTGGATATTTTCAGCAAAAGTATACAACCGTAGTTATAAAGAGAGACAAGGTCAGCGAGGCCAAGTACCTGTTGAATTTCTTCGAAAATCGCTTCAAGAACATCCACAAGCAGACAGTATTCGGAAATACAGCAAGGCATTAGGTCTTACGGAACAAGAACAGCTTGCACTATGTGAAAACCCCGCACTTCTAGAACACACTATGACAATGGAAAGACTTCAATTGGCTACACCTGTTGCCTCCAATGAACCATTCAGTAAGACAAAGAAAAAGAAAGAGTTAGAAGAGTCATGTAAACTGATGTAAAAAAAAAGTCAAAATAAAAAGAGACCATAATTTCGGTTTGTTGTGAAATCCTAATACCTGTACTCTTATGAAAGAGAAATGCATTTGCTTCAATTACTATGCCAGTGTATTGATCCTTTTATAGCAACCTACTGCTTTTTATTCAGTTTTGATAACAGAAGGTATTCTTTTCAGAACATCAAGATGCTAATGACTGGAAATACTACCGCTATGGTCTTCAAAGTTGATATTGCAATTTTGTTTAGTAGAAAAACTGTTGCCACTGTCACAAGTGAGCAAGCCTTTGGCCTAACTCTAAAATGCCTTGATTTTCTTACAATTGCAAGACTTTGGATAGGGTAATCTGTCAAGACAGCAGACACGTGTTTGCAAAGTATCATTTTTTTTATGAGAAAGATTAAGGGCTTTCTAAAAAGAAAACTCCCGATTTGTAAGCTTCGTAGTTGATCTATTCTCTGAAATGTTGGCAAGCAACCGTTTCTCTTTTGTTTTTGCAGTAGATTCACATACATTATATACCATCAAAACGAGTATTCTCAAGACAATTAAGAGTGGCAGAAGTCATAGAGAAAGTAAGATCAGCATTGCATTAGTTGAAGCTAAATACAAAAGATGCTGTTATGCAAAGACGAGAAGAAGTGCAGATAATGAACAATTAGAAAAAAATAGTGAACACATTGTATTGTTACCTGATTTTGAGTTTTTTTTAAAGCCAAACAAGTTTCATCAGATGTATGCAATAGACAATACTAATTCAATAATCACTGATCAGATTAACTGAAGAGCTAGTGTTGAGTCTGGAAGGACTCCAAGTTCAGAGGATTAAGCAGACGCGGGAGTTCCAGAAATAAAGAGTATACACACTTCATGGCGGTTTCTGAAAAAGGAGCGGGAAAGATAATTATTTTGTGTCACAAGCGCTTTATTTGGGGAGTCTCTTTGTGAACCCATTCTCAATAGATGCAGGCTTTCTCTTTCTTTTTGTGCGTGTGTATATGCGTGTGTCTCTCTTCTGTATGTAGGTTTGCATTATCTGGGAAGCTACATAAAAGGAGGCCGAAATGAAGTTTCGCACAGTAAAGATCAAAGGGTGTATTGAATGATCGAGATAATGAAAGAAGGTACTCTTTCAACAAAAGTCACGTGAACATAAGGATCATTTGATGAAAAAGGATATTTTCCTTTTTTTTGTTTTTCTTTCTTTCTTTCTTATTTACTTATAAGTTGCATAATGGCCAAATCGAAAGCAAAGCAAACACTACCGCTCCATAAGATTATTATGGTAGGCTCTGGTGGTGTTGGTAAATCAGCCTTGACATTACAATACATGTATGGTGATTTTGTGGAAGAATACGATCCTACAAAAGCTGATTGTAAGTACACTCCATTCTCATGTTGACATTGTCTCTTATGTTTTTTCTCCCCTTTTAGCTTATCGTAAGAAGGTAGTCTTAGATGGACAAGAATGCCAGATTGATATTTTGGATACTGCTGGTCAAGAAGAATATGCAGCTGTAAGTTGAATAGGCTATTTGGTAGTTTAATGCTTATATCTCGCCATAGATTCGTGATAATTATTACCGGTCTGGTGAAGGCTTTCTTTGTGTCTTTTCTGTTTGTGAACAAGAATCTTTGGAACATACACAAGAATTTCGTGATCAGATTTTAAGGGTGTTGGATGATGAAACTGTATGAGTGACCTGGAATAATAGTGGTTGATCTGGTTTTTTAATTCACAGTTCTTTCTCTTTTAGATTCCGTTTATTCTTGTCGGCAACAAAGTTGACTTAGCGCATTTAAGAAAAGTACCTGCTACTGAAGCCAATACATTGGCACAAGAATGGCATTGCCCATACATTGAAACTTCCGCAAAAACAAGACAGAATGTAGAAGAAGTCTACACAATGTTAATGCGACAGATTAGAGATAGAAAGGCTAAACAACAACAACAGCATAGTCCAGATAAAGACTCTTGCTGTGTCATTCTTTAATACTAATTGTAATACACTCTATAATAAACTATCCCCCCCCCTCCTCTTCTCCTTTTTTTTTTCTATTTCTCCCCATAAGGGCTACATTGCAGCCATTTCGAAAGAAAAGCAGGTTACACTTACAATTGACTTCATTTTGAGATGACGCACCTAATTTTTATTTTATCAAAATTTTCAAAAAAGTAAAAAAGTTTGTGTAATCTTTTGTTTTTTTTATTACTTATTCTTTTGGCATAATGGTGGCAGCTAAACGATCAGTACCTAAAGAAGATGTAGTTATGGAACCTACTCTTGATCCATTAGAGTCATTAGTGACAAATTCAGCTAAAAAGACAAGACTCTTGTTCTCTACTTCTTATAGCCAAGCAGCTATGGATGAACAAGCAAGGTAAAAAAAAAAAGACAGAGAGGCGAGCGCGTTTACCTTATCATATAAATTTCTCGATAGTCAACGTGCCAAATTGACCAGCAAAATTCATGATGAATACAAAGATCTTCGCACATTACCAGACGCATTGATCAAACAACAAAAAGAAGCCCAAAAGGCACGTACAAAGACAACAGCAACTACAGTAGAAGAGGAGGAAACAACATCTGTTTCTAAACTGATTGACTCGATACCTGAGAAGAATGTCACAAAGTAACAGAATGCACAAGTTGAAACGAAACTTTTTTTTTTATTCATTCCTTATTTATAGAGAAAGTCAACATGAAGGTGTGGTTGCTTTACGTAATAAAGATCCATTCACTTCAGAGATCTTTGGAGACACATTAGCAGGAAGTGGATCACTTGTACGTCGCGCTAGAGCAAAGACAATCCGACCTGTCTGGCATGCACCTTGGAAGTTGATGCGTGTCATCAGTGGTCACTTGGGTTGGGTACGTGCTGTCACAGTCGAGCCAGGCAACAAATGGTTTGCCACAGGTGCTGGTGATCGTACCATCAAGATTTGGGACATGGCCTCAGGCACCCTCAAACTCTCACTTACAGGCCATATTGCCACTGTTCGTGGACTTGAGGTGTCCTCAAGGCACCCTTATTTATTTTCATGTGGTGAAGATAAGATGGTCAAATGTTGGGATCTAGAACAGAACAAGGTCATTCGTCATTACCATGGTCATCTCTCAGGTGTTTACTCTCTCAGTCTGCATCCCACTTTGGATGTTTTGGTAACCTCAGGTCGTGACGCTACAGCTCGTGTCTGGGATATGCGAACGAAGCAAGCAATTCATGTATTGACAGGACACACAAGTACCATCTCGGATGTCAAGTGTCAAGAAGCTGATCCACAAGTCATCACAGGCTCCATGGACAATACTATTCGTTTGTGGGATTTGGCAGCCGGTAAGACCATGGGTGTTTTGACTCATCATAAAAAGAGTGTACGTGCCTTGGCTATCCATCCTACTGAATTTGGATTTGCTAGTGGTAGTGCTGATGCTGTCAAGGGTTGGAAGTGCCCCGAAGGCACATTCATGCAAAACTTTGATCGTAAGAAGGCCATTGTGAATACCATGGCTATCAATCAAGATGGTGTTGTCTTTTCAGGTGGTGATGATGGATCTCTCAGTTTTAATGATTGGCGATCTGGTTACAATTTCCAATCGATGGACACTCAAGTACAGCCTGGTTCATTGGATGCTGAAGCAGGCATCTTTTGTAGTACATTTGATAAGACAGGTTCTCGTCTAATTACAGGTGAAGCAGATAAGACTATCAAAATCTATAAAGAAGATGAAAATGCTGTCAAAGATAGTCAATTCTTTCAATAAAAAAAATCTGTTTATTGTCATTGTTCTGTCTCTATCCATAATACAGCTGCCTCGCTCTTCAGTTGACCCAGCAACTTGAATTTCTCTTCATAAATATTAAGTACACAACTGGATCCTGCAAATTCAGATCCTCTTTCAGATCCTGTTCGATTACAGACAACAAACAGTGTTGGGTTTGTCTTGCTACAGAGAGGCAATAGACGAGAGGCCCAGTATTGAACTGTACTGTCTTCCTCAGATCCCTTTAGCCAGGCCATACTACAGAGAATTAGATCTGTCTGATGTTGAAGGTGATAGTTGGCAAATTCAAACTGATAAAAGCTGGCCTTAAATTGATAAGGGTTCAAATCCATGCAGATCCCAAATCCTACTTGACCTAATCCTTCTATCTTAGTCGACACAAACCCAGGTCCTTCTGAAGCCCAACTTTCGTCTGTCTCATACAGAAACGATTTCTGATAAGTCAGCACTCGTTCACCTTGTGGATTGATAAAGCATATGCTATTGAAATCATGCTCTTTTAAGATCTTTAATTTCTCTGGTGCAGTAAGGTGTTCTGTGAATTTACCTTTTCCTCTTTGAGGATAGCCCACCATGACAAAACAGCTTAGGCGAATGGCTTTATAATGAATTTAACAAGCTTTTACATTTGTTTTGAGTTGGCTTAAGATTTTACCTTGACGTTTGGCCCACTGAACAGATGGGCCTGTCTCTTCATCTTCAAGGAATGGTTCGATCTCTTCTTTGCTCTTGAATACATAACCTTCTCTTCATGTGATGAGTTTTTTTTCCTTAAACAAATATTCTTCTATACCTGTAAAAGCCATTTCTGGTAACACCAGTAAGTTAATATCGCCTTGTTGGTATCTTTTGCATTCATATCAGTTATATATACGTAGTATTTTCGTTTTTCTTTTATTTACTTTTCAAGTAACTGAGAGGCAGTAGCCATATTCTCTTCTACTTTGGACCATTGTGGATCGAATTGACAACAAGCTTGAAACAACAAGGAAATAAGTCATTTGTGAATAACAAAATAAAGATTATTTGTACCAATTTTCATCTTTTAAGAAAAAAAAATATAGGAAAAAAAACCAGAGAGATAAAAAGCCTTTCTTTTTTTCTTTTTCTTATTCCGCCTTTTGCTTTTTATTGGCACTAAAACGTTCAGCACGCTTTCGTTTCTTTTCTTCTTCAGCAGCATCAAGTTTGACAGGTACTTTTCCTTTAGCAACATTGGCCTGAGATGTTGAAATACCAAAGCGTTCAGCACGTTTCTTAAGTACATCAGGATCAGCACCTGTAGTAGGTTTAGCTTGTTTGTCGGCTATACCAAATCGTTGAGCACGAATGTCCTTCTTTGCTGATTCGTTCAGTTGAATGCCAAATCGCTTTGCTCTCTCAAGAGCACGTTCAGCATCACTAAGTGCTTTAGTACTGTTTTCTTCTTGTTTAGTGTCTGCTGGTTTATCAAATGTGATGGGTGTGAATTTGAAGTTAGAGTTGGGCTTTGTTTCTTCTTTTGGCTCTTTCTTTGACTCTTCCTTTGCTTCTCCTTTTGATTCTGCCTTTTCTTCTTCCTTTTTCTTAGTTTCTGTGTGAGAGTCCAGGTTGTCATCAAACGAAGTTAAATCGTCAATAGGTTTATCACCAAGTTCACTAGTAACTAATATATGAACAAACGAGCTGCTTTCTTCATAAATCATCCAACCTACTCTAAATTCACCTTGGATTCATCAAATTCGTCCAAGTCACCAAATTCTTCTTCCAAAGAAGCAAATTCTTGGTTCTGTTCATCGTGCTTTACGAGACGTTCAATTAATTCTTCCTTTTTACCAGAATGAGGAAGTCCATTCTTTTGCAATAAGTCTAATGTCACTTCATGTCAGTTATGAATGGCTTACTTTAGATTACGGTTTACCTTGCAAATCCTTCACTTTGAGATTCTTATATTTATCGGCAGACATGATAAAGAAAAGAAAAAGCAAATTAAAGACGCGTTTTAGTGTAAAATAATATTTGCCGAAAATAACAGTATCTGATTGGCTAGTTGGGTCTCATCTCTATTGTTCTCTTGGTTTCTTTCTTTCTTTCTTTTTAACGCTCAAATGAACCCAAAGTCCACACAAGGCTATTTATGGGCTAATGAACAACAAGATCGATGGGAAGAATTAGCAACTGAAAAAATAAATCAACTGGATCAGATCCTTCAACGTCATCTTGATTGGTTTACTCGACATGCTACTGTAAGGTAACATCTTTTTATTGTAATTTTATTGGCATCTAACTCATCGCTTACGAAAAAAAAAGTGATCTGATCGCCTGGAAAAGACCATTGGCCGACATTAAAATTCCCGAGCCAAAAAAGAGTACAGAAGAAGTACAAGAAGAAGAACGAAAAGAAGTACGAGAAGAACGAAAAGAAATACGAGAAGAACGGAAAGAAATACAAGAAGAAATACAAGAAGAAGTGCAAAAAGGAGTGCAACAAAAAGAACAACAAAAAGAACAACAAAAAGAACGAAAAGAAGTACAACAAGAAGTACAACAAGAAGTACAACAAGAAGTACAACAAAAACAACAAGAAGTACAGCAAGAAGTACAACAAGAAGTACAACAAAAACAACAAGAAGAAGAGCAAGATGAGATACAACTAGTTGTTTATCGTTCTCATCCTGAACAGCCCATTCAATCGCCTCCTCGACCTCAACTTACTGAACGTGTAGACACATTGATCTCACCGCCTCCACCACCTATCTCATGCTCTCCTTTTATGCCAACGGCGAAACGTCCAGCTGCTTTACAGAATTCATTCATGAGCCGACTGTTTCGTATGGGCAAACAAAAGATGAATACGATAGAAAAGCAGGATACAATTCTGGAATTAGAGGAACCACAGCAAAAGCGACCTCGATTGATGCTAGAGGTAAGTAACATATTGCGTAAAATAAGACGAAGACATTTAAGGCTGATTCGTTCTATAGAATAATACACTTCAACCTTCTATTTCAGACAAAAAATCAACTGCTGACAAGAAAAAGGTGAAGAAAAAGAGAAAGGCAGATGAAGAAGAAAGGATAGAAGAGAAAGTAAAAATCCAAATAGAAGAAGAGAGAGCAAAAGCAAAGGTAGAAGCAAAAATACAAGCAGAAGCAAAATTAAAAACAGAAGCAAAGGCAGATGAGGAGGAAGAAGAGGAACATCAAGTGCCTTCTTGGGCAGAAGATCCTGAGCTAGAAAGACATTTAAAACATCAGTCAGGGCTGGATCCCGACAAAATATTTGGGAAGATGCCACCACTTCATTTACAAAGTAAGAAAGAAGGAGGGACAATTGTTGTCCATATAATAGTGTACTGACCCATTGAATAGCTATTTTTCCTCGAATACGACAACAATTTGTGCCTGTTATACCAGAAGAATTGTCATGAGAATTTAGAAGAGGTTCTTTTGTATCCGATAGCTGACCTTCTTCTGCAATTTTACTCTTGTCCAGTAGTAGCTTTTGTTGTTCCATCATTTCATTATTATTGGTTGTATAACACAACCATATTAGACTTGTCTTTTTTGTTCGAGTACATCATCACTGTACAATATTTCATCACCCACCTCTATTAGATTGGATAGGATTTCAACCAAACATGTATATACGTTACCCCTCTTTCTTTTTGGCTTCAATAAAAATTACCTAGATTCAACTTGCTTGATCACTAAAATTGTTCGTGTATGTCGTCTTTTTTCTTTTTTTTTTTTTTTTTTTTGCTTTCCAATGCTACAATGACAAAAAGTCATTGGGATAGCTACATGATGACTTAACACACTCAGTTTTCAATTATTTCAATCGCTATATGATAAGTGGACTCAATTGTCATAGAGTTATTTCAGTTGCTTTTTGTTGTAGTATGTGTAGCTTAATTCTCTGAATACAAGTTACAGCTGTTTGGAACAGTATCCTACAATCAAGTAAAGGAAACGTCCTCGTTTATAAGCCCTTTACGGGATACCAGGCGTTATAGGTGTTACCATATAAAAAGAAGGTTAATATGTTTAGGTTTATTCAGCCATAAATAGAATTTACTGCTTTCTTTGAAGTAGCTGTTGTTCTTGCAGCCATGTATCAAAAGAAGATACATTCGGGTTGCTTCTATTAGACAAGAGTGAAAAAGCAGGTGTATCATTTAAAACAGGCAATGTGGATTCCCTATTCGACCAATTGGACCCATTTGGATAATTGTTTTCAATTGCAGGAAGGCTGCTAAGGGAGATCAACCGCCCTATGGATAGTCTTGGTATTGACCTTGTATTTTCACTTTGATTTCGTCGCGATTCATAAGTTGAATAAGCTTTTTGATGAACAGCATAAAGATCCTGAACTAGGAACAGAAGTTTGTCGGCCATAGCCCAGTTCGGCTTTAGGATTCCAAAGTAGCGATAAAACACATCGAGCGCAGCTTCTGATTTTTTTGTCAACGTAGCGTCATCTGAGAAGATATTGCTGACCATGACAGTCGCTGCAACATACGCAAAATAAGCGGACAAGGGAGGAACAATATCAAGCTTGCTCGAAAGATCCTTTATCATGACAGCTACATTATCCGCTGCTGCTCTGCATCGATCAATACTTCGGTGCACAGCCTCTTGAGTAAAGGAAGATGTAGATTTTAATTTGGGTATATCTGGCAGTGCAAGTAATGGTCTGTTCAACAAGACCACTAGACCATTATGCAAAACATGCACTACTATAAACTGCGATGCATCGGATGAGTTCTTGTGACGAAACTGATCTAGGTTGGCTGGTGTATTTCTGAGCGAATATGGCAATCGCTCATACCAGCTGTCTAGTTCGGTATTTAACCTTTCTATCTTTGTCATGTCTTCATCTATTTTAGCAGTGGCCGAAGAGGAATTGTAGGTTAAGTAGCCTCGATTTATCAGATTACATATTTTCCCCATGATAGCCATCTGTTCAATTAGACGAGACTCTAGTCCCACCTGAAAGAAGTAAGGCAGGTTGGTTGGGACAGATAGATCAACAAAGGAAACATGAAAGCCGGTAGCTTGGCGCGTGAGGGGATCGCGCATGGTTGTATACCGGACCAATTGAGTTCGGTCAAGAGACTGTTGATAGAGTGTGTCAACCGTGTTCAGATCAATGGAAGCATGCCAGATAGGTAAAAATGTACTGATATCTGCTGCATCCAGCATCTGGGGTCTACCGGTAGTTCCACTGATTATCTTGTCTTCTGCAAATGCTCTCCACAACACCTTTCGTCTTGTTTCATGCCAAAACCAAGTATCCAGGCTCATTGTTGTGATTTCCTGTTCAAGAATGAGTTCCTTGTGGAGATTTAATTCGAGTGCCATACGAATGGCCATACCAATGTAACGCCAAACCCGAGGGCCTCTTGCGCAACCGTATTCATGAAGCAATAGAACCAGCAGGCCCTGCAAATGTTCAATGCAAGGAATCTCAGTAACATCCATCAGCATTTTTCTTGCTTGACCCGAGAATTTTTCACCTGAAAGCCAGCGAGGACAAGTGGCAAGATCATGCCGATCTGAAAATCTTATGAAAAAAAAAGGGAAGTTATATTTCTGTGTTATGTTTGTTACCAGTGTTTTGATTGTTACCTAGAAGCAAGACTTAAAATGGCCAAAAGCAAAAAGAGATTACATGTCTTATTTCGAATACTTTGCACAATTTTATCAGTTTCAACAATGGGCGAAAAAAGGTCTAGGTGCTTTACAAAGATAGGTAAAAGATGATCAATGACTTCCATTGGTGGCCATGAATTCGCTTGGTCTGGTGTTGGTTCCTTATCTGTTGTGGGTCTATCAGGTATTGAATTAGTTGCGTGCATAGTTACGGATGATTTGGGTGGTGATAACGGCAATAAATTGGGTGTTGCAATTGTCTGCGGTGGATTGAGAGGTAGTGGTGTTTGAGAAGGTGGTGATGAATCAATGCCTGGATTCTTTGAAGTGATTATTTCTTCCATTTTCCGTAGTCGCTTTTCTAAAGAATCCATATGACCTTGTCTTGGGCCTCTCTTTTTCACGACAGTTGTATAAATACATTCTAGGTTAAACTTGGCACACTTGCCACAAGTTGGTTGTATACCATCACACTTGATCTAAGTTCTTTTGAGTTAAATTTCTCTTTTTTTTTCCTCAAAATCTAACAACTTTACTTTCTTCCTTCGACACACATTACATGCAGTTGTCAGTCGTTTGCGTTTACTTTGATCGTTTTCCTCTGCTTGGCTCATCTGTTCATGAGGCTCCCTTTTCTTAGAACAAAAAAGGAGACGGGACTCTAAAAATGGAAGAAAGAGAGAAGGAAAGCTCTATGTGACTGAAAGTGTGAGCTTTTTTTTTGTTTTGGAATGCAATAGAACAACATTGTGTCAATGCACTTATTGTATTCTAAATGATTGAAAATTCGCAATTGCTTCAGTATATTGAAGTGATATCTAAAAAGCCTTGATTTTTCTTAACTGCTTTTTCTAATAGGTCAAGTTTCATTAACTAAAGCGAGTGCTGAAGAAGATAGTTTGCCTAACCAATACATGAGATACACTCACGCTTATACTAGATACAACTGAGTTCCTGACTCACTCTATTATAAGTTCAAGCCGCTTAAGATATACGCAGACATCATTCATAGGACAGGAGAAGAATAAGCGATTTCCATTCATGTCCCTTCAAATGCAAATTCTCTATGCATTTAGGAACCGCAATTCTGTGATTGAAAAAGTACAAAAAGATGCGCATAAAGCTGATCTTCTTTGCTGTTTAAAGATACTTTTGTGCTTCATAGGGTTGATCCAAGACAAGAAATAGCTTCAATCAATGGTAGAACACATACTAAAAGTATTTAGCTTAGAAAGAGCAAGTAAAAAAAAGGAGCACACGTATATTTAAATAAAACAACAAAAAAGAAAGCAGTTGTTAAAGAACCTTTTAGTCAGCTTCTAACTATAAATGATACAACGTTATGGCAGCCACTGATTCTACTATAAACAGTTCTTTACTCAGTGAAGATAAAAATAGTTCTTTGCGTATCCGTAGACAGAAGAAGGCTAAGCTAATGAAGTATGTTTTCAGAACACTCTAAATATCATTAAATACTTGTTAGTTTTGGTCAAAACTCTAACACTTTTAAAGTCGCTCAACCAAAATAGAAAAAAACTTTAGACCGGACTCTGAACGCTACGCGCTTATAATACATAATTTGTATCTATGTTTGAGGCATAGTCTGTTCTCTCTTTTTTTCTTTTTTGATTCGGATTTACTCCTTTCAATAAATAGATTGTACACAGATAGTGTATCCACATACGTATACAGATAAATCTTAGATCTAAGTTGATATCCTGAAGTCTTGAATAGACCATATACATTGATAGGTAAAAAAAAAAAGAAAGGAGTGGAAGGAAAACAAAAAAGCTCATCATCTCCATCTACAACTAGGTCATCATGTCTAACGCACTTTTGTTGCGACTATTCACCTCCGAGTTCTTTAACTCTTGGATAGCAGTCTCATACTTGTTTCGCTATTCAGATAATGTGGGTATTCAGCATTATTTGTGTACTGAATTAAAGCGATTTCCTATCTCTGAAATTGAATTCTTTTTACCTCAACTTATGTAAAGGGACAAACATACACACACATACACACATATATACAAAATCCTATATTTAAGCACTGAATCCTTATTTCTGTTTCTCTGTAGTCATTTACTGATCATCAGCCCATCTGAATCTATTGCACTTGAATGCTTTATGATTGAAATGTGTGAAAAATCAACTCATATTGCATTAATGGTAAATCTACAGTTTAAAAAAAAGGAGGGGAAATTAATGGCTTTTTCTTTTTTAGACATTATGGTATTTGCAAGCTTATTTGTCTGATCTCTCAGCCAATCCTACCAGTCCTTCATTTCAACTTTGTAAGCGATTACTGAACCGAGCTCAGGCTATTGTGTTTTCAGAAGATGCTACAGAAGAAGATAAAACGACCTTTCAGAAAACACAAAAGGTACGAGAGAATGCGTTACCTGCACTGGTAGGTATGAGTGCCATGTTGCTAGGTATTGGTCAACCCAGGATGACCAAACCAGCTGGAAGAATTGCTATTGCCCAAGGCAGAAAGGTGTTCAATCTGTCACCAAGCACCTTAGATTCTTCTGAAAGACTTCCCCTAGATGAACCTCCAGCATTATCGAGGAGAAACACAACAGACGATACACAGTATAACAGTCAACATCAATCACCCAGCAAACTATCCACTTCTTCTCTTGTTCATTCCTCAAGCTTCATCTCTACTTCACAACCAGACCTACCCATTCGTCACCAACGAAAGAAATCCAATTTTAATTTATTCACACACTCGCCTTCCTTAGAGGACCTTCATCGAGGCAAAGCATTCTCTGTCTCGCGCTATATCAAAACAGCGCAACACAAGATCAACCGAAAAATGATCCAATTAAGCCAAGAAGTAATTGATCAACATGCTTCATCCACACATCATGGATCTCCCTTAAATCCTAAACACCTTTCCTCATCCTCATCATCTTCAGATGGTAACAAAAAGCGATTAGCTAATACACTTTCTGTATTTGATCCTAAGCTAACAGCTCTCGGTCAATCGTCTGTACCCACCAACCCTTCAACTTATTCACCTGTTCCATCACAGTACTCTTCTTCGGAGGAAGCCATTTTATCTTATGCTTCTAAACAACGCACACATCAATCCAGTCATCTCTCTACGTCACTTGAGTCTGTAAACTATCATGAAGATGATCGCGCTTCCATCTTTTCCACCTCGTCTTCATCCTCGTCTTCAAGTTCTACACAGATGCAAGAGATAACAGCCGAGAATAAGATGAGTATGGAGAGTTGCAAGACAGCACTTTTGCGTAGTAACTATTTCCGATCTGAAATGCAGTTTTTGTTGGCCTTGGTCGATATTGCGACACGACTAGTGATCGTACCAAAGCCAGCTCGTATGAGTGCACTTCAGGCTGAGTTAACTCTACTGAATCATAATTTACCGGCTGAGATCTGTCTTCCTCTTTGGTGCCCTGCGACAGTAGAAAAACCATACCATCATCGTGTAGTTCGTATCAGTCCATCCGATGCAGTCGTTCTCAATTCAGCCGAACGCGCACCTTATCTATTAATGATTGAAGTTCTGGACGATGAAATGAGTTTTGAAGATGCAGGTCGTTTCTATCGTATACGACGACAGCAACTAAAAAAATTAAAGAAAAAGAAGAAGAGACAACAGAAGGAGCAGCATCAAAAGCCAGCACCTGTATCTGCTGGATCAGGTTCAATGTCATCAGCAGATATGGCAGATTGTCTAGATTCTAAAGAAAAACAAACACAACATCAAGAAGAGGAGAGCGGCACATCATCAGCACACTTGTCATTACCACTGACTCCTACATCCAACAAAGCAGGTGGGCAAGATGACTATGCTGATAGAATGCGAACGGCTGCTGTTATGCTGGCTCAACTCCAATCATCTACCACAACCAACAAGAATACAGAGCAGATCCGGCAAAAGATTATCAAAGAAATGGTAGCGTTGGAAGAGCAAAGGATGAAAAAGATGAAGACAGAAGGTGTTGGTAGCGGTGTAGGAGGAGGAGGAGGAGAAGGTGCAGGTGGCGATATGTTGGAAGATGAACAGCGTATTGCATGGGTAGTCAACAAAGAAGACCCTAGTGCTGCTGTGCTTTCCGAGGATTGGGAGACAAAAAAGGAGCGACTTAGAGCCGCTTCACCCTATGGTCATCTTCCTAATTGGCGACTGATTTCTGTTATTGTCAAGAATGGCTCTGATCTGAGACAAGAGCAGTTTGCCATACAACTTATTCGAGAAATGCAACGTATTTGGGAAGATACCGGAGTGAATGTCTGGGTTAAATAGTAAGTGCGTTATGAAGCTTCTTTGTTCATAGTCTCTTACTGTATTTGATTTAGCTACCGTGTCTTGGTCACTTCAGATGGATCAGGTCTGATAGAGACATTAAAAAACACCATATCCATTCATTCTATCAAAAAAGACGCTTATACTCGAGGTTGGAATCAGAAGGGTGCAGTTTTCACATTACATGATTACTTTGAAAAACTCTATGGCTCATCTGATTCAGATGAGTTTATCAAAGCACAAGATGCCTTTATGCAAAGTTTGGCTGGCTATTCCATTGCTTGTTACCTTCTTCAGATCAAGGATCGGCACAATGGCAACTTGTTGTTGGACGATACAGGTCACTTAATTCACATCGATTTTGGCTTTATGCTATCAAACTCGCCAGGCTCTGTTGGTTTTGAGATGGCGCCTTTCAAGCTATCTCAAGAATACATTGATCTCCTCGGTGGTTTCAATGGTGAGAAGTTTGCGGAATACAAAGCTTTGATGAAGGCTGCCTTTTTGGCTGTCAGAAAACACAGTGAAAACATTTTGCTGTTGACTGAGATGATGAGCAAAGATTCCAAATTACCTTGTTTTCAGAATGGCGATTTGACAGTAGCTCAATTACGTGATCGCTTTCAACTGCACTTGACTGAACCTCAAGCAGAAGAATTTGTAGATAGGTTGATTATGAGTAGTTGCTGTAACGTATTTACCAGACTTTATGACACATTCCAATATTATTCTCAAGTAAGTGATTATGGAAATGACAACAACTTAATGCTAATTATTGATTTCTTCAATAGGGCATTTTGTAGATGTAATTAATTCATTTTTTTGGACAAAAATACCCTCTCTTTTTTCTTCTAATCTTTATATACATATAATAAATCATTTTCTTCATCCTTCGCAAACCATGAAGACTCAATGGCTTTTTAACGGAAAGTTTTTGTTGAATGTCTCTGTATAAATAACATGATATCCCCTTGGCTGGTGTAATAGGCATCTGAGCAATATCATGAATCTAATGAACGGGGAAACAACATCTTGAAAAAGCTAGATACTTCCTTAGGTTATCAGATAGTAGAGAACCCTGAATTATAAGGTAAATTAAATAACCTCAAATTACTTAACTTAAATAGAAATGACAAGTATCTAGACTTTCTTTATTTTTTTGATTGCATCTTATACTTTGCTTAGAATTTGACTATGCTTTAAAAACTTTTAAGCAAGTATGCGTGTGTGTGTGTGTGTATACAGGAGAATGATTAAATGAGTTTGATATAGAGAAGAAAAGTGGGAGGATTAAGAGAAGGAAGGCCTACGACTTGTAGTTTTCTTGGTTTGCTATTGTGACTACCGGAGTCAATACATGAATGGCGGGATTTGGATGAATGTTAGCCAGGTTCTGCTGACTTGCATGATGAAAACTATTGTGACGATAATGCTGTGTGGTATCATAATGCTTCTGTTGCATTTTTATTTTAGCGCGTCTGTTCTGAAACCAAACCTGAAGAAACATGAAGTTAGTTTGTATGTATATGACAATATTTCATAGTATTTCTCACCTGAACTTCTCGCTTTGTCATATCTAGTTCTTCTGCAAGTTGTCCTCTCTTCTCTGAACTAGGTGTATCAGTCTGATCAAACACCTGTACTAATCGATTGTATTGGTAAGGTAAGATACGTTTTCTTTTGCCTTTTGATAGAGAAGTGACAATGCGATGATGGTTGACTGTGAATAGTGGTCTTGGCCTACAAGGTGTATGTTGGTGTAAGGGTGGTAGTAGGATGGGCTCTCTGTTTAACAGTGAGTCAATGCTTAGTGGGTTTTCTCTCTTTTTTAAAATAGGTGGCAATCGAATCAGTTCTTCTGACTGTTCAAAACGGTAAATATGTTGCATTACACAAAAAAAGAAAAGATAAGTAAGAAGAGAGAAAGACAAAACAAAGTAGACGCTTACTCTAGCATTTTTAATAATTGAATAGACTTTTTTTTTGTTAGCATTTGACCATTGTCTATCTTGTTTGTAACTATAAAAAATCATTGTGTTTCCATGTATGTTTAAATTCAGTTACTAACATGCTGACATGTTTTCAAATTACGCTCCCCTTGATCCTGAACATGTAGGTTGTCTTAGTGAGTCTGTTCTGTATTCGATATAAAGATCTTGTTTTCTTTATCGTCCTTCTGATTGTACTACGTGATAACTTAAGGGCTGGATTTGTACCTATTTTAACAAATCATGATTTGCCCTTTCTATGTCAGGAACAACAGAGAGATAGAACAATTCTGCTAAACACAACCCTTCTTTCTAGTTAGAATTGTTTTTTTTCTCAACTGTCTTTTGTTTAGTTAGATAGTGTTTCTTCTATTTGAATACAAAAATGAAGAGAGTTACACTAAGAGCAATTTAGTATTATGATGATTAGCTTAATGATTCCCGAATATAAACATTTGTAATTAGAGCCAAATTTAGTCAAGTTTTTTTTTGTTAAAGGGAATCATGAGATTTCAAGTAAATGTAAAAGTGACTATAGTAAGTCGAAATGTGGTATGAATCAGTCTATCGGGAGCTTCGGTCCGATTGAGGGTGCTAACAATAAAGGCAACTGACATTTTTATCAAGTCATTTGTCTCTAAACATGTCAAAATGTCTTGAAGAAGGAGGGGGGGAGGATAAAGATTGATTGCGTTCTAAGAATACAGTTTGTTGATATCAATTTTCTATTTTAAGTCATATAATGAGGTGTCTATGACAACAATGACAAGATAGCTCTCCTTCTGGAAATTTTATGCTCAAATTAATATATATATGAGCTTAATAGTTTTCTATTGTGTAGCTTTAGTTTTTTTTAGCTACAGATGTATCACAATCAATTCATTGTTCATTAAAATTAATTTGAAGGGAGTCTGTTCCCCCTATACACTCAATCTACTGAAGAAAAAATGTTATGAAGCTATACTGACCCTATGTACACTAGTACTATAACAGAAGAAGAAGAAATTATCATAAAGTACTTTGGCTTTTTCTTCTTATCATAACCACAATGAAATGACTGAATATCAAGCATCCTCCTATCCTCTACCCTTTTATAAACAAACTATACTCTAAACTGATGATGTAGATTAAGTTTAGCAGTGGAAACAAAAGAAATTAATGAAAAACTCATTTATGAGAGTTTATGCAATTGTGGCAAACATCAATATGGTTGTACAAAATCAGACTGTAGCCGACACTAATAGAAAGCAAGACAGGCACATGGAAGAATATACATGGTATATTCCATAATGTTCTTTCGAATGTTCAGGCGTTTTTATCAATTCTGTATTCTTATTACTGATTCCTTAGCTTAAATGTTAACAGTGTTCTTGATTCTAACCGACTTGACAGATCCATTGATTCACTAGTTAAAAAGAAATGGATTCGCGAATTAAAAGAATACTATGTATCTCTAACGTTCGGATTTTCATCACATGATAAACAACACTGTATGCAGAAAGCATGAATTGATTTGGTATAACACACACCATGTCAATAATTTGTTTGATTTCATTATAGCTAAAATAAACTCAAACAAGCTTGACTGACCAAGGTTCATATATTGGTCCATTTCACTTTTCATTTACAATAATCTAGAAAACACCCTCCCTCTTTATTACTTTTCTTGTGTGGGCTATTAGCATGCATTTACAAGTCTATTATTAAAGCGAAGGAAAACTAAGTTGCTTCTTACTTCATAAGGCAACATTTAGCTTGCAAAAATTATAAGCATCATCGCAATATCTTGAAAGACTAAAGTGTAGCCTTACATGACTAATGCTTCGACACAACACATATTGGCTGATGGGAAAAAAAACGGTGCTTAATTCAAGTAAATGGTGCTCCGTTTCTTCTTGATACTTTGTACATTATTTTAGTATTAAAATAAGAAGAAGTATGAGTAATGAAACAACAGTAGCATATAGTTTACATAAGATCACTAATTTATAGGCTGATTTATGTATAATCGTTACTATTGATAGGCCATCTCCTTGTTTTGACATATTCTTTTTACATACATGATGCTTCATCTTAACTTTCATATTGCAACTCGGAAAAACCGTGAATTTATTTGCCTCTTTATCATCTAATGCAAGCAATCGATCATCAAAACATCAAAAAGCTTCCCTTCTTTGATAACCTTAACTGTCTGTCAACCAAGTTTTGAAAGTTGTCATATTCTTATGCTACATATGCAAAAAAATACAATCAACAGTACAGCTATAGCTTGACATATGCCAATCGATGCCCAGCTAATTCTGGACATACATGATTACCTTGTGGTGTTTATTATTCGGGAACCTTTTTTCAAAGCAGTTATGCAGATACTTGCTTCATTTATTTACTCTGTTAACTTATGTACACTTTTTTATTTTTTTATCACTCTACCGGAAGAAGAAGGGATTCTCACTGGTATGGTTTATTTAATCATCTAGGTTTTTTGTGCATGTGTGTCGATAGACCCACATATGATGGTCAAGATGTAAATGTCTTTTTTTTTATGATTCTAAAATCACAAATACTTACTGAACTTAATCTTGTCATGACCATCACTTTCGAGAGTTTGTTGCTATAGTAGTATTGATTAAGAACAGTCTTGAGACAGTAATAATCAATCTTTGCTTTAACGATAACTGATTAAACACAATGTATATAGTTCAGTAGTACCTTGAGAAATGACATAGCTTTATTTCAAAGCAAACCTATATAAATCATTATTTTGGAACGAAATAAAGTGACTAGTTGATCTTAGCAACATACAAGTCTTTTTCTAACCGAAACAGCATATTCAAGCATTCTGATTGCTTCGAAGACTTTGACAATATGTTGCTCATTCGCCCATAGAGATGGCTTTAGATTTATTTATAGCTTTGTCTCTTTCTAGCCGTCCTCATAGTCTCTCATTTTGATGAAACAAAGAAAACCCAAAAAAAAAGCACGATAGGAGGAGATACACGTGCGTTTTCTGATGTTTGAATGGGTTCCTAAGAATCTGTGCGTGAATTAAAGCGATAACGTCTCCTTATTAGCTATCAGCCAAGCTTCTGGTTTTTTATGATACCTTTATTTGTTATTTGGACTTAGGTGCAGCATACATCATAATTAAGCTTGATCTGATCAGATTGCCTAGAATGGCTATTTTGTCCCAAACAATGCATTAACCATATCTGATTGTAGCAATGATAGTTCATTTCTTCCATTTTTTACTTAGACTGTTTGGGAATTGTTGAGACGGAAGTTCTCCTTATTTATCGAATACTAGAAATACTACATCACATCATCCCATATGGTTTCTAGTAAGCAGCTGAAACAAAAAGCAATAGGATGACAGTCAACAAAAGTGTTGCTCTGTGCATGATTCAAAAAGCGAAATGAAAGAAATGCCCTTTCTTTTTTCGGGTCCATTTTGTTTCTACTGCTCCGAATAGTAGTAATAAAGTTTTTTTTGTGACCAAGAGAAATTAAGCTAGATTTTTTTATAACCAATTGACTTTCTTACATTGTTCACTCATTTAGAATTGTATGACTTGTAAGAAAAGAAAAAGGTTGTGTTCTACAAGATTAAATGCTATCATTACATGTGGGCATTTCACTTGAGCATCACTTGCTCAATCTTATTTTCATAGTAAAATTGAACTGTGTAACGCCTGACAATAGTATGCATTAATATGTAACATGCACCACTGATGGATAGATGCAAAGTGAAGATTATGGCGCCTTATAGGAAAAGCAAGACAGACGAGCGATAGATCTCCTTTGTTGTCTAATCTAGAGTTACAAGAGAGAGAAAGTGTTTAGTATCTAAACAAACATCTGTGCTAACGAAAAGGACTTAAAAGAGGAGACTTAAACCTCGACTAAAAAGGTAACTGTAAATGGTCTATTTAAAAGGAAAGCTTTCACTTTCGTTTTTTTTTATATTAAACTCTTTCTCTTTCATTTTATAATTATGGTTTTATTTAAGACGCTGTCTTTTGTCGCAGCTTATAGTTTGCTCTTCCAATCTACAATATCAGTAGAGGCTATGCCCTTTAGACAAAGCCGTGCTCTTGTCAAGAAAGGTGCTCGATTGAATGGCAAATTTCTTCATATCACTGGTAAGAATAATGAATTGGGTCGAGATGTTAGTTCAAAAGAGATGTTTATTGTTAAATTGCTAGATATCCATATTGATCCACTCTACAAAGAAGGTGCTGATCCAACTAAACTGTGTCATACATTTGGCAAGGAGAAGTCAAAACAAAGTGGCAAATATGGTGCTCTAGGCACAGACTGTGACTCTCCCATCCCACTTGTCGATGCTACCTTTAACTTCCTCAAGAAAGATATCGCTGATATCGATTTTATTATTTATACAGGAGACACAGTGCGACATGTAAGTATAATCTAAGTTTTAATTTGTGAAACTTACCATCTTTGATCAGGACCGCGATGATGATCTACCTAGAACAAAAGAAGAAGTCATTGAAGGCCATAAGTCAGTCATGAAATACTTTCGAGATGCCTATGATGTCAAATACACCCCTTATGTAAGTATACGCTTGAAACAAGAAAAGCATAAGACTAAACTTTCCTCAGGTCCCTACAATAGGCAACAACGATGCATTTGTCCATAATGACCTTGTCAAAAACGACAAAATCTTTGATCAACTAGAATCTATTTGGGAACCACTTGGCTTAAACTTGACAAGCGACTTTAGCACAGGAGGCTACTTTGTTCAGGATGTCATTCAAGATCAACTCAGTATCATCAGTTTAAATTCTATGTATTTCTTTAAGAAGAATGATGAAGCTGCCAACTGTGATAACAGCAAGAGTAGTGGTGCCATGCAACTTAACTGGTTGGAAAATACACTCGAATATTATGCTAACAAAGACTCACATCGAGTATACATAATTGGTCATATACCTCCTCTTAATGATGATGGTTCTAAACTCTTCAAGAAGTCATGTTATAAGAATTACCACAAGCTTCTCAGTAAATATGGAAAAATCATTGTTGGTCATTTCACTGGTCATACAAACGGTAAATATATCATTCTACACTTTCACTTAAATCATGCTTATGCTCATAATGAATATAGATGATAACTTAAATGCTATCATTTCAAACAAAGACGATTCTGATATTGTCCTTGCTGGTGGAAGTGATATCAACGCAAACACTGCAAAAGATGTAGTTGTTGGCTTGTTTAATGCTCCCTCTGTCATTCCTGTCAATAACCCTGCTATTCGAGTTTATACTTATGAAACAGAAGGCAATGCATACCCTATTGGTACTATCCGCGATTGGGATCAATACTATGTTGATTTAGAGAAGGCAAACAGTAATGGCAATGTTACTTATCAACTAGAGTACAAGGCTTCCGAACTATATAATGTAGATCATTTTGATGGTGAGGGTGTTGGACAAGCCTTGTTACATCTTGTCAATGACAAAAAATCTTCTCAATTGTATAACAAATATAAAACTGTTCTTGCTTAATTTATGCAAAATTAACTTTCCTGCAAGCCACAAGTGACCTCTAATTCTAATTGACCTAATTTTTTGTGTCTGTGTGTGTGTTTAAACCTCATTGATTTTTTTTTGGTCCCTTTTATTTTTTTTTTCTTTATTGTATTCAAATTAGAGATGTTGCGTACAGTGTATGTAATATAGATCGAGATCGCACCCATTCATACTAATCCACTTGCTTTTTGTATCAAACAGTAAGCCTAAGAATGCTCGTGCTAAGCGTTTCTTGAAGAATCGTGAAGCAAAGGTCCACGAAAACCCTAAGAACAGTTTGATTGTTCGAGGTTCTACTACTAGTCAAGTAGTCAACGATGCTTTGAAGGATTTGGTAATGACCAGTCTGAATTTATCATCTGTTAGTGCTTTCTTACTTACTCGACTTTTTATTTGCTAGTATGCTTTGAAGCGCCCTAATGCTGTTCATTTCACAAAGAAGAACGAACTCAAGCCTTTCGAAGATGAAGAGAAGCTCGAATTCTTCTCCCAAAAGAACGACTCTGCTTTCGTTGTTGTCGGTACTCACTCTAAGAAGAGACCTCACAACTTGGTCTTTACTCGAATGTTTAATCACCAGGTCTTGGACATGTATGAATTCGGTATTGAAAACCCTAAGTCCATGTCTTCTATTCCCGTAAATGCTTTTTCTCTCTTTTTCTTTTAGGCCTGTAGTTCTGACTCGATTTTCTTTTTCTTTGTATAGGGTCCCAAATGTTCTGTTGGCTTGAAGCCTTTGATGGTTTTCAACGGTGACCGTTTTGAATCTGATGAGACATACAAATACATGAAGAACTATTTTTTAGATTTCTTCAACGGCGAAGAGGCCAGTGCTATCAACTTGGCTGGTTTGGAACATGTTGTCAGTTTGACGGCCACACCTGATGATCGTATCTTATTCCGCACTTATTTGATCGAGATGAAGAAAAGTGGCTCAAAGACTCCTCGTGTGGAATTGGAAGAGATGGGTCCCAGCTATGACTTGAAGGTTAGACGTACTACAACACCTAAGGCTGAACTTTGGAAGGCAGCCTGTAAGGTACCTAAGGAAGTTAAGCCTAAGAAGGTCAAGAACATTGAAAAGGATGAAATGGGTGATACATATGGTCGTGTTCACCTCGGTAAGCAAGATTTGAGCAAGCTCCAAACTAGAAAGATGAAGGGTTTGAAGAAAAGAGGTGCTGATGAAGATAATGACGATGAGGGCTCAGCAAAGAAGCAAAAGGTTGATAGCAGTGATCAAGAGTAGTTTTCTTTCTTTCTTTTTCCTCCATCCTTTACTCTCTTCTTCCTTTTATTTTCTTTTGTATTTTCTAGACATAATATCCTTACAACATCTGCACGTTTTCATACTATATATTTATACATAAGCATCTCAACCTATGTATTGAATGATACAGCTCATTCCCTGTCTCTTTTTTCTGTAAAATAAACCACGCTAACATACAAGATTTTGTCAAAGGAGGGAGTTTCTTATGCGTGTTACCTTAACTGATTCTCTTTGAGCCAAAAGGATGTTTCATAACTCCTGAGAGCAAAGACTGAGCAATCTGATTGCCTGGTGGTAAGATAGCCGCAAAACCTTTCTTGCTTATAGAGGCATCACAGAGTATAGTTTTCTCATTTATCAAATATGCTCTATTTGAAAGGAACTATTGTACTATATGACCTAATCAACTCTCGTACATCCTCTTTTTGCCATCGCTTAGTCTTTGATTTTTTTTTACGAAAAACGGCTTTCAAGCATCAAGCCTTCCAAGCCAAGCATGATTTGTCTTCAACTATGATGAAGGCTGTGCTCTAAGTGACCAAGAAAAAATAGTTTTAGCAGTACTCATCAACAGCCTTAATACTAGCATGTATACAATGTCTAGTTTGTTGACTTGAACGAAAGGAATTCAGCAAGAATCGCAAGCACGGGCAAAATAAGGTCAAGAAGATCATCAACACAAGCTCGACTTTTGGTTTTATTGCTCCCCATTCGACGTTTCGGCCAAATAATAGTTTTGAAGACTATTTTATATCTAAGTTTGCCTTGAACAAAATAACTGCCAGTCAATTAGCTCAAGAAAACCCCATTGTGTATATTGTATGTCTTGGATAGATAAACAAAATACTCTCATTGTAGCTAAGTAATTCTTTGTTAATCAGATTACCAAAATGGAAGAGACTACTCTTCAGGATACAGTGCTTACGGTCTGGCAAGACTGTCATGTCTGGGGGGGGAGAGAAAAGATTTAGTATTGTAAGACAGATAAAGTTTATGTAACACTTACATCTTGCTCATCACGCTTCACGTGCAGACGATACACCACTTCTTGTACAGAAGGATGCTGTTCTGCGATTGAAATCAGTGTTGGAGTGACTGATGGTTCTTGAAAATACAGGGAGAGTTTCTTGGAAGAGCAAAGTTGTTATCCCAGAAATAGTAATAGCTAGGGCAGACACTTTATCTCTGGAGGTAGTGTTGCGACCGTGACGAGCAGAAGGGCACTTGGAATTATAGCAGATAAAGGCACCTTTGATTTTTCTATAAGTTATTTTGTCTTGTTTGATAACGCGCAATCTTGCATGAGTGAGCTTGTTAAAGCAATACACACAAGTCTGGGAAGTATAGTTTTCATTTGTGATACAAACAGTCATATACCTTGCATGCTGATCTTGCTTCCAAATACCACCATATCTAATATGTCCTCTAATTCTGGAACCTATCCTAAAGCCACGATCACCAATCATCATCAACAGGCTCTTTCTTTGTGCTTCTTTCCCTTTCTTCTTGACATCTTTCTTTTTTGAATTAGGATTCATCAATTCCTTTTCGCGAGAGCAAAGGCGGTCCTTGATTTTTTTTTGGTAAAGTATTCCTGCTTAATGGCCTGTTTAGATCTTTGTGGAGAATCATAAAAGTTCCTGACTATCTGTCTATTGGCTTGCAAAAATCGGTAGTTTGTCTGGATTGCTTCTACGGAACTTGCATTGGATATACTTTTTTCGGACAACACCTTCTCAATTTGAATCAAATTCACATCATTCGCTTTTAAAGCAGCAAGCTTGTGTCTGTAGTTCAAGTTTTGACTTCCAAGGTCAATATCTTCAGCATTGATGACAGTGGACAATGGCAAAGGCTGAAATTCTTCTTCTTGTTCTTCAGTAGTAGTCAAAGTAGAAAACCTGTTGTAGAGCTTCAGATGGTAAACGTATTTTTGAATGGAAATTGGTACTGATTCAGTCATTTTAACAACACCATTGTCTGTGCCGGAGAAGGTGAAATTTTTAGCAATGGTAGCAGCGTCACCCATCAGTTCCATATCTTCAGCTTTAGCAATTGTAGGCTGGCCTGTAATCTGCTGCAGTGCTTTGGTTTGTCTGGGCGCTTTTTGATCTCTTCTTGTCAAATTTAATGCTCTTCTGCGGATATACAGCTGGTATCGCTGGTCTGCCAGTTCAGACTTGACTTGTTGAATAGCCAGAAACAACCTAATTCTCTCAGCCTTCGACCCATCAATGTACACTTTGATCTCAACTCTAGCAGCAGCAATCAACTCTTCATCGTTTTTGGCACGCGGACGTCGGATACGAGACTGTATAGTTCTTACAATGTCTGAAATTTGTGTCTGAACACCAGTAATGCATTCACCGATTTGAGGACAACACACACCTGCCTCTTCTTCAGAATCACTACCTTGCACAACAGCAACTTCAGGCTCAAGATTAAGTGGGGTTTTCCAGCCTTGCTTGGCAGTTTTGATCTGCAAATCAAAATCTTGATCGCTGAATTCTTTGAAACTATCTTTCAACTGGTTTGACAAGCGGTTGGTGTTCACCAAGAGTCCATCAATTTCTTGTATCAAGGTTTCATTGTCTTTGTCACGCTCATTGAGAATATCTTGCCAGGTTGATTCAGGAATGTTGTACTGACGCTTCTGGCCTGTTACATCAGCAGTCTGCTGCGTGGACGCTTTTTCTTTGATTCCAAGGATTCTGACATACTTTCCACCAGGCAGCAAATGAAGATGATGAGCAAAAATCAGTTTACGGTTTCTGCATAACTGTCGTATCCTATTGATCCTGACGAGCATCTTACAAAGTGCAGCGTACCGTACCATAATGAAGGTCAACAAAATTAACCAGAGCGCAGCGTAGGTGCTAATTTTATTACCGCAATGGAGATGCGGTTTTTAATATGCTCGTTGATTCTGAAAAAGACATTGAAGACAGCATCTTTATGATTGATATATTCCAAAGGGCCCTAATGACTCTGTTGTCATAGCCAAAGAATGTCATTTTGTTGTCACCATGCTCGCAGAATGTCTTGAATAACAAAGGTGTATCCAGTCTAAAGGACTTTTGCGTTGCAGTAGGCATTGGGCAGATTTTACGACAGAACTTAGCATAGCCAGCACAGCGCAGCAAATCATTCGTAAGGATTACAAAAGGTAGCTGGTAACCAATATGAGAGTAGTTTGTCTTTGAAGGGATGTAAGGTTTTAAGCTTCGTAGTATAAACAAACATACTTCTGTTTCCTTCTCATTCAAGTCAGAGCGCAGATCTTCCAAGTCTTGTTCGTTAGGCAAATCTTCATCACGCAACAGCAAGCTCTTGATAAAGCCCTTTAAGCCATTCAACCTATTTCTAGGAGCATCATCATCAGCATCTTTTAAAGCATCTTCTTCTTCGACAACATCATTTTCATTCATGCTTGCGTAGTCTTCTGGTACAGCTGGCGGAATAGTGTGTGTCTCTCCTGTCATGAGTGGTTGGAAAGTAACGGGCTTCGGATCGCTTTGGGAATTCACTGGCGCTTTCGCTTTTCCTTCGTACGGCTGTGTGGGAATGTCTATCTCATGTGACCAGTTAGTAGCATACTGGGACCAGCCTCAGCAGAAACAATAGAGGGATGTTGGCTGGCAGGGATTTTTCTTGGACGCTCAGAACCTTCGGCGACATCAGGATCAGAAGGTTGTTTCCTCTTGGTAGAAGCAGTCTTTGGTTCCTATTGAGAATGGTATAATAGACATAGACGAGTGACTGATTTCCCGTTGATTTTAGACATACATGCCTTAGTTTCTAGAGCTTTTGTGTATGTTGCGATACGTTTCTCACTTTTTTGGGCTCGAGCTTCCCATTTTTGCTTCGTATCCGCAGATGATGATCTGTTTGATTTTTGTCTGTATTTTGCAAGCCGGTAACGTTCTTTGCGGACTATCAACCTTCTTCTGCTTTGATGGAGCAGCAGAAACCAATTGGTGGGATGATCTGCTTCTGTCTTACTTCCTTTTGCAGCTTTGTCTTTTCTTTCTTTAGAGGCATTTTTCATAGACTTGATAAATTCTTGATGCTTTCTTTCTCTTGAAGGAGCCAAATGAATACGTAGCAGCACTAACAAGAGCTTGTCCAGAAGAATGTTGTTCATCTTGTTATCACCCCACATGACAGATAGATTGGTAATATAGTTAGTCAATGCAGACTCGTAGCAGGCCATATGAAGAGTGCTTTTTGGTTGGATGAACTGGTTGACTGACTCAGAAATGGCTTCCATTAACAGGGTTCTCAAAGGATACTCTGTTTTCGTCTTTGTTTGCAAGCCACGAACACCATAAAAGCCAGACTTCAAAAAATGAACATGTTGGTCAGTGAAGAGAAAAGGGATGTCATTGGCATCAGGAGAGGCAGAAAAATCAAGGTATCTTGTAATTGAAAGTTATTTGGGAAGATACTTTGTATTTGAAAGCCATTCAATCTATCAAATATTGATTTTTCATTGCGAACAGCAAAAGTATAATCTCGGAAGCAGGACATTATCATGAACATGATCACTTGGAAGTCACTGATAAAATTGGAGGTCTGGGGCAGTAGTTCAGCGAGCCTCGTATCAAAGAGTTGTCTAACTTCAGGAGCAAGATCATCACGTATCAACGAGGAAAAATACGCAGTACAGACTTCAAAATATTCTTCGGCAGCAACAAAGGAAGCAAGTTCAGTAGAGAGCTCTTCTGAAGAAGGTTCAATGGCCTGAGTAGAACTAGTTGCTTCAGTTGTAGTATTGCTTACAGAATCTAAAATGACATCAAAATTTTGTTGGACATATTCTCTCCAAATAACGATTGCTCGAGACACTGCATTATCATTTAGAAATCTGTTTGCAGATTCTCGCGATTCGAGGTTGGTATATTTATCCATATCAGCATATAGTCCTTTTAGAATTTGATCAGCAAGAGTTTTTGCTTTAAGAGCAGAGTAGTTTGGCTTCTTTTTGGTTTTTTTTCACGTATAATGTTATTTCGTAGTTTGGCTCGAGCTACGATATAAAAAAGGTCATGGATTTTTTCTAGAGACATATCGGATGCACGTCTTTTGCCAGGAGTTATGGGAGATGGTTGCTGTTACACATTGACAGACAACTGTGACACAGGAGTATAAGGACCGCTCCGATAGAATGAATCTTGTAGAGCCCTGCGGTAGGACATTGCCTCAGAGACGTTAGACCTATTCATAGTATGTTAGTGGCCAGAAACGACAAATTCGTTTCTAATTGAGTATGCTCTAATAAGAGTATTGAGAGATTGTCAATCGATGTTGTTGGGGATGTTAGGAAGTGCTTCTGAGGCTTTGCAAAATTGATCTGTAACCATTGTTATGTCAAAGAGAAAAAGGGGTCATAATTATAAAAAAGAATAGGGTCATGGTATAAGACTTTTTCCAACGCCAGGGATTTGTAATCGTATACGATACCGTTGTTCTGGAATGTAAGTATTTCTTTGATGCTTCGTGGATGGGGACTACCACATATGCATCTTTCAAGTTCAGTTTCCATATGTAATCGTTCTCTTCCACTATGTCCCTGAGAGCTGAAACTACTTCCATCTTGAAGCGTTGTACATGTAGGAATTTGTTCAACTCTTGACAGTCCAAAATAGGACGTCTCTTCGTTTCCTCCTGTATCGTAAAGAAATTCGATAGGTAACCTGTTTGTTGATTTGATGATTTCTCTATAATGCCTGCTGTCAAGAATTGATCTACCGCTCTCAGATCTTCTTCTGACAGCTTCAACTTGTACTGTCTCCAAGGTTGAGGGGTCGAGGCAAATTGTAATTGGTATTCTTTCTCTACTACCGAAAGAGACTAATTGTGACAGGTAATCTTCCTCCAGTCGTGTAAGAACCTTTTCAGTCTCTCACCAGGAAGGAATATACCTTGTTGATGAAGATAAATGAGCTTTAGACTGAATCAAAGCTCGTCTTCTGTTGATTCATGAAGTCTGATTTCAAATCAAATGGATAGTAGTTTTCATGCAAATAGTGAATGGTAGCACAAGCTTATGTGTTTCATCTGACAATTGTTCATTCACCAGTTAATTTAGAGCTGGTTATCAAAAATTGTGAAGTATGAGAGAAAGATGTGGGAAAAAATGGCTGATAGACTATACGATCGGCACGTGTAACGTACACAGTCACCTTAAGAGTTTTTACAATAATGCAATAATACAATATATGTCCTGATCAAGATTGAAGCATCGTAGAATATTGCATTACCTTTTTTTAGTCTTCTTTGAAGCAACCAGTCAATTCGCATGTAGCCAAGAATCAAAAAAGAAGTGAGGGGTAGTATCTTACAACAAGCAGTGCAAATGTCTGTAATAAACAATGGATATATTTTTTTTTACAAAAATACCAGAAAAAAACATAGGTATAGAGGTATCCTCACCTTCACATGCTGTACAACACTATCCCTTACTCCCTTTTTGTTTCTTGGTTACATGCGAATTGATTGGTTACTGCGAAAGAGACTAAACAAAAAGAAAAAAGGAATGCAATATCCCACCTTGCTTCAATCAAGACAGATGCTTTGCTTGTGATAAAATTGAAAAGAGAATACTTAAGGAACTGCTTCGCGTTCTCTCTCTCTCTCTCTCTACATTTTTTCATTACTTGCAACACATAGAGTGTTTGAAACATCAACAAAAACAGAGTTGGCAGATTATAGCAGCTGTATTTGTAGCACAAACATCAGCCATATGACGATTATATAAGCATACATCAATTTAGTACATGGTTTGGTTGAGGCAGGAGAATCAAAGGACAAAAGGTCGTGTAAAGAAGGCGATGATAGCAAGAGATATTCAAATACAACTTTGTTAGTATGGCAAAATGAATCTCTCAGAATCTGCGAGTTGAGCTTTAAGCAAGCAGTTTGCAAACTCATCTGTTTTTTTTTAATTTGTCTGCACACTGGGAGTGATACTGGGAACAATGTTCCTGCCGGCCATAAAGAGAAATATAAACGCATTTTTTCATTGTCATTTCAATTTTCATTTTATTCTCTTTCATTAAATTAAGATGTCTAATTTGATTGACAGTAAGATGTTTACCAGATTGTTTCGCTTCGATTACTAACAATGCCAATAGAACTTTCGGAATATATTAAAGAAAACAAAGATGCCTCTCTCAAAGGCTTTTTTTATAAGAACTTGACTCTCCTACAGCAGCATACATTTATAAGCAAGGAGGCCATAAGATCAAAGATGAAGGAAAGGTTCATTGTCTTCTTCAAGAATTATCATCCCGATTGCGACATGCCATCTGTAGAATACGATTCCTCTTTTTGGTTGAATGTATTCAACTACAACAATGTCTGTATTTTTAGCAGTAATAATAAGAGATTAAAAAACTAAACTCTCATTCCGGTAGAAAACGCCTGTTGAAATCAGAACCTTAATATACAGTGTGAACGGAAATAAGCTACGGATTTACAAACTCCGCGATTGGAACACGTAACCCATTGTTGTTCTTTGTTGGTCTTCTCTTCACTCTTTTCACTCTTTTCTTAAAAAGCATACTAAAAAGAGCACTTCTCCAGCTATTCCCGTATGTAAAGAAGCAAAAAAAAAACACTTTTCTGATTATGAGTATGTTAGATTAGCCGACGCTTTTGTGTATCAAAGTAACAGTGCTCAGATTGCCAGAGATCTCGACCTTCCTGAATCAACTGTATGATTAGCATATAAAAGACTTCAGCAAACAAATACCACTCTTCCTAAAACTCTAAGTGGAAGAAAGAGACTTTTTTCTGAAACTAATTTGAACCCGATTGAGACAAGCATTTGCTGTCGACCTACTGAATCAATTAGGGCTCAGTATCGTCACTTTTTGAGTTCTGACAACAAGGTCTCTTTGTCCGCTTTTCGAGTAACTTTGGGTCGTATGAACTTCGCAACAGACAAACCAGCTTTGAAGCGAAGACACAAAGATTTGCGTTTAACTTGGGTCAAAGAAAGGCTTAACTGGACAAAAGGTGACTGGAACAAGGTAGTTTGGTCTGATGAGGCCAAGTTCATCCTAAAGAGTGCTAGTGTTGGAACTAGAGTAATTAGAAAGGATGGAGAAAGATACGAGGAGAGGCACATTAAGGGTACCCACAAGTTTGGTTTGGGTTCTGTGATGGCATCGGGATGCTGTTATGCAAAGGTATTAGCTCTCTTGTGGTACAACTCCATTAATGCAAGGTACTCATTAAATTTAATTTTAAAGATCCGCAGCTTATTTCAGCTCACACTGTACAAGTGGTTCTATGCTTTGGTAAGTAGTATTTAAAAACGATTAGGCTCCAACAGAGGTCTAACTATCTTTTCATAAAAAAAACACTGCTTTCAAACTTAGAACGAAGGCACAGGCGAAGACATCTATGAGCAAAACAAGCAAGCAGTTGACCAGTTTCTCAAGAGCGAAACCAGCCATGCCAAAGCTTTGTTTGACAAGATGAGCATCAGGATGCTTCAACGGTTTGATGAATTGAAAGCCAACGATATCCATGTACTCAAGTAAGTGAAATTGCAATTATATCAATAGGCATTATCTAATTGACTTTTTGCGCAGGCTGTCTATGTTATACATTGTTGACACTACTGAAAATAATGAAAAAGTGCTGAAGAGATACATTGACAACGATTTTTTCTGGCAGCATGTCGATAGATGTCAATCCCAACCTCTCAATTACTTATCAGAAGCAATAAAGGCAGATATCAGAAAGATTTGTGGCAACATCATCAAGGTACGAAAAACTGATTTTTACTCTGATTACCTTTTTGTGTTGATTCATATCAAAAATAGGAGGCCAAGCGTGGTATCAATTTCGGTCTTGTAGCTGTGCTTAAGGAGCAACTTGCATTAGCAGAAAAAGACGAAACAAGCTCTGTTAAATACCAGACCTTACAGGCAATGAGCTTCTTGTAAGTATTATCGAGCTGTTCTCTACCGGTCGTCTTAACTCCCTTTTCTTTTTTTTAAAAAAAAAAACACTATGCTTTCTAACATAAACTTTCTATTGTTATTTTAGGTTGCATGGGTTCCAAGTCTGGCCCAAGTCGCCTAAGGAATCAGAAGCACAAAGAGTGAGTCGAGTTGATGAACTTATCAACATTATTTTTAAAGACTGCTCATTGAAGACCAAGACGTAAGTATGAAAACTGCTCTACTAGTGCTTTTATTAATTTTTCTTAGTGGAGAGACTGTAGGTAATGCCACCAAGAAGGCATATTGTTACAATGAAAGCAGCTATTCAAGCTTTTGCAGAAGTAAGACTACCTCTTCCGCTGGTGCCGCTGCTCCTGCTAACACTATTTCTTCGTCCTCTGCTGCTTCAAGCAACTTTGGACGAAAAATAGATTTGGTGGTGAAAGATAACCAAGATGCTGAACTTGCATTTTGTGAGTTCAAGGCGGAATTTAAGACAACAACTGCCAGCCATCAGCAAAGCAAGACCTTGAGGTTGAACCTCACCATCTTGCAAAAGATGAAAGAAATGTTTATTGACAAGCAGTTTTTTTCTTTTGTTTGGACCGGTAAGTGATTAGCATGCAATATTTAATAGCTCTAACTATAACTGTAACAAAAGGGTCTTTTGGTACTTTCTTTTCGTTGCAGGAATATCAAGACATATTCATTGCTCGACCTGCTGAGCCATTTGTGGTGCCAGTGAATCTTGTGCAGCTAGATGAAGATTTCTGTGATACGATAATCACGCTGCTGAACTGGAAGGTAAATTGACAAAGTATATTATTCAATATAAATAACGTTTTTTTTTGTCTCTCTCTTTTATATAAACCAAATAGCACCACTTGATTGAGACCAGCGAGGAACTCTTTCGTGCAAAAAGCAAGCCACAAAGAAGAAAGATGGAGTCACCTGATGTTTGCTTTACAATCGTCCATCAGAAGAAAAGAAAGACTTGAGGCGTTCAGATTTGCAGCCTTCTTCTTTTGTTATTATTATTATTGTTATTATTATTATTGTTATTATTATTATTGTTATTATTATTATTGTTATTATTATTATTGTTATTATTATTATTGTTATTATTATTATTGTTATTATTATTGTTGTTATTGCTGTTATCATTTTTATTTGTACTATTGTCTTTAGCCATACTAGTGTAGCCTTTTTATGAGATGAGAGCATTTGCCAATCTAAACTTGCAGATTGCTTATGTCACCAAGGGGTTCAACAGCTTTAGTAAGATGTCATGAATGCATTATATGCTTGATTTCGATGGCGTTTTGCATTTCTTCTATTGAATGCCTTTTTTCAAACTTGTCATTCGATGTCCTGACAAAGCTGTCAACCAAATCCATTTTTTAAAAACCAATATTTACATGTCCTTCTTTTCCTCAAAATGATTTTCTTTAGCTATCAATGAGTGCTGTATGTGTATTTGTCTTTTGGAATGATCGCTTCTTATCCATGAACGCTAATCTAGGATTGTCAGATATAATTTGTATCACGAACGAAGAAGTTGGTCTAGTAAACAAATTTAGTAGAGTCTTGGACACGTAAAGAAGCAAAAATAGTGCCTCTTTCCGAGCCAACAGGTAAACGGTGTCGAGCCTTCAATGCAGTCGCTGGTATAGATTTCTGGTACAAACCAACAACGAAACATACATTCCTCTGTTGATCCGACACTTATCACGTTAGCTAGTGCATCTCCAACCGACATGAGAACAAAAGGGAGACGTGCTATGAAGCAGAGCTTCAGCGCATCACTTTCTCTTCAAACCAAATCAAAGCCAAAAAAATAAAAGCAAGGTAGAGATATTGTGACTACTTCACAAGGAATGGTCGCAGGTAGTTGATATGCATATGGTAGGAAAGCTCTTTCATCTTTGCTTTAATATAATTCTCTAAAAATGTACGCTAAAAAGATATTCTTCACACTAAAAATTTTAATATTGAAACTCTTACCCTTTTGAGTCAGATGGTCGATGGCATCGTCAACAACAGACTCGAACAACACCACATCGCGAAGCTTGACCTCCGCCATATTTTAATTGAGATCCTTGGCATCACTGACTATGCTGCTCAGAAAGCAATGCTATATTCAATGGACATTTGGAACCTTTGAAAAAAAACGTATGAGTCGTTCTCCTCGTCAATTAAGACCAGAATATATTTCTGCCGTGATGGAAAACAACAAAGAATGGCGAGTGTCTACAGTCAGAAGTCTTACAGCAGCACTCAAAGAACAAAAAAAGACATCATAGTGAGCTATGATGTTCTCTTAAAGGACTTGCGCACTATGAAGTTAAGTTACAAGAAGGGTGAAAGGAGAGACTTTCTTCTCGACAGCCCTGAGTGAGACACTCCAAGGTCTTGAAACAAAACTTGAGATTTCTCTGAAGAATATAGACCAAGAGTCATTAGTATCAGTTTAGAAAGACACAACAGATACTATCATACAGTATTCAAAGGAGTTTAATGATAGTTGTGCACTTTTGGAACGAGTTGAAGATAAAGATGATTAAAAAATGTACTTTTTTCTGAATTCTGAAAAGGTCTTTTTTAATCAAAATCGATGAAATCCACTTTTTAAGCTTCCTCAAGTTATAATGATCAGAGAGAAACAGGACTTATGCCAAAAAAAATTCGCAACTTTTTTCTGATCGAATGGTACCACTCTTGCAAAAATCTGATGACTCTAGCGAGAGTAAATAAAAAACGGAGTGGGGTGAAACTTTCGACATATATCTCTACTAATGAATTCTTTTGAAATGACAGAGGCACCAATTCTTGGTGAAACAATCTATCATGTGCTATACACAGATTGCATAGACTCACTTGGTTGTACATGGTTACATTTTAGTTCAACAAAGCTCAGTATTTAATGCAGATGATGTATTTTTTTGAGGATGGTATTCTCGGAAAGTGTTTGTGTATTAAAAAGTCCTGAGGATTCAGAAGACAGTTTCAAACAAAAGAAAGTAAAGTGCTTTAGGTCGGTGTAGAGAGCTGATTCATCAATAGAAAATGCGATTACTCGTAAAGATCTCATCTGGTTTTACTCAGTATTGCACCCATCGATACTTGGCTTCAGGAGCTTTGATTACTATAGTCTATGAATCATGCTAAAAGAAGAGCTCAAACATGATTCTAATTCACAACCATATCAGTTAACAGCATAGTGTTCTAGTAGAGTAAAATGGTTTTGATAAAAAAAATCAGCAACGCCATTTTCTTCTCGACAGTCTGTGCGTTGCTTTATTGGAATGCAGTGCAATATAACATAATCTCTATCGAAGCGATACATTATGCGAATGAGCTGAATGCATATATATACATTACTATGAAAAAGAAGAGAACAGCTTCAATAAATCATATTTTGAAGCTTGAAGTTACTTAGATGTGCAATGTGGATTAGAAAGAAGTGAATGAAAGAAAGTGTATGTGTGAAATGCAGTAACAAGATAAATCTAACAAGACAAAAAAAAAGAGAGAGAAGGAGAGAATATACAAATGAAACTATCTAACAAAGGTGAAAAGCAAATACTACGGTACAAAGTGCATCAATAAATAAGCGATCGAGCCCATTCATCTCCTACAGAAATTAGTTCAAACGTATAGTCAGCAGGTTCAATGCTTTTAGCACCGTGATGAGAGGAAGAAGAAGCGCTTGGTGTGCCCACTGCTCCAACGGCCGCTGCTGCTGCTGCCACTGCTGCCGCTGAGACAGATCCAGAAGGTGATGAATGAGAGCTAGATTGAGGCTGATAACAAGCATCAAATGCAAATTGCCCCGATATCATCAAATTTGTATTGTTTGGATGGAAAGGCGAACCGTGTCTTTCAGGAGATACAGAACCATAACCCGAGCGATTATCTAGTGCATCTGCTCTTGGATAAAGATGGTGCTCCATTGTAGTTTGAATAGCCTCGCTTACACTAGCATCTTCTTTGTGACACATGTCACTAATGGCAGAGAAAGCAGACACATAAGAAGATGGTATAGATATACTGTTCAAGGTGACATGGTTGGGTGTTGCCATGCCATTTGGTTGAAGAGTTAAGTCGACAAGGCGAGCAAAGTTGCCAAGATCGCGCATGGGAATCTGCTCTACGGTAGCACGTACATCCTCTAAACTCTTTCTAAATTGCATTTTGGCACTTTCGGATATATCTAAGCGAGGGTTGCTAAAATCAGCTGCATGGGTTAGTGCAGCAAAGACACCAGAGAAGGTGGAGACAGCAAAGTTATACATTAAATGAGGATGTTGCACCGTAATTGATACGATATGTGTGATAGTATTAGCTAGTGTACGTCGGCGTTCCCGCTGGAGATGTTCATCTTGGTAGCGACAACACATGATGAGAGAAAGCTCCAGATCATAACATATTAAATGTAAATTGAGCACAACAGCAGAGGATGGTACAAGAGGTATGTATTGTTGTACGCCAGGATTTGTGGCTGGCGTTGTCCATTTCAGTTCGGCCGGAAGTATCTCGCGCCATTGATGAATGGCATCCAAGAAATGCATGATTTGACTTTCCTCACTCATGGTCCATAAGCTTAAATTCTTAATATCATAAGTAAAGAAATGAATGATCTTTTCCATCAGCACCATCAAGCGACACAATTGGCTAAAACCTTCGAGTACAAGACGCTCTTGGGCACTGTCTTCAGGCAAAGGTGTTGGGAAATCAAGTGCGACATCTTTTGACTTCAACATCCATGGTCGCTCCATTGTACAGCTCTCTAATTTGTCCATGACAAAACAAGTCCAAAGTACACGCTTTCGTAGTTCAATATCAAATTGAGACATTTGACTGCTATAGTTGGCTGTATGTAGACCTAACTCAAGGCACATACGGATGGCCATACCACTATACATCCAAGTACGGCTTGAACGTACCTTTAGTCTTCCTTGTGAATTTTGAGATGTACTGTCACAATCATAGAGCGCCATATATAACAAAGCAATTACAGTAGAAATACGAGGTACATCCAAAAAATCATCTACCAATCGACGTGCACGATTATAGAATAGATCCCCATTTTGTTGCGTTGTGTCTGAACAGAAAGCCGGATGCTGATGGTTGTGTTTTGCTGCATGAGCATAAATAGCATTTAGTAAAAGAGGTGTGATAAGTGAGCCTTTGACTTTTAGTTGATCGTAAAACATGGATCTTGATAGAATGGGCAAGACATAATAACATTCATCAAAAAAGACCTTAATCAGTTGCTCTTGGAGAGGCCGTGATGGCATATCTATAGATGATGTATAGTAATGAGGGAGTTGCGGCTCAGGCGTCCAGCGCACGAATTCGCCATAGGTTCGCCAAGGTGTTACATTTTCGCTTCCTAGTTTTGAACTGTCATGGTGTAATGTCAGACGAACAAGGCCGTCTGTAAGTTGCTCCATCATCTTATCTGGACGTGTAGCAGGCTGTATCAAGGATGGAGAATGTGAAGAGCCAATAGATTCTATCTGTTCCTGATGACAGGCAAACAAATTATCGGGTTTATCAGCAGCAAATATTTTTGGACTATCATGATCTGGTGTTACTGCTGTTGCTGTTGTTGTCGAAGATGATGGTGCCAAGTGTTGTTTTTGACGAAGTTGTCTATTCATGTCCTGTAGATATGACTCGGCAATAGCTGATACGTTAGGCGTTGGTTCATCGACAGGATCAAGCCGTATATATGTCTCGTCATTATTCTTCAAATACATGCATTTGCGTCTTCGTGCTATGAGCAAAATGCCAACAAGTTTAGTATACTGTAACATACTCTTAGCCTTTCTTTTCGTTTTACCTTTACACTATGTATTGAAAGCTATACTTTTAGTGAAAACATATACATGTATGAATATTTTTACATTATTCTTACCTGCATACAAGGCTGTTTACCATCACACTACACAAAAGAAAGAAAAAAGAATAGGTAAACTATCTCCCCAGAGAGTTGTTAACAAAAAGCTCAGAGAACTGTACCTTGATCTTCTTCATTCGACATGGATGACAAGCTCTTCCTACTTTGAGTCGTTTATGCCTACTGTCATCTACAACATCGTTAATAACATGTAACCTTGATTATTTCCAAAAATATTAAAAAAAAGTACCCCTTATTGGTAGTTCAAGAGTAGCGAACATGATATTATGAATTAATAGAAAGAATAAAGAAGGATACAAATACAAGCAGAGAGCAAAACCCCTATAAAGTGTATATGAAACAAAGAAAGGAAAGATAATAAGAGGAGAAGGGAAAAAAAGGGGGGAGGATTAGGTATAGAAAGCAATAAGACTGATGATACTTTCGCTACTGAATAAGGTCACACACTTGTTTCTGTTTGGCTGATTTTTATTTTGTTTTACCCCACTCAAAAATTAATTGGATGAGCATTAAGAAGAGTCATTTTATACTGCAGGCTCTGGGTATCTTGATAGCAAAAAAAATAAAAGGAAAAAACCCACACTGCTTAAAAGTGAACAACCAGGCACAATCCCTGAAGACAGTGAAAGATTAGAGGAAATGGAAATTAAAATAGAATGAGGCGAAGAGGTGGAAAGGGGTAGGACCTGCACACAAACCAAAAACCCAACATTGCCAAGACCAATTGTTGGTAAGTTTCCTTTTGATATCCCGACAACCCTTATGCTGGAATAATCTAAACGACCAACAAATTAAGGCTGTCACAGGATTTAATGGGGGGGATCAAAGAGAATCTATGAAAAGGATAAGTTTTCAAAAAAAAACAAAAGGAACATTTGCCATTGTCTTTGAGCAAGGATTATCATTAATATCACTGTTTTTCTTTATGTGTCTTCCATTTTGCAAATGCGTATTAAAATTAATTTTGCTCGGCTTCTGCAGACAAACACTTTTAGACACACCACACTATCGAAGAAGCTGAAGAGTTTTGCCGCCCTAGATATTTCAAACACATTCAAAGCATTATGGCTTGTCCCAAAAGCATTCATCATCAAAAGCAAGCTCTACCAACGAGACACGCAGAGACAGAAGAATGATTGCAGTACGACTTGCCAAGAAGACGTGTTTACAAAGTCTGACAAGAACAAGAATTAACATGATTATTGCTTACTTTCATAATACAGTTAACGTCACTAGCATAGAAATTTCACAAAAAGTTCTAGGAGCCAAGATATGACTAATTAGATATTGCAACACTTACTTTGTCATCTATCTTCCTAATTAAATTCATACGCGATTAATCTTTTCTTTTCTCAAACAAGCTTCCAACTCTTTGGTTGTCTTGTTTCCTTGGTTATTTAGATTCATTTCCTTGTGCTCACCCCTTTTATCATCATGATAGAATCTAATTCTTTCTCTCTTTATTTTCCTTTTAGGTTGTAGGCTACTTCTTCTTAGGAAACATGATACTTACTTCTCATCGTGCGCCAGAAAAGAAATATCACTTTGACTGTATGAACTTTTTTTTTTCAAAACTCTATTCCCTTTAAAAAAAGCTGATTGATTAGCTATTTCTTTAAGTGAAGAAAAAAAAATTGTTGTTTAACTGTTAAAAGAATACTGTTGAGTTCAAGTTTGAGTGGGAAAAAGCTTTTGTAAATAGAGTGATTAATCTGTCAAGAAAGTGAATGACTCAATATAGCATTTGATGTGCGTATGAAAAAAAAAGATCAAAGCACAACAAAGATGTTTATATGTATAGTAGCTGGGTTTTTCTTTTCCATCATCGTTGAAAATATCGACAAGAGTACAATCAAGTTTTGATTCAGTGATACAACATGCGTAAATGGAATAGGTGTAGAAGTACAAAATATTTATTTACGCTTTTATAATCTTGGAGCCAGAAGACGAAGAAAATCGAGAGGTGTATCCATAGGAGTCTCGCAAGAAGCCGATGGAAACAAGAGAAAGCGAGAGAGGACCAAGAACTTTTTCTCCAGAAAGTTTGTTTCAGCTTTTTCGATTGTCTGCTTTATGATTGCCTGCAAAGTAATTTTAGTCATAAGAATACTGAAGAAAATCTTACAGCTAATTGTTCGAAATAACACATGACAATTGGCAGGCTCATCGAATCACTGGTGCAGCGGATGATGCCAAAATACTCAAGCTCCACAAAGTCATACTCACCATCTTTAGTGATTTGCATTTTATATGTGAAGGTCATTTGGCCTAAATTATTAATGAAATGTTAGTTCTTTCTCATGTCCTCATTTTTATTGGTTCTTACAATAGTCGCTTCTTTTAAGAGTGCACATATTCTTGAAAAATGCACTCTTAAATCGAATGGTGTCTTAGCACTTGAAGCAATTTTCGAATCAAGGGAGTGCACTCTTTTATCAAGCATACTCTTTTATCAAGCAATCTTAAATCAAGTGATTTCTGTACCAAACCACGAACTACAGGGGAAGAAACACCAAGCATGACCAGTCGGTCAATCATCAGCTTCATCAAGTTTCCAACCTTGGTCTTTTCATTATGAATCTGTGTTGGCTTTGCATAAGGCTTCTTGAATTCGGCAAGAAATATATCCACCTCTAAATTTTTGTCGAAAGTACCTTTCAACAGATAATCTGGCTGGAGGTGGTACCAAGAAGTACGACCAGAGCTTTCTGATGGGTGGCTTCTTTTGGCGGAAGAAGAGGAGGAGGGGGACGGATAGAAAGAAGAAGACAAATGCTAGGTTTTCAGACGACCATGAGAGTTTTGATGCTCAGTACCTTCAATGGTATCAAAAACAAGTCAAACATGGGCTTTATGGTTTCTTGTATGAATGTCTCCTCTGTTGTGTTTGAGATTCTGTTGGCTCTTCCATTGAATGACATGAGTAGCTTTACCAAATCTGACAACCGTTCATCTTTAGCCCTCTTGAAGGCAACAAGCTTTTCAACCAAAAAAAGCTCAACATCATCATCTGAGTTTCTGAGCATTATCTGAACAATTTCAAGGGCTACAACAGAAAGAGAGGCATCAACAACAGGAAAGTCAGCAGCGATATTCAATCTTGCTTTGGTTGATTCTTTTTGCGAGGAAAGGCCAAGCTCCTTGATAGTCATACTGTTGATATCATAGTAAATGATATAATTTAAAGCAAGAGTGTATGCATCACTCATCTTGACTCCTTCAGCAGCAGCAGCAATAGCCTTTCGTCTATACTGTTCAAACACAGCATTGGCAGATGCCTTGTCATTATTCTAAATAGTCAATTAGCCAATGTCATACAATCATTCTTAAATGTACCCTTATATTATACTCAATTTTCTTTGAGCATCGTCTACTACGGGAAGCGGTTTTTGAACCTGCTTCTGATGCTGCTGCTTCTTCACAGCCTTTGCCTTTGTCGACTTTCCATGTCACTCCTTGCAAATCCTTCAAATAAAAGTTAGTGAGCAAAAATTGTAGAACACATCCTGTTGATTTAGTACTTAAACATTCAATGGATATTTCGCTAGCTATAGATATAAATTGGCGCTTCAACGATTCGCGTTCTATTTTGGCTATAGTGTTAATATTCAATGAATCACAGTTTTGATCAATAAATAAAGCCACCATATTTTAACAAGGATCTTTTGTACTACATCAGAGCATCCAAGGCTTGTTTTTGCATTTCTTTATTTGATCTTTATACAGATGATGACACGGGAAGTGTAGAATGAAACAACAAAAGACTTCTGACAACTCTCATTGTATCCTATGTTTGAAGCTCCGAGTAAACGCATCTCACCTCTCTCCCTCTTTACTCGTAGTTCATTCTTTCTCGTTGCTTTCACACTTTTTCTTTCTGTGCTCTACTCTGGTGTTGTGCCCTCCTAGACCTTGGCACTGGTACCTCGCGTGCTGGTCCTCGCTGGTGTAGCTTTGCAATGGAGACTTGATCATTTTAGCATGTTACTTGACATCACCCTATTTATAGTCAGTAGCAGCCTGCTTAAGGTTCATTGCACAAACAACAACATTCATCATGTCTATGTTTAGCCAGTATCATTTAAGACTGAAGCTACATAGCTCTAGCTTGCTTGTTAATCATTATTATCGAACCAAAATTCAGATGCCATAGAAAATAACTGAGCAAATTGCTTGCATCAACAATCAATTTACTCTAACAAGAACTATCAATTCACCTTTGTAATGCTCAGACAGTCATTATTAATTAAGCAAGAAGCTAAAAGGGACAATACTAGGTGAGGACGGGGGAGGGTTTGATATATTGCTTTGCAAGAACCAAAAAAAAAAAAAGAAAAGATTTATTGGTCAAGTAGCTATCAACATAGAGGTTTCCCTATAGTTTCTTGGAAAAGAAAAAAAATTAGAAAGTAATTTGAGAAGCATAAGAGGATGCTATCATAAGTACATTGTTGTATATCTTCTTTGTTGGGATCCGAGAGTAGAAATGTTTAGACTTTCGAAAAAGGTTATAACCATTAACCATCGCCAAACACACCCATCAACGAATAGTTGGGTAGAAAAGTTTGTCAAGAGGAGTGAAAATCAAAATATTTGACCGAATAATCTCTTTTGGTTGAGGAAGGTGACGAAAGACAGAAAGGAGAAGAAACACGCTTGTCTTCTAAAACAACCATGAGAGTTGCGGTGCTCAGTAACATTGATAGTATCGAGAGTAACTCAAGCATTGGTTTCAGGTTTTTTTTTGCATGAATGTCTCTTATTCTTTCATTGAATGGTGCAAGTAACTTCACCAAACTAGAGAACTCCTCATCTTTAGCCTTCTTGAAAGTAGCAACAGAAAGAGAGCTAATCGGGAAAGACAGTTGCTAACTGTAGGTATACAATAAACATTCACTTTAATAAAGTCAAGATTCCTAAGTCTGATACTCAGATTGAACCTATTCTTGAGCTAAACAGGATATCTTTGAACCTTAGAAGTACATGTAACCCTTTTCTTTGCCTTACAGGACTTTGTTTGTTCACCAAAAAGACTATTTATATAGAAATAGGAGCGATAAGTAAGAAAGCAAATCCCATTTCTTATGATAACAAAGCGAACAAACTCGGTAAATCTATCATTCTTTATGTATGCTCTATATCCTAAATCTCTTGCAGTTGAACGGTTCAACTATATAATGTTCAAATCAACTTGGGTCACACATCCAACTTTGGTAGTGCAAGACAAGTTTCCTCTTATTGATGCTCAACTACTTAAAAGTAACATGAGGAGATGATATCATTGTTAATTTTTGTATTGACAAAGCTTACAACAGTGACTTTTTAAAATAATAACTTGTCATCTGTTGACAACCAAAATATTTTCCATGAAGAGTTGAGATAAAAGGGACAGGCATCTACTACAAATAAACATCTTTTTTGCTTTTATGCTTCAGCAATTGAGGTGTCTGCAAAAATAAAATAAAAAAAAAAGGGAAGATATATACGCTCGGATTTTACTTATAGTATTCATGACTTGCTCGTCTTTCTTGATTCTATCGAGTCTTGATAAGAGCTTCAAATAAAACCAAGAGAGTAATGTCAAAATGTGGGGAAAGGAAAGATAACACGCCGAGGATGTGTTGAGTGTTATGTAACACAATTTTCATACATTTCCTGTTAATCGGGAATGAGAAAAGCAAAGGAGTTTCTTTCAATGAATCCTTTATAAAGAACAAAGAACATGCTATATAAAAACAATGACAATAAACCCAATATATGTTTCTGTACTCAAACACTGATGAGGCAATTTTTTGGCCCGTGTGAGACATCCATAGGTGAAGAGACTAAGGCGATCAATACTACATATTTCAAGTGCTTGTTCGTATGAAGTACGTGTTTTTCCAGGTGTGGAGCGAAGAATTACAAAAAGTTCAATAAAATTAGTAATACGTATCACAACAAGTACCAATTTTCATTTCTTTTAATAGATTTGTCATACTGTCACTGAAACCTTGCTTTACAATGATGTTTGTTCAACATGTTATATCTTTGCTTCAATTTCCTGTCAAACTATTTAACAGCCTTACGTCTGTAATTGCTAGACACGGCCCTAGCCTTGTCATTTATGTTTAAGCCTTTACTTCTCATTCCTTTGAATATATCAATGCCGCCTCAAAAGAGAAGGTATATTTCACAAAAAAAACTAGTATGATTAACTAGGATCTCTTCGTGATAGTATTCAGTATGATATATAAAGAACTTGCTTTGGCGAAAGCATATTTCAGCCAATGATGCATGTTCTACAGATGGAGACTTTAATCGAAATCTAGCTTGTTCTGAAGAGATGCGTATGTATCCAATGCATCACAATTGCAAGAAAAAGTCAACTGAAATTGTTGGATATATATTAGATTCAACTGAATTCTGCTTTTGACTATTAACTCGACACTATAAAAGATGAATCTGCCCTTGTGAAATCTCTCTACAACCTCCAATTGCTTCAATCTATTTGAGCTCGAGAAGAAAAGAATTCCTTACTTTTCTCGAAATGTGTTGCGGAATAGGGTAGCTAATAAGATGAACAAAGAGATCTAACTTCCAAGCAACTATTCTTTTTGGTAAGCCTTTCATGTTGACTCTATACTATTCTTGTAGTTTCATCCGATAATAGAGAACTTAGGTTGGCATCGCTCGAACCAAGACAAGAACCAAAACACTGGCTTTTTTTAAGGAATCTGTTACCATTCTAATTCAAAACGACAAACTAAGAAACTTTCTTGGATTACATAGCTGTGTCATGGGTATTATAGGTGCTGCTTTTTTTTTTGAAGTATGCAACTGATTTCCGGAAATAGTATAAGGTATTACTAAAGAGGCTAGTTCCTGCAGGTGCTTGTTTGGGGAGAAGGATTAGGTAATCAACAGCTTCGAAAGGAGCTACAATGACAGCGAATCAAATCGATTTCTTTTTTTAAGACGGGGAATAGTTTTATAGGTTACACAAACGCATTTGTTTAAATTACAAGTAAGAAATCAGCCTTGCTTCACCACAAAAAAATTCAAAGTAGCTAAAAAAGATACGCTAATTTGAGTCGTCTATTAGTTGACTCACACAAGAAGGAAAGACATACATTGAGCAATTTTCCTCGTTGGAATTTGTTTTTCAAGGTCCTCTCTAACCAAGCACCTGGAAGTTAGCAATAAACCTTATCAGACAATTCCACTAGAAAGGTTTAGCAGGTGACTACATATAACCCAAAAAGAGTAGGTGTATTCATCGTTTCCAACAAAAGTAAGTTGCAGAATTTACATGAGCTAACAGAATGTATAGTTCCAATATCAAGCAAGAACTATTTCATCAGACTATTACATTTAGTAAGATTAAGTTCTTCGAAAGAAAACGCATACTACTTTAATATGCTTGTTTGGAAAAAAAAAAGGAAGAGCATTCAAGAACTGTATATGTTTTTTTAAGATTTCCCCACTCAAATAATATTATTTCTTAAGCTATTTGAAACAAACTCAGTGCACTATGTTTTGAGCTTAATTCTGAAAATACAAAATCTCCTGAAATCTATGTGAAAATCAGATTGATCACTAATACGGATTGATGTTGGCTATTGATAAGGCGGAAAGTTTAAAATATTAAAAAGGGAAATTAGCGCGTAGTTAACTTACGATTAGTACTTTTTCTTGTACAAAAAAAAAAGGTAACAGATATCTGGGTTTATTCTTAGCGAGCAACATGGCAATTGTCTATCTTATTGGCTTGCGAGATCTTGTATCAAATAGCAGGTTTTTTGAAAGTCAATCTACCAGAAATAAGATAGTTTTGTTGCTAATAGTATCTTTCTTTTTACATGACAATAAGCGCTTTTTTTTTGTGGTTTACAAAAAAAAGAAAAAAGGGAGGAAGGAGGGGATACTTTACTACCCAGCCTAAATGATAAGATTAGGTTGTTCGAAACTAAAGAATTCTTATATTATGGGTTGTACAAATCTAGAATAAATGTTTTGAAGATCAAACGAACGCTTTGATATCATTTAAAGCGAAAGAAGTGTGTTTGTCCTTTTGTTTTTAGGCATCAGATCTTCTATTTGTTTTCAAAGTCAAGAAAAAATTACACACAAGGAGAAATAGAGACAACCCAAACATTGTACCTGAATTAGAACGTTTTTTTTATTCGATTTAAATAGAGATTAGGTTTATTGAGAAAGAGAGAGAAGCTTGAACAAAAAAGGGTACAAGCGAGGAATCATACAGAAACATTAAAATTACATGTCATAATAAGAAAAAGAAGAAAAAAGCAGAGAATAAAATAATAGGATAAATGTAATATATACATGAGTTTTAAAAGAGGCAGAGAGAAGGAAGATAGGGGAATAGATAACGCGAGATGAAAAAAGTAAGCAGACAAGCATATAAGAGGAGGAGGGGGGGGGAGTAAGTTCCAAAGAAAAAAAATTTACATATCAACAATGCGTTGCACCTTGCCACAGTCACCAAGGTGTTCTCCTCTGTACTTTATCAGGTATTCACCATTGTCTTTCCAGGTAACAGTTTTGTTTACAGGACATCCCTAAGAATTGTACAAGTCAGTATATGTAATAAGCATAGGCAAGTATCAGTTTTTGTTTACCTTTGTACTGTTAGAACACTTGTAGTAGACACTTTTGTTGCCTGTCTTCTTTTGAATGGTATTACCATTGTTCTTCCAAAAGAAGCCATCTATATATGGGTATTCTCTTGTCTCTACAATTTTTGAGATGGCCTGCATCTCACGTCTACGGCGAGGGCGTTGAGGGAAATAAGGGTTGTCAAAACGTCTGTCTTGAGTTTGTTCAGGTTGTGGTAATTGTTCAGGAGATTGTGTCAATTGTGGGGAAAATAGACTGTTGTCTGAAGAAGAGGAAGGTGTTGTCTGCAATAGAGAATAAGCAGGGGAAAGAGGTTGTAGCGAATTTCTTGAATTGACCATAGACATCATTGGTTGAGGTGGGAAACTAACAATAATAATCAATATTGACCCTTAAAGATATCTTTTTAAAAAAGCAAGTGAAACATACCTCATGGAAAGCATGGATGCATTTGATTGAGGAGAAAAGGGACTGCTGTCTTCTAATTCTTCAGAGTTGGAACTGCCATCAAAAGATGAGCCTAGAGCAGAGTCTCGACGATGGTCAGGACAGTTGGCATCATCCATCAGAATATCAAGTGCACTGGGTCTTCTGTGTGTAGGATTGATGAATTGGTTTGCAGCCAAAAAGTTATTGTTGTCATGCTGATTGACAGGCATAAAATTAGAAGAGGAAGGCAGGGACATGAAGGAGGAAGATGATGAAGACGAGGAGATATCAGGTGTAGGAGAAGATCCTAATGAGGCCAGTTGTTGTTGTTGTTGAAGTAGCAACATATCCAGTTCTTTGGCTCTTAGTTTTGCTTCTTCTGAACGGCGTTTGTCTTCTTCTACTTTACTCAACAAAATCAACCTCAAGAGTTCAGGTTGTGATTGGTAGTAAGTGATGACTTCTTGCAGATCGCAAGAAACGGGATTGGTTGCTAAGTTAGATGCGTCAATAGAAGATGATGACATCAAATCAGCCGTGTACATGTTGTTCTTCAATTGATCATAGTCTTGAGGCATTGAGAAGGAATCTGATTTACGGTTGAATGAAAAGACTTCGGGTGCAAACAGGTTTCCATTCACTTTTGGCTGGTAACTAATATCATTCATTTTACACAATGTAATTTTTTCCCTTATTTTTGTTGTGTTAAGTATTATCTAATATAAAAAAGGGGCTCTATTTTACAAGAGAGAGAGAGGGATAGAACAAGCGAGAAAAAAACAAGAAAGAAGACAAAAAAAGAAAGTTTGCTTTCAACAGATTCCCGCCCTTTTTATTTTAAATTTTCTCAAAGGACTTGTAAATATGTGTGGGATCACGCGGGATTTTATTTTATTTTGGAACACTCATTGTGTTTACATCTCAGCCAGACGCACCGTTACACAGTGCCAATGGTATCATTTGCCCCACACTCCTCTTCCTAATCCTGCAATAGTTTATATCCCGCTACTTATTGATTCGTTCGAAAAAATAAAATTCAAGAAAGACTTCCCTCAATAAGTAAAATGATGTTTCGATTTTTCCGTATTAACCCGCCTATAGGAAAACATAGACCCTCTCCCCCTTTTTTTTTTCTTTCTCTTTTGCTGCAATAGACTTTACTTTTCAGAGCTAGTACATAAAAAAAAAGGGTCCATCTCTTTAGCTTCTTTCTCTTTTTGTTTAAAGGCAGAAAAGAAAGCTATATCTTCGAACAGAAGAAAACGCCCAAGTGAATTCGGAAATAAAATCGTGTATGGTTCGTTTTTAGGACGGCGCTTACCTCAATTCGTCTTAGTCAAACTATAAAAAACAATTGCAACATACAATTGCCCTGGAAGGTCTAACAGGGTCTTTTTTTTATTATTTGATAAACTAAAAAAAAAAAAACTTCTTATTTCCTTGCTAATATCATATAGAAGCAGAAACAAGATTTAGGTTGTGTTTCTCCCCCAAAATAAATAGGTCAAAAACCAATGCTTTGTACAACTTTTCTCAAACATAGAGAAGCTATTTGTTCCCAATGGGGTTGCTAATAAGTTAATTAAGAGATCTCTCAAGAGTCCCCCCCCCCTATTTTCTTATAAAAGAACAGAAAAGAAGAGCCTATATTTCGAATGTAACAAACAAAATCATCAGCTCATTTTCTATAATTTTTTTTCACACTTTATCTATATGAATCAGTAACGCGATTCTATTTTGTATTTCGAAGGAATATTATCAAGATTGAATACACATTACTGCTTTTGCTATTAATAAAGGTATCTTTTTTACCTGCAAAAACATTTGATTTTCTCGGGTAACAAAATAAACATAGTGTGGGGTGATAAGTCAAAGAAAGTCAAATCATGTGAAAGTAGACAATCAAAGGCAGGATCAACAAAGCTAGAGAGTTACCAACGTCAGTCATGCATAACTCCAGCATTGTTTACGTCAGCTTGGTGAATGAATTGATCTTTCTGTTTATAGATTGGAAGAGCTTAGTGGTACAAATAAAGCGCAACATGGCTTACATCATTACTATTCATTCTGTGTTTAAAAGCAAGTGCATTGCTATCGTCCTCAAACTAGCTTAACTCTTTCTTTCTTGATCTCTTTTTCTTTTTCCTTTTTGCTGTTTGGAAGATGAGGATTATGACAACGACTTCAATTAGAACATAAGATGATTTCCTTCATAACGTAATATATCTATGTAGTGCCTTCCCTCAAGAAAAAAGTAATGTCTTTACATCCTGAGATTAGAAAATTAAGGTTTGGCTGTGTGCACATACATAAGAAAGACATCAGGTTTTTCATACCTAAAAAAACAATTCGGGATCTATTGATAACCGTGTTATATTGAAGGGGATGTATATTCAAACTCTGCTTGCAATGCTGCAGGAGGAAATGCTATCAAAGGTAGTTTATCTGAAGCATTTGTGTGGATATGATATCTTACACTATTATGGACATCTATCTAAACAGCAATCAAGAGTGCCAATCAATTTTATTTGACATATCTGGTTGTGGTAGGTTAAACAGAGTTAATACTTTTAACAACTGATCCAATCATACGCAAAAGAAAGAAAAACAAAAATGATTCCCTGTGGCTACTTTTTTTTGGAAGGAATGGTGCGTACATGTTCATCGTTTTTGTGTTATAAAATAGTATCTGTTAATTAAGATGTCTAGTGCTCCTTTCTGAGGACAACTTCCTTGTCAGCTTGTTACACTAGAAGTTGCATTTCTATATTGAGCATACTCTTAAATCAAGTAACTTATATCTAGCGACTACTGTCTAAGAAATCTTGGTGCATCTTCCCCCAAAATCAAATTACAACTACCAAGAGACTATAACCAATCATAAATAGGCTTCATAACTACGGCTAGAAAAGTTCTCAGATGTCTTTTTTTAAGCTATCTTTGCTACTATTTGGTATGTTTAAGCTTGGGTTTGTTTGTTTTTCTAAAAAAGGATTTTCCTTATGGCAGATATTCAGGCAAACCACATACAAAAGGCAGTAGTGTTTTCAGATTCCATTGAGCAAGCTTATCCATACAGTCTATGTTCTTTTTTCTTTTTTTGTTCACCAATCAAAGTGGCCTCTGTTAGTGCCTTTCTGTTTCAAGCACAAGAGTTTTTTTTTTACTCGGATCTTTTTTTCCAAATAGACTTTACGATCAATTAATTCTCTATGAAACATACAGTCTGTTCAGGCTACATGTAGATGCTTTGCTCAAGTCTTTCAGTCTTAATAGACAGACAAGAGTTGTGAGAGTCTTTCTGCTCATGATATCAATTTAAACTACAAATCAGTTGACAGGTTGACCAAATCGCTTTTTCGGTCCGGACTTGCATTCGAATAAACAATTGAGATACCGGTGGTCCTCGGAGTTCCAATCTCAACGTTTTGGTGCTTTGAAGACCATGCTTCCATAGAGACTTCCTCTTTCCCTCCTCACTGGTAATCCTTACGTATGTATAAGTATGATAACACATCCAGAAAACCTAGAATCCATCACGAGAAAAGACAGTAGATTGATCTACAGACACCTTTTTGGATGATATGATGAAGAGCTTGGATTCTTTAGTTTTTGGATGCGTCTGATTGAGATAGAATCAGTTGTACTAAAAGTCTTTTTCCTTTCTTTTCTATATATATTGAACCAAATCACATTTCCACCATCCTTCTCCATTGACAATCCTTTGCGTCTACTACAAACCACACAAATTGCAACACTCTGATCATCAACACTTGCTTTATATTTTGGGTGTTTTTTTTTGTATTCAACTTGACAACTATTTGACATGCATCATACTTTAACAGACCATGGTTTTGAAGCACAACAACCAATTGCCCAACCAGCACTTCCGCAAGCAATGGGACCGTCGCGTTAAGACTTGGTTCGATCAAGCTGGTCGTAAGCAATCTAGAAGAATCGCTCGTGCCCAAAAGGCCGGTCGTATTGCTCCCAGACCTCTTGACGGTCTCCTCCGTCCTGCTGTCCGTTGTCCCACTGTCCGCTACAACATGAAGTTGAGAGCCGGTCGTGGTTTCACTCTTGAAGAACTCAAGGTAAGAGAAAGAGAGCAAGGTGTGACCGGTGGCATGTGTATGTTTAAAGAGTTTTTATCTACTCCCTTTATCTGCTACATGCCATGACCACTAGTCACCATTCGAATGAGACAAGAGACTAAGTCTTTCTATAGGAAGCTGGTATCCGTCGTAAGGAAGCTCGTACCATTGGTATTGCTGTTGACTTCCGTCGCCGCAACAGATCCAACGAGTCTCTCGAACTCAACGTTCAACGTTTGAAGGCTTACAAGGCTAAGCTCATTGTCTTCCCCCGTAAGGCCACCAGCCCCAAGAAGGGTGACAGTGAACCTACTGAAGTTGCCACTGCCGTTCAACTCCGTACTCCTCTCTTCCCTGTTGAACAAGTTGCTGCTGCCCCTGAAGCCCGTGCTATCACTGCCGAAGAAAAGAAGGTTAACGCTTACATGAAGCTCCGTTACGCTCGTTCTGCTGCCCGTACTCTCGGTGCCCGTGAGAAGCGTGCTCGTGACAAGGCTGAAGAAGAAGCCAACAAGGTAAGAAAGCAACATTTTGCTCAAATTGGATTGAACTAACATCATTTTTTCAAATTTTATAGAAGAAATAAATTGTTTAGCCTTTAATACATTTTGAACGTATTCTACAGAAAATAAATTCTTGAAGATGCGTTGTATCTGCTTGCATGCATTCGTTTTTTATATATTAGTATCATGAATAGAAACCAAAAAAAAAAGGATTTTTCGTTATTTATTTTCTTGTGTTGTATGTGTGTTAAGGGAGTCTTCTTTTTTGTTACCATCCAATGGCACAACCGTCGCCTCGAGGATCACTACCAGCTGAGAGAACCTGGCGACCCGTTCTCTTGTCTTTCTTGGAGCGAATGATCTGTCCACGACCAAATAAGGCACGGGCATGGTTATGAACCAAATGGCAGACATGGCCCATACTTTCTAATTTTGCAACTACATCTTGCTCAATACCATCTTCAAGATAAACAACCGAATCCTTAACATCAGTAAAGGAATAAGCATTGGCTGGTAAGTTTGGGTTTTTCTTGGGAGGAGCAACACAGATTCGAGGAAGATCTAAAGCATGCTGAGGGTTGGATAAATAATGTTTCATGTTCAGGATCACTTGAACTTGTCCTTGTGGTTGCATGAATGCACCCATCACTTTATAAAAAAACACACGCACACATACGAGAGGTCATTGGATTAGTGCTTATTGCTTACACAACAAAGGACTTACCACCAAAACATGCTTCTAAATCATGGCCGTTATCCGTTTTACGAGTAATCATAGAGGGAATGATTGTATGATAAGGTCGCTTACTGGGTGCAATACAGTTGGGATGATCCTCTATCAAAACAAAGTTGCATCCTCGGTTCTGCAAAACAATACCTGTGTTATCAACAATGATATGGGACTAGGTTGAAAGGGAAAAAATCAGTTTTCATGTATCTCTTTTGACGTGGTACAACGTACTCCAAAATGTGTAAAAGTAGAGTTCTTTTTTAAGAAAAAAAAAATAGGCTTGTTTAGTCGCTTTGTACATGTTTTAAAATATCAACTTACAATAAAACTGCAGGCATTGCCTTCTTCATCTACTACAGAGAAATAAACGGTGTTTCCCATTTCATCAGGATAGCCTTTATGAACATCATCGTTTCGCTTTTCCAAATTTATCAATTTTGACCGCTCTCGAAGATAATCCTGAATGATGTGTTATCATTGACTGTCTGTATACCTGTACATGGGCTTACCTTATTCAATAATGCCTTTGTGGGTACAGGTTGGGTTTGAGGATCGGCTACATAATATCGAGTGTCTGCAAATGCTATTCTCATTGCTTCAGCGACAATATGAATGTACTCTGCAGAATTATGCTCCATTTTGGAAAAATCAATTTTGCCAGTCTCCTCAAGTGCCTCAATGATACCCAAGGCCAATAAGGCTGTGATACCTTGACCGTTAGGTGGAATTTCCCATACAGTCCAATCATGATAATCAAGACTGATAGGCTCAAGCAACTCGCTTGTATGTTGTGCCAAATCTTCCAAGGTCAGCAAACCTCCTCTTGATTGAACAGCATCAACAATCGCTTTTGCAATACGACCATGATAAAAGCCTCTCTTGCCTTCAGTTGCCAAAGCACGAAATGTTCTAGAAAACGGTTTGTTCAGCTCCTCTCTGTTTTCTTTTTCTCACTTCTTTTACTGCTTACTCAGCGAGGGTTGGGATTGTCATGATTTCACCTTCTTCCGGTGCACGCTCATTGTCAATTAGCCAAACGTTTCTCACTTGATCTGAATTCATTTCAGCAAGCTTCTTTGCTTGAGCTTTCCACTAGATAAACGCACTGTTAGTCTGTTCTTTCTATACAATCTCGAATTTGTATACGTTACACCGTTAGCAGAAATATGCGATACTGGAAACCTGATGATCGTTTTTTTTTACCCAGAAGAAAAAAAAAAAGATAGCTGAGCATCTTGCCTTTCTCCTTACGTCTTTGAAACTTACCCATTCTCGGCCAAATCGATGGCAGGAGCAAGGATGGTAGATAAATCTACCTTGCCTGAACCAAAATGTTCTACTGTATCGACCCATGAGGCAGCAGCTCCAGGCACAGTAACAGCATGAATACAATCAACAGGTAAAGAGTCTCCTGTAACATCCGTATTTTCTCGAATATAATTCAAGTCCAAAGAAGCAGGTGTACTAATAATGAAAGAATAAGCCAAATAGTCAGATGTGGCATCATGTAACCCATTACCGTCCAGAGCCGTTTAGCCCTTTGACTGTACGAGATTTTGCATCATAAAAAAGACAAAATGCATCGCCTCCAATACCAGTAGAACCGGGTTCTGGAGAATCAATTGATTTAGTTTCCTTCTTCTTTTCTCTAATCATTTCTCTCTACCTGTCACATTTAATGCAGCAGCTGAAATGTATGTGATATGATTGTATCTATCTAATAAGTCAAAGAAATAACACCATAGAAAAAAAAAGAACATTACCCACTGCAATTGCTGCATCCTAAAAGGTAATGTCAGAGAAAAAAAAAGAAATGACCATCTTTTCTTGGACTTACAGCAGCATTGCCACCTTTTTTAAGAATCTCTAAACCAGCCTGAGTGGCTAAGGGTTGACTAGAGAACATTTGGCATAAATATGATATGCAAGGGGTGCGCGTATACAACCATCTTATTGTCGTATCGAGTTACTTACGAACTTGAGACAACAGCGTGTGTACCATAAACTGTTGATCGACGAGATATAAAAGGTAAACTGTTTGTTTTCATTCTTTTTTTTTTTCTGCAAAAGACAAAACAAAGAGAAGATACAGTTGCTCCAATTGGTCATTTCTACTTTTTTAAAGAAAAAAAAAAGTCGGATTTTGGAAATAAAGTTAAATCCGTAACTGCGATTGAATTAAACACTCTATACGGATCAAAGCTTATTTGATTAGAATCAACAGGTTAAAGAAAGTCCATTTAATGGCATCAATGAAATAGATCAACTTGGATTGAACAAAACACTAGCTCTTTGGGTTGCTTATAGGAATGCCGTACTTGAGCTTTTCAGGTGGCAAAGGGCTTGTTCTTGATGGTTATTGTTGAAGATTCAGTGATTGTTTGATGGATGGTGCAGACCTTGGATCTAGAATTGATTAGAGGTATCTAATATGGGTTCATCTTTGGCAATGCAGAACTACTTTAGGTGCGTCATCCTATCTCCAGGCACCCTGTAGCTCGATTACTTGACAGGGTTATATTGCAGAATTTACTGTCATCTTTATCATTATCTTATGATAAGCTTAACTATATCATATAGTACAATAGAAGCTGGTATAGAACAAGGTATTACTATCACTGGTGTAAAAACTAGAAGCGAATTTAAAGATCAGGATACAGAGTAACAGCTTAGAGAGGATCAATGGCAATAGCTTGTATCAAATGAATTATAAGAAATTATAAGGATTTCTTTTTATTTGGACATGAGAAACTAAAAGATACTTTTTAGGTGTATATAAATATATGTAAATGGATGGCATGAGATTAACAGTGGGATAAGAGAAAATGACTTTTTTTGTATATGACAAACTTTTTAGAAGAAATGAGGTTTAAGAATTACAAAATGTACAGGAGAGGATGATGATGTAGAGATGAAAAATGTATATATATGTGTGTGTGTGTGGCTTGAGAAATTTAGAACATAATGTCAATTTCTTCATCGGTATCTTCGTTTTCATCTTCATCAACAGATGCCATGACAACCACTTCAGATTGACTGGATATCACTGGAACCTGGTGAATAATTGTACGGTTATCAACAACACCAAAGTCCATTTTCTCGTCACCAAACACTATTAAAGGGCTATTATCGTCCTCATCTTCATTGTCTTCATTGTCAGAAGGTGCAAGCATTTCTTCTAATAATCTTCGCTTGTGAACTGCTGCTCTTCTTTTAGGTCTAGATGAAGCAATACTGTCGGGATCCTGGAAAACTGTCACAGATGAAGAAACAGTACCATCATCATCTCTACGACGAGGCTTACTCTTCTTGTTATTTAACTTCCTGCTGCGATTGTTGGTAGTGCTATTGCGTGATGGTTTAGTGGGCGCATTGCCTTTCTTTGAAAGAGAAGCCATGGACATTGGGCCTTCGTAGTGCTTGGATTTGGGCATCATTTCTTCTTCACCTGAAGAGTCGTCGGATGATGATGAACCAGCATCGATATCCTCTGTCAGGTCGGCACGCGATCTGGATTTGGGCTTGGCAGGTCGACGTCTTTGTTGTTTGGCAGGACGTCTCTTCTTGGGTTCAGAAGCCATTCGACCTTCATCCACCAATGCGGGGCGAGTACGAGGTCCCTTTTTCGCAGGCTTCTTTTGGATATAATCCTCTACACGCACAGCAGGACCACCACGTTGTTCTAAAATACAAGCATCAACATAAGAAAGTACCTGAACTAGTTGTTCACGAGCCAGACAAGACAGATCAATTTCTACTTCATCTTCATGTTGGCTGTTGGCCTTTTCAGAAGACAAAATGGGTAAAATGCCAGGTAGTTTTTCGGGATGAAGTTGATTTGTGATTCTATCTAAAAGGGTTTCTTCAATTTGACGCTTGTGCATGTACATGTAAGAGTTAGGAGCAGGAGACATGGCACGAGAGCGATGACCAGGCATCACTTCAGCATCGGAATCAGAGTCTGAGGAGGATGAATAGTTCATTCTACCTCGACTGTTCATGTTGGCAACAGTAGTAGGGATTACAGTGGCTTCATCTTCAGACTCAGAATCGGATTCAGAACCAGAAGATGAGTCGTCTTCACTAGAGCTTTCAGAGCTTGAAGAATCTCTTCTACGCTTCATTGGACTGGACATTGATACGGGCGCAGGAGTGGGTGTAGGTGTAGGTGCGATAATAGGTTGCTCATCTACTTGGATATCTTCTTCAATCTCTATGTCATCTTTCTCGTCCAAGTCAAGTTGCTGAACAATAGCATCTTCTTCTTTTAATTGATTGAGGTGATTGTCAGAAACAGATTGAATGATTGGACTGACTTGAGCAGAACTGTCGGAAGGAGAAGAGGCTGAGGAGGTGGATGCGCTCAATTGAAGTGAAGCATCATCGGAAGCTTTAAGAAAAATAGATAAATATTGATAAGTCTTTCCCTCCTTCTAGTTGCTTAGTCTTTATGTTTACCAAAAGCAATCTCATCGTAGAATCCAGATTGTGCAATGCTTTGTGTAAAGTCTAATTGATCTTGACCAAACAAATCTTCGAGTTGAAATGGCTGAGGATACATTTGAGCATCAAGGCCAGCAAGACAACCAGCATTTTCAGCCATCCAGGGTTGAAGCCAAGAGTTCATGGAGTCTCTGTATGACCGAGAAAAAGAAAGAAGCAAACCCGATTAATAACTGAAATGCAGAAAAATTTTTTTGTCTTATTGTCTACTCTGCTGTACCTCATCATCAATTCCTGCACTTCGTTTGTCAAGTCCTCGACTGGCATATTGCTAGGCCATTCAGCAGAACCAGCTAACAAGTGATTTAATTGTTCCTCGTCCACAGTTTCTGAGGAAAGTTCAGTTGGGTTGTTGTTTGCGAGTTGGTGAGCAATAGTAACACTATTGTTTCAATATGGATTAGCTACAGTCACACTAAAGGTGTTCGATTTATCTTTGTCTAAAGAGACCAACTTACCCAGTCATTGTCTAAGAGAGTATATATATGTGTATGTATAAAGAAAGGTGGGGTAAAAAAGAAAAGAGAAAGAATTCTCGAAAAAGAAAGGGTAATGTTTTAATGAAGTATGTTTCAAGCAGCACTAATGCAGAGTGGTATTTCTTTTTGTTTTACGGCTTCAAAATTCGTTTATATACAAAGTACACACAAAGCGGCTGGTTGATCTCCCTATCAAGGTGAGAAAATAAAGTAAAAAATACAGTGAAAAACTTTTTTTTCATCTCTTGTCAAAAATATTTAAACTAAGGCAAGAAAAAAATTTGTTCAAGCCCAGACAAAAAGCAACGTTTGCAGTCACGAAAGCAGTACAGAAAAAAAACTTTTTTTTGTATCTCACTTTTGGCATGTTTTTGGAGTAGCAAAGTTCATGTCGTACACAATTACATGTAGTTAAATAGATGGCATCTCAAAAGCAAGCAAGATCGAAACAAAAGGGATATAAAAAGAGTATCTTTCATGACATAAGAGGACCAATAAATGTATAGATTTTTCTTTCCTGTTTTAGATAACAAACTAATTGTATACCTGTTTGTCGCATTTTGAAATAACCATTTGTCGCATTTTAGAAAATCATTTGTCGCGTTCTGAAAATCAGCAAGTCTATTTCATGGCAGATTTGTGACTCACTTTTGAATTTTTTTCTATGAAAGGCACTTAAAAAAATTAAAAAATCTTAATTGGTAATTTAGAGCAAAGTGGAATAGGATTCTTTCTTTCTTCGACTATTGCCTGTGTCGCCTAGCGTATTGCAAAAAGGCATAGTCGTAAGAGAAATAGTTTTTTCTTTATGGGGTTATGAATAGCATTTGGTTTTGACAAAAAGCACCCCTTTCGGGAGTTGAAAGTTGAAATCTACTGTAAATCAAAATCTACGCGTAGAGTGTTGATGGAAAAATTCGCGATTTTGCAACCCCGTAAGCTTATTGTTGTTCATCATAAAATTCTTGAATGAATGCACCTTCTACTACTCCTATTATCAAAGGACTCAATAAGCAACGTTTTGAGTACGGCTAAGATAGATTGACAGGTTATTTTCGCCGGGAAAACATGGTCTAGATCGCAAGAGCTTTCAATTTATTTGAAACAGTCGTAAAACAGCATGCCAAAGACTACATAAAACCGAAGTTATTCTATATAAGCATCCTACCGAAAAGAAGACGATTCTGTTTATGCATGATTTGAACCTTACAAGTCAAAGTTTTCGCTGAGTCAATTGGTGCTTAACATTGCCACTTTTTGAATCCAATATAGATTTATGTACAGTGGGGTTGCAAAAAATAAGATAAAAATTTAAATTTCCGCAAAATTCATATTATTATCATCATTGATCTTGACCTACTAAACACCATTAAACTATTACTAAATGTCCTAAAATGCTCGAAAAGTCATTAGAAATTGTCTGGACTTGTTTTAAACTTTTTATTGCTTTGAAATAATACAAATAGGTGAGCTAGTAGCCAGCTAATATCTTGTTGCCCCACCTCTGTGGGCAAGGACATATCTCAGTCTTTTGGGCATGCTTGCAATGAGATTACTCCAATCTTTTGGCCTGAAACTGTCCCATACTTCTTGCAAGCATGCCCGGTGAGCTTCTGCGTTGGGGAAGCGCCCGTGTCTGCTTCGGTAGGCCTGCACTCGTCGCTTCATGATCATCCAAAGATTTTCGATCGGGTTTAAATCTGGCGACTGTGCAGGCCAGTCTAGCACCTTCAATCCCTTCTCCAACTTCCAATCTTTTGCAGATCTGCATCTATGAACAGGAGCCCCATCTTCCATTAGTATCAGATTTCGCTCCCGTCCATAGAATTCAAGGAGAGGGCCATTGTATATAGACGATACAAAGCCTTCTCCTTTGCGTTCAATATCGCTGCAGAAGTGGAGTCGGGATTTACGACCATACCTGATGGCACCCCAAACCATCAAGCTGGTCCTACCACTCTTGAAACTAGGTGCTAGACATTCTTCGAAGTACTTTTCAAACGGTAGGCGCCAAACCATCACCTTCGCAGAATTTTTGCCGTTTTCGAACGAACTTTCATCCGTCCAAATCACCTTCTTCCAGTCTTCCACTGTCCAGTGCTTGTATTTTTTTGCAAAGTCGAGTCTTCTTCTTCGGTGGAAGGCATTTAGGAATGGCTTCTTCTGTGCTACTCGGCTTCTATAACACATTCTGCGCAATGCACGACGAACGGTGTCCCTGTGAACCTTGACAGGCAAAGAGGACGTCAATTCGGCCAAAGTTGCTCTCCTGTTGAGCACAATGACCCGCTTAAGAATTCTTAAAACTCTGGGAGTGAGTTTTCTAGGTCTTCCAGATCCTTTAGCACGATCTGTTGTACCTTGCAATTTTTGCCTTCTCAAGAGTGTGTATACGCTGGCCAATTTTACACCTGCAGCTGTTGAAATTTGCTTAGCTTTCATACCATTTTGGCTTAGTTTGACAATAAGACGTTTTTCTGCATCAGTTAAGTGGGTTCTTTGAGCCATTTTGATATAAAAAAGAGATAAAGGGGATCAATCATTCCATGCATTGCCAACATATTTGAGACGGAAATTTAAATTTTTATCTTATTTTTTGCAACCCCACTGTACATCCTTCTCTCATACCTTTCTGCTCCAGTCCAAGCTAGACGTGCTGATTTCTGCTTACACTTTTTAGAGTTGGTTTCTTTGTTATAACACATGATTTGAGATCCTTTGTCTAAAACACTTTTCAGAATCTGTTCACAGAAACTTTCTTGCCACATCCCTACAAAAGTGCGGGGATTGCTTCCATGCAAATGGTGCTGGGTCTTTAGTGATAAACCATGGATCAATTGATCACAAACTCCATGTTCAAAGTCAAAATGAGAAGACTGCCAGATAGTATGTCTTATAGCGAGTCTAGCTAGCTTGGCCTTTGATGGATAAATAAGAGCGCTCGTAGAATCAATGCTGCTTTCCAACACTGATGATATAGCTTGGGCAACTTCCTGAGGGATTTGAAGCCGGTTTGGTTGATCGTATTTGGTCTCTCTTTGGCACTTTGTTTGGAAAATACAGCTGTCCTTGTAACATCGTACAGGCCAGAAAGATCCTCTGTTGCATGTGAAAGCATCACAAACAATCATGCTGTTTCTAGCAAGACAGGATCAAGGAAGTATGTCTGCCCATTCTCAGACCTCATAGTCTCAAAATAATGGGGACGAGTGTAGTTTTGCCGAATGTGACAAAAAAAAGCATACACAACCTAAAGCAATAGAAACAATGTGAATAAACATACCCTATTTTTCTCAAGTATATTAGCATAAGATGAAGAAGCCTTCGTTATATGCTTTGCATAAAAAGAGGGATGTTTACGATTCAGTTTCAATAGAACAAGAATGAAAAGTCTCTACGCCATCATTTCAACGAAAATATGTTTGTAATTCTCTATTTTTTATTATTGCCTCTAATGCAATCTTCTTTCTTGTAATGCTCTTGGGCCCTCTCTTGCTATATATTTGATTTTTTGCTGAGGTTTGAAATTCCCATTTAATGCAAGAAAAAAATCGACCAACCTCCTTTGTATAGGCCTAGGGCTGTTCCTAAAGCAAAAGGAGGGAGAGGGAGTGAGCTCAGCCTGAATAGTCCAAACTGTTGCATTAAATATCAAATCAAAAGAAATTGTTGCCACAAAAAAAAGGGGTTCTGAAGCATTTGAAAGTTAAAGTCAAGTCAGCCTTTCTTTTCATAAAAAATGGATAGACAACAAAAAGAAAACCAGACAAAGGAAATTAAGTATTTTCTGAAAAATAAGCATAGTAGCAGTGCGTGAGTTTAAGACTGATCGCATTGTTTGGCTTCTTTTTTTTAACTTGCAACATATATATATCTGCAAATTTGCTTGAATATCAATGAGTACGAGGCCAATCACGTACTCGCATCAAACGCGCCTATCATTTACTTTCTGATGCAGAGCTGTTCTAAATTTCAATGATACAACCGTTTGCTTTGCTTGCTATGAATTCTTTAGCTCAGTCTTTACTGTGCTACAAGACAAGAAAAAAAAATCAACGAGCAGGCTTCATATCTGTACCTATGTATTGAATTGGTATATGATACCCTTTAAATAAGAAGAACTCGTATATAGATGGGAATTAACTAAATTACTCTTTTCAAAACAAAGCCGAATTGGCTATTGAGTAGTTTGAAATCCAGTGGTTGGTTTAGTAGAGCCAATGAAAGATAACAGAACAAGTATCCTATTAAAGGTTAACAAACAGGACTCAATATATACCCGCCATAAGTTGCTTTAATGCAATTGGTAGTACAAAGAGTATATTCCACATAGGGATCTTCATTTCTTGGTTATTATGAGACATGTTAAATAATTGAATATCAGCTTGTCAAGCAGCAGATTTACTCTACTGCTACGCAAAAGCAGAACGCATTAACCCTGTCTACATATATGTAGCGTCGCTGGTTTTATTAGAGTTGTTTGGCCGCGTTTAAATGTTCCCATAAGTCAAGATAAAAAAAAAGCCTAACACATCATTTATTTTCAAATTGCTGGTTGTAATTTTAAGTTTATTGTTTTGAATAATATCGATGTCATTGCCACCCTTCCCACGCTACGCATAAATCTACGATTGAAACAGATAGTCCATGCATAAACAGTTTATAAACCCGGGTTTGCTTCGTCTCTTTTTCATTTAACTTTCTTTTTTCTTATCTTTTACTTGCATTAATAATACAAAATGAACTCTCAAGGCGCTAAACTCGAAGAATTAGTTGAAAAGACACATCAGGCAAGTACTGAAGACATACTTTTGAAAGCATGGGTTTCTTACCATTGTGCTTTTTAGGTCTCTTCTGATGCTGAGCGCAAGAAGGTTGCTGAACAAGCTAATCACATCCATGAAGAAGCAACAGGACATTCTATGAAGATCGATGAACATGGAAACATTGACACTGCCTGCAAGGAAGCTAAGCAATGCCCTAAGCTTCAATAAATAAGTTTACTTTTTCGAATCGACAACATTCTTGTTTTGTTAAATAATAAAGAAAACGCGACTTTATTTTTGTAAATATACAAAAAAAAAAAGACTTGCTATAAAAAATAACACGCTTTTAAGCATATTAACCGCTACAGCTGACACAAGCATCTGGATTGTCCAATGAGCAGGCAATAGCAGCCATACCATCTGTTATGTTCTCAACTTCTTCAGTCTTCTCTACAGACTCCTGAGAGACAACCAAACGTGTAGCGCTTTGGGGATCTGATCTCAAATACTGCATGCCAGTCTTTAAGCCTTTCTTCCAAGAGTAAAAGTGCATGGAAGACATACGACTATAATTTGGCTCGCTAGTGAAAAGATTAAGAGCTTGAGATTGATCAATGAAAGCAGCACGATCTACAGCCATGTCAATAATCACACGCTGAGAAATTTCCCATACTGTCTTGTAGAGTGCCTTGATATCATCAGGAATAGCTGCTATCTTTTGAATTGAGCCATTATCAGCTTGGATTAATAAGTTTCTCATTTCTGGTTTCCATAGGCCACGCTCAGCTAAGCTCATAATCAGATGAGGATTGATTGAGTGGATATCACCAGTAGCTCCACGGTGAACAAGCATCATGCTTTGGTAAGGTTCAATGCTGTCATTGTTGCCAAGGATCTGACTTGTGGTAGGGGTAGGCATCAAGGCAAGTAAGACAGAATTACGAATGCCATGAGTTTTAATTTTAGAGCGCAAAGTAGTCCAATCAAGACGATCAGAACCATCCACCGACCACATGTCATGTTGAAATATACCTCGACTTACAGGAGATGCCTCATAAGTAGAATAAGATCCGAACTTCTGTGCAAGCTCATTAGAAGCCTCGAGAGCAGCAAAATACATAGATTCAAAGATAGACTTATTTAACTGACGTGCTTCAACAGAGTCAAAAGGATAGGCCATTTTCAAGAAAACATCGGCTAACCCTTGAACACCCAAGGCGACTCCGCGATGCTTAAGTGCAGCTTCTCTAGCTTCTTCTAATGGATAAGCATTGATATCGATCATTTTGTCCAGGTTCTTGACAGCCACCTTGACGACGTCATGTAACTTGACGAAATCAAATGTACCATCTTCATTCACACATTTTGTGAGAGACACAGAGGCAGCATTGGCGGAACCAATCTCTTCGTCATCAGCATACTGCATATTAGCAGGAGAAAGACTTGATCCAGTGATAATACCCAAGTTTTTCTGGTTGCTCTTCTCATTGATAGCATCTTTATAGCACATAAAAGGCATACCACTTTCCATTTGAGCATCCAAGATCGAAAACCAAAGCTTCTGAGCCGATACAGTTTTTCTAGCTTTACCAGCTTTTTCATAAGATAAATAAAGGTCTTCAAATGCTTGACCAAACGAACTGTCAAGACCAGGACATTCATTAGGACACATCAAAGACCATTCCCCATTTTCCTCTACACGCTTCATAAATAAATTGGGAATCCAAAGGCCGAGGAGCAAGTGACGAGCACGTAAGTTTTCTTCACCGTTGTGTTTTGAGAGATCAATATATTCAAATATATCTGGGTGCCAAGGCTCAAGATAGATTGAGTAGGTACCTTTGACCTTTCTAGCGCCAGGTGTAATGAAACGGGCTGCGTCATTGAATACACGCAACATAGGAATGATACCATTAGACGTTCCGTTGGTTCCAGCAATGTAAGATCCTGAAGCACGAATCTTTTGACAGCTCATGCCAACAGAACCAGCTCCTTTGGCTACACGAGCACATGTGGCTACTGTATCATAAATACCCTCAATACTGTCATCCTTCATCTGTATCTCATAGGCACTGGCTAGCTGACCACTATTCGTACCTGCGTTCAGCAAAGTTGTAGGCTCAAAGCTAAACAAGAGGCGAGATGTGTAATCGTATGTAGAGAAAGCGGCTTCCAAATCTTCTCCATGGATAGCTAAAGCAACACGCATAAATAAATGTTGTGGTCGCTCTACAATCTTCTCATCCAACTTCAACAAGTAGTTTTGTTCCAATGTCTTAAATCCAAAATAAGTCAGATAGAAATCGCGCTGGTAATCGATGGCGGCATCAATCTTATCAGCATGCTTCAATACGAGGTCAAGAAAAGGCTTAGCAATGACAGGATTAGGACCTCCTGATTTGGGATGCTTATGGTTATAGAGATCTTGCATGACTTGAGAGAACTTATCATGGGTCTCCTTTTGAAGGTTTGAGATTGAAATTCTAGCTGAGAGAATAGCATAGTCTGGGTGAATGCCAATCATGTTAGCAGCTATTTCAGCAGCTAAGTTATCGAGTTGAACAGTGGTGATACCAGGATACATAGCAGAAACAACCTATCAAATAGTGTCCGAATGACTTGAGAGGTCATGTAATACTATAGTTCATTATATGTACCTTTTGAGCAATCATAGGAGGGTCGACTTTGCTTTCGTCAAGACCTTTGCAGAGAATGCTGATGCGGGAACTGATCTTGTCGAAAAAGACTTTCTCTTGGGTACCATCTAACAGGCCATCAGTCGCTCATTCTTATGTGGCTTGACGAACTTTGCAAAATTACCTCTCTTGATAACATACATAATGCCTCTCCTTAAAAAAGTATGTGGTTGCTGAAATATTATATATTTAGACAAAAAAGGGGGGAGCTACCTCGAAGCGCAAGACGCGTATGTTGACGCGACTTGGCACTCCGTTCAATCGGAGAATAAACTCACGTGTATGCATATCGGTTGTAAGATTCCAGTTTACTGTATCCAGAGTACAAGGGCAGCAATAGATCAATTAAAACTAAACCGTATAGTATGTATCATATCAGCTTTTGACATTGGTAGACTTGCACTATTATGGTTTTAATGTTTGACGCTCTCTCTATCCATCAAGAAATATTGTGTTTTGCAAGAGAGTAAAAATTCTAATTTGGAAAGAATTTTGTATTCCAACAGCATTTTAAACTATGAAAAGGAATGCACTGGATAGCAAAACGCCTAGAATATACTTTCATAAGTCTCTTCTTTTTTCTTGTTGGATTAAGATCAAATGCAATACAGCCCTTTTACTTTTTTATTTCTTTCCGCCTTTCTGATCTTCACTGTCAACTCAGTCTACATTGGCAAGCGGGATGAAGGCCTTGGATTGATAGAAATCGGACCTGGAGTGCTACTAAAAATCGAAACTGAAATCGAAGAGCATACCATTTTCTCATCTATCGATATGGTCATTACTGAACTCAGCACTCAGATTGAAACAGTGATCGAAACCAATATTGTAACAGCATCAGAGAACAATATGATCTATAAAACGTTATTTGATATAGTAACTGAAGTCACAACAATAGAGCCAATAACAAATTTTGTTACTGTAGTAGAGTATGATTATGAATATGCTACTGAGGTATTAACGTATACCGAGACAGTACCTGCTACTTCTCAATTGAATTTTCTATCATCATCGACTGTCCACCAATAAATTTATTCTTTCTTACCAAATCAATTAGAATATCATCATATAATTGTATAGCAAAGGACAATAGGAGAATATTAGTACCAAAGGAAAATCTTGTTGCATGAATTTCATCTGAATTTGAAATTTTTGTTTGATGATCTGATCTGAGGGTTGAACATGATATCAATTAGCATAGACCAAAAAAAAAAAGAAGAGCGTGCGATTTTCGTGCTTTATGTGCTTAGTTTCTCTGACTCCATTCTATTATCGATTCATGTGTGCGCTACTATGTCGTCAGTGTTAATGAAAACAAGATCAACTGTAAAAGGGTCATGCTGTTTCTGATCGTGACATCAATTGCTAGCCAAGGGTTTCTTATTCCAAGAGAATTACAATATACAGGTTGATTGGACTATTGCACGTTTCAATTGAGCTGGATCTGAGACTCGATATCGATGTATTGAAAGGCATTTGTAGTCTCTGAATCCATTTTCTCTCTTTTCTCTTTTAAATACATAAAATTTGAGATCTCTTTAACTATTATTTTATATTCCAAAAAAGAATAATGTGTTTTCCTACACTTACTACGTTAGGTTCATTTCTCTTACTTTCCAGTTTTTTATTACAACTGTTTATCATTATAGCTCAACTGTCTAATCGAGCTTTCCTTAACCTAATCTATTTTGTCTCAGCATGGGATCAAAACCGAGTTTATAATGTCGCATTATGGTAAAATGAATATAAATATGTTATATGTCACATTTTCTCAACCGTATTTGATTAGGAACTATTGTACAGGACTGCCTGGTGGTAACGTCCAAAGCTGTACTCAGCCGACACCTGCATATAACTGGGCAAGAACACCGGGTATCTCGGGGATAGCTACTAGTCAAGCAAACAGTGGTGCTGTCCGAGCATTCTTTTTGGCTATGTTCATCTTGTTCTTCGTTGGTATGGGCCTCAGTTTCTTCTTTTGGCTAATGAGTCTACCTATCTGTTGCTTGAAGCGTCGCGCATGGGGTATCTCCATGTCTACCTTTGTATTGATCAATTTCCTTGTAACCCTGGCTGCCTTGATATTGTCACTCATAGCAATTTTGGGCGGTATCAAGAGCTTCACGGGAGGTAACAGTCCTTGGAATGCACAAGCAGGTAACGCACTTTGGATTGCTATTGGTGCTACAGTCGCTTTATTCTTGGCATTCCTCTGTTATGGTGGAGGCAGCTGCTGTGCTGATCCCGGTAACAAGAGAAGTAGAAGAAGAAGACAAGACGAGGAATACTATTACAACAGCGGTGATGAATCTAATGGTCGTCGTGCAGGATGTTGTGGAGGTCGTCGCAAGAAGAATAAGACTAGAGTCGATCCTAACTACAAAGAAAGTGACAAATATATTCCTGGTACTACTCAACCTATGTACGCTCAATCTCCTGTGTATCAAAGTGCAAACAATCCTCAGACCAACATGTTGCAACAGCCCTATGTAGCCTCAACTGGTTTGGATCAACAACGCACAGGTACTACTGATTTGAACAATAACTACAACTCAAACGCAGTTGGTTATGATGGTTACGACAGTCAAAACTATGCTCCTCATCTTTCTAACCAACAGAATCAAGGTTATGATGCGGCTGCTAATACAGGCATGTCCTATGACCCGAATACAACTGGCAACTTGGGAGATACAGCTGTTGGTACAAGTCAGCAAAACTATGGTCCTAGTGCCACCAACACGGGCTATCAAACCCCAGTTCTTCAACCTGCTAATACTCATTCTTAATCCTATTACTATTATTTACATTTAATCTATAATAAACTTATTTTGACTTGACATTTACGTTGTACAAAATAATTCTAAAAAGAGTAAAAGAAAAACTAGTCACTTGCATATTTTTTTTCTTTCTTCCTTCTCTATACAAAAATGACTACTGAAAGCAAGTTAGATCTCTTGTTACAATGGTTTGATCAGAACAAGATCAGTTGGGACAAAGACGCTTTAGAGATTAAGCAAGTGAACGGCTCTTTTGGTGTCTATGCTAAAAAGAAGATTGAAAGCAACAAGCCTGGTAAATATGATTTGACAGCCACTGTTGTATTTGTGTATTCATTGATTTGGGAATAGTTGTCAAAATTCCAAAGGAATGTATTCTTTCTATCAAAACAAGTGGTATTGCCAACATTTTGGATGAAGCTAGTCTTGAGGGCGGTTGTCCTCTTGCTTTAGCTGTCTTGTATGAAATTGCTCAAAAGGAACAGTCACCTTGGTATGGGTATCTTCAAGCTTTACCTGATCAAGGCGAAGACCTTCCTATTTTTTGGGATGAATCTGAGAAGGCTCTTTTCAATGGTACCGAAATGGAAAGTGCTGTCCGCAACGATTTGGTAATTAGACAAAAAACATAGCCCATTGACAACCATCTCATTTTTTGGATCTATATAGAATGATCTCCAAGAAGATTACAACGAACTGATTGTACCTCTTTTGGAAGAACATCCTTATGTATTTAAGAGAGGAGAAGCCCCAGAGCAAGATCCTTATTCATTTGAAAAATTCCTGAAAATTTCCACATTGATTTCTTCTCGTGCTTTCGAGGTTGATGCTTATCATGAAAATGCATTAGTCCCTTTCGCTGACATATTCAATCACAGAGGGGAAAATGAACATGTTCACTTTGAGACCGAGTTTGAAGTCTGCGATGCATGTGGTGCTCTTGAATACTGTGAACATCAATATTTCCATTACATGTATAATAGTGATGCTGAAGGCGAGGAGGAAGAAAATGAAGAATGGGAAGATGAAGAGGATGCGTCCGATATGGAAGGCGATGAAGATGGATCAGATATGGAAGAAGAAGAGGAGCCTTTAGATACTGAGTTGCCTGATTTAGAAGAACTAGAAAATGCCGGTGTCAACTTTTATGAAAACAGCGATGAAGAAGAAGAGGAGGAGGAGAAAAAGGATACTTGTGATATGGTTGTTGACTCTGATATTAAGGAAGGCGAAGAAGTCTTTAATACCTATGGCGAGCATCCCAACATTGCCTTGTTAAGCAAATACGGCTTTTGTTACGACAATAACACAAATGATTATATCTCTGTAGATGAAAACACCATCGTAGATTGTGTGATTGCTATTACAGCTGAAAACTTGAAGACAAAAAAGCCCAAAGCTACTGAAGAACAACTTGAGAAGATGGCTATAGAAAAGACTGGTCCTCGATGGGAATTCTTTTTGGAAAACGAACACATCTTATGTCCTTCTGCGGATACTGATGAAGATCAACAAGATGATTTTGAAGATGAAGATGGCTGTCAAGATGGTTGTTGCGGTGATGAGCACGGTCATGATCATGACGAACATGAAGACCATGAGGATCATGAAGAAGAACACGAGCACGATGAAGATGGTGGATGTTGTGGTGGAGAAGATGAGAAGGCCGGAAAGTCTAAGCCTTACTTTGTCAACTATGAAGGTCTCTTCGAAGACAAATTAATGTGTTTACTTCATGTCATGTTTGTGAGTGAGGCTAAGTTTGCCAAATTCACTGAAGACGTTGAAAATGCGTTGGAATATTTCGAAGAACTTGCTGAAAGCCAGGGTGAGAACAAGACTAAGGCTATGATTGAAACTAAACTCCAGATTTACCATGTTTGTCGCGCTCTTGTCGAAATCAGACGAATGGACTATTTGGAAGATGGCGAATGGAAGACAGTTGAACAAGAATTGGAAGAGCGTAACAAGGTAAAGGATCAGAATGGTGTCTCTTCATTTTGTGTTTATCTGACTTCTATTTTCTTTTCTATAGGTCGCTGACAACAAGCGCAAGTATTATGCTTTGACTTGCCGCATTAGCGAAAAGAAGATTATTGAAAAGGCTATCGCATATTATGCTGACCTTATCAAAGAATATTCATCGGCTACCCCAGTCGCTAGTAATACCAGCTCTAGCAAGAACAAGAAGAAGACTGCTTCCAAAAAGATCAAGAAGATGAAATTGTAAATAAGACATCGATTTGTATTTATTATAAACACGAAAGAAATCACAATAATAATAATAATAATAAAGAAACAGTTAGAGTTACTTCTTTTTTAACTATTGATCAGTAAAAGATGAGCCGTTATTAATCCATTCATAAAACATGCCTAATGAATTAAGTGGCTGATAATAAGGCACTTCATGACCTGCTTCATAAACACGAATAAATGTCAAGAGACCAGAATGTTGGATTTGGCCTGCTTCTTTGCCTTGAATTATCCAAGGATTCAGTTTTTCTGCATTAAACAATTTGCTACCATTGAATTTGAGATTTTGTGTTACTGCGTGTACACCATACTTTTTTTTATAGGCAGCATACAGAAATCAAAGTTGATTAATGAAAGAAAAAGATGATAAAAAGAGCAATAACCATACCCAATTGCAAATATAGTCCGCATCTCCTGCATAATGTAGCACTTTAATACCTTGGTTTAGAACTGACTCGATATAAGTGGATGAATCTCGCATGCTATATTTCTCAAGATGTTAGTTCGTTTCTAGCAATATATAGGTATATATTATTACCCTTCACCATCATATATCATAGCTTCATACTAAACATATTCAAATAATAAGAGGTATTTCAATAAGAAGCTCAGCAAAGCAAAAAACTATGACTTACTGATTTATCGCCACATTGAATGAATTTTCTTGAATCAACGCCCAAGATGTGTTGGACTTTTGGACTGTCTAGTATGTTGAGATAATCTTCAGGCGGTTCAACGATATTGCTCTTTTTTCGTACGTCATAGAAGTTTCGACCCGAGCTCAAAAACACGCTATCGACATTTCGTGAACAAAAAGCATCAGCCGCAATGCAATCGACAACTGTATTTGTATTGTAGCATTTACTAACTGATAAAGACATGTTGGCTTTTTTTAGTTTCTTTCATCTATAAAGAAATCATCTTGCAATAAACTTACTCAACTGTTTGCATCCAACTGCATTTCCTCTCATCGATTCACAGAGAGAATCTGACAGAAGAGGACCATCTTAATTGAATGTTAGTTAGAACTTGTTAAGACAGATATTTTTCTTAAAGAATGAAAGGTATATTTACAAGAGGAGTTACAAGCCATTACCACATTTTGTTCCCTATAAAAAAAATCCGCTTTGTTTTAGGAAGCAAGGTCATAGATCGACTAATTGTACTTTACATTTGTATCAACGGATTTGTCCAACCATTCCCAATACCAATAGATGCCAAAGGAAATCTGTTTGCTGGCGCCAAGACTTGGTTTTGCTTAATGATATAGTCCGCAAAGATAGGTATGTAACGGCCAGCAAACGATTCGCCAAAGATATGCAAAGGAAGCTGGCTATACCGGGGAAATGCCTCATAAAACAATTGGATAGCCATATGGAATACTTTTGCTGTATCTTGTACACGATTGTCAACAACAGCTCCATAAGAATAGCCAGAGCCATTTGGCTGCAGCTTTGTTAGTTGTCTTCTCGATCTGTAACTTATCTATAATTAGCCATACCTGATCGATGAAAAGCATATTAGAGTACCGGTTCCAGGTGTGTGGGTTATAACCAATTGATGTGCCATTGTCTAAACTTCTACATGGACCATTTTCCTGCCATAGTCCTCTATCAGATTATAGAGTTAATGATTTCATATATAGATATGTATTTGTATTTAGTGTTGTTTTCTCTTTTTCAATCTGCCTTACATCATGCTAGAGCATCCAGGCCCTCCGTTTAACCACACTGTCAATGGGCTGTTTGCGGGATCGCTCTGGCTTTCAAAGAACCAAAAGAAGTATTGGTGGCCTGAGCCAATATCAACATAGCCTGAATACTAATATGTTCATCGCAAAAAGTGCGTGAGAAGAGAATTAGAGTTTGCAGATGAATAGCCATGTATGAATTGGCCTTCAAACTAACTTGTGTCACATTGGGATTGCATAGATTCGGAGTTAAATATCTGATACCATAGCCTTCTTTTTTGAATAATGTGCTGTTAAAGAAGTTGTAGTCAATAGATGACGACAATGTATCGTTAATAGAAGAGATAGAGAGTTGAACTGAAAATGGAAGAAACGAAATCAATGTGGTTACAGCCCATAATAATTTCATAATGTATCAAATATAAATAGATTAGTCAAAAGAAAGAAGATGACAACAAGAGCAGCATTTTGTGATTCGCATTATTGCTGATCTTACAAATAATACAGAAAACAGGTAACAAATATTTAGTATAGAATTTTGGTTTGTTTCTTTAAATGCAATTTCAAGCTAAATGCTATCTGAACCTAAACTCTTCTATCTTGAAGTGACTCAAGCTTACATCAAACCTTGGCTCAATTATTTGGCTTAATTCTATAGGACTTGGTACAGTCCAAAGAACAAAAATCAAGTACGTTACACTGAGTAAGCTTCTGGATATAGGAGCTCATCTTCAAATGGACAAAGTGAACAGAGGAATAACATTTCTACAAGAAAAAGGCTTTTGTTGTTGTTTATTAAACCTGATTATGCTATATGAACACTGCTAGTGTTATATACTTTTTGTCTGATTGAGCATTTCTACCTATACAAAAGATGGATCTTTGTTTGGTTGATACGGAGCTTTCGTCCAGCTACACAGAAGAGCCATGGCGATTCTTTTTAATTTATGCACTGTCTATTTTAAAACGGTCGCATCTTTAGGAAACATTCTTTTGGACTGAGGTAATCCAGATTGGAAACAAAAAAAAATTAGTGACACAGGGTTCTATGATTTTTCCATTGTGCTTACCTTTGTTTGTAGACTGTCATTAGTGACATAAGTTGCTTACAAAGTGCATTTCTAAACAAAAAGACATAAAGGGAATATGGTCTATTAAAAAAAACAGGGTCAAAAGTTGAAAGAATTGCCACTACGGCATGGTATTCAAATACAAATTGGTGGTAGTTATTTTCTCTTTTGTCAAGTGTCCTCTTGTTTATGAAGAATTGTTAGACTATCATAGCCTAACATCTGCCAAATGTAAACATTGTTTGCTCTAGTGTTGATTTGATTTGAAAATACATGTATATTTAAATACAAATCAATTTGTATTTGCATCAAGCCATACTAGTAACAAAAGCACTTCTTTCTATAAATTCGTTATGCAGACTTATACTAATTCTTCTTGCATTTTATAGTGATCGCGACACTAATGAATTAACTTTACACTATAGAAAGCTTTTTAATTTCCTTTTAAAAAAAGAAAGAAGCTTGTGTTTCTTATTTAGACCTCTGTTTCAATAACCTTTTTTTTTTTCATCATGATAGCTATATGCATTCGTTAGCGGGAATGAAAGTAGGAAAGAGTAGTACAATTTTCTTGTTCGTTTTATAAATATAAACAGCAAAAACTTCTCAATTTTAAATACATGATCATCATCGACGATTGACGTAGCTGACCTTCACTCGGAAAATACACAGACTTATCCCCTTTTTTTCCAATGACAGGTCATGGCATGATATCACTGCCAATGCACTGACGTCACGGAAATGTTACACAGGGCATAGCTTAATTATAGTTTCTGATTGGGTTTAATCGATCGTATTAATATTAGACGACCTATTCAACTATCCCTTTTAAGTAGTATATACCTTATGAGGCTTTTAGTGCTAATACTAAATGACTGAGTAGCCTTGACAAAGAACCAATTCTTATTCTGGAACAACTTCCTTATTTCCTTCTTTGATATGTAAACAATTTGTGTCAAAAACCTTGGTGTAACATGACGTACAGAAAGCGAGAAAGAGATGTAAACTCCTTTTCATCTTCTTATATGGTCAAAGTTTCACTTCAAAAAAAAAAGCTGCTCTCTAAATATTTTTATGATTCCGAAGTTAAATGAAAATATATAGACATCAATTCAACGTTAAGGATATAGCAGTTTTCTTTTCTTTTTTTCTTTCAAAACCCTATTTTTTTCGTCTTTTTTTAGAAAAAAAAAACATGTCCACAAACAATCTAAACAATGAGAAGAGAGGCACAGCCAATCTGAGTGATATTAGAAGCAAGTCATATACAGCCCCTAAATCCACTGCAACTACTACAAGTTCTGGCATTCTCAATTCACCAAAGCAACCAGGCCATGCTCATTTTGCTCCTGGCAGTATGGACCAAATGCCCAATCGTAAATCAGTGCATGACTATAACGAAAACAGTCGAGCCAACTCATTTGCAAGCTGGGCCCCGAAAACTACTCGTCCAGGAATGTACAGCCGTACAACTTCCTTTGCTTCCCTTTCCGCCAAAAGAAAATCATTTGCTCGAACCGTTTCATCTTTTTCTGTCTACAGTAATTTTGCTGGTGAAAGGCTGGACCATAGTCGACGCAATTCGAGACAAATGGGTTCTTTGGCTGAATCTGAGAAACGTCAAAGCATTGGATCTGCAAAGGCTTCTATCCGCAAACACAAAGAGTCTACTGTAGGCGAAGACTCAATTGAAGCAGTTGAGGATGAAGTGCCCAAGGCTTCTGTAGGAAAGGCCATGTTTATGTTTTTAAAGGCCTTCATCGGTTCTGGTGTTCTGTTTCTACCTAAAGCGTAAGGTTTATTATATTTTAAGAAGAAAAAAAAATTTTTTTACTTATCCTTTTTTGTGTATCATCTAGGTTTCAGAATGGTGGTTTAGCACTATCTATCGTACTTATGGTTGTTATTGCAGCTATCTGTCTTTTCGCATTCTTAAGATTGGTCAAAACCCAACAGTTAGTAGGAGGTTCATACGGTGATATAGGAGGCATACTCTACAACCAGGCTGTTCGTTATACTGTGCTGTTCTTCATTGTGATTTCACAAATTGGTTTCGTATGTTCTTATTTCATCTTTATTTCTGGTAATCTGGTGAGCGTTGTTGATGTGCTTTCTAATTGTTCTGCTGGTATTGAGCAAAAGTATTATATCTGGATGCCTCTGGTAGCTCTTGTTCCTCTCTCCCTTATCAGACATATTGCCAAGTTGTCATTTGCAGCCATTGTTGCAGATGTTCTTATTCTCTTTGGTTTGATTTGTATTATTTACTTTACTGCCGCTACTCTTAGCACAGCTGGTATCGGTCCCAATGTTGTTCCTGTCAATCCCTCTAATTTCGCCCTTATGATCGGTACTGCCACATTTTCATTTGAAGGTATTGGCTTGATTATACCCATTGTCGAGTCAATGGATCGTCCCGAAAAATTCCCCTTTGTCGTCACTTTAGGCATGATTATTGTCTGTGTCGTCTATATCTTGATCGGTACTTTATCCTACTTGGCTTATGGCGATACAATTCAATCTGCAGTCATCTACAATTTCCCTGCTGACAACAAGCTTACAATTACTGTTCAATTGTTGTATTCTTTAGCCATCATCTTGACTTCCCCTCTTATGCTTTTCCCAGCTTTGAAGATCATTGAAAACGGTCTTTTCAGTCGTTTCAGATCTGGCAGAGACAGTTTGGCTGTCAAATGGTCTAAAAACGTCTATCGTACTGTTCTTTCTGTTGCATGTGCTGCTATTGCATTTGGTATCGGTGGTGAAAACCTTGACAAGTTCGTTTCCTTGGTTGGTTCTATCGCCTGTGTACCTCTTTGTTTCATTTTCCCCGGTATGTTTCATCTCAAGGTTTCAAAGAAACGCACAGACATGATATTTGATTGCTTGTTGATTATCTTTGGTGTTGGTATTCTCATTTATACACTTGAGGTCACAGTTGATTCATGGATTCATCCTAAGGACACTGGTACAGAATTACCTGGTTATTGTGAATCATTAGGTCGAGCTTAAGTTGTGTTTGTCTCTTTTTTCTTTATTCCTTCATTTGATGTATGTATATAGTCTTCTCTTTAACCTCAAAGTATCACAGTGAATTAGATCTTTTTTTTTTCGAAAGAAAGCACTGTAGATACTTGAAATAACATATCCTTATCTTCTTACTGAGTCAACGAACGTTGATTTCAATGTTCTATTAAATACCTTTTTGCAATGTACTTTTTAAATATAATCTTCCTTAAAAAAAGAAAAAAAAAGTGCATTATTTTACAAATAAATAGTAATATATTGGCTTGCAAGAACAATATGTGGTAGAGATAAATGACTTTACAATAGTCTGGTTTATTATAAATACACATATACATATACAAATTGGTTATTTGTTCTTCTTCTCAACAGCAGCTTCAACCTTTTCAGCACTATCAGCTCTCTTTGTTAAGGCATAGTGTGTGATTTGTAAACCGACAATACCGGTAATAGCCAAAGTCATTATGAAATGAGCAGCAGCAATGTTTTTCAAATTCTGACTTAATTCAGCAACATCTTCAGTTTGAGCAATGTTATCAATGGCTATTTAGAGCAAAATAAGATTAGAGTTTTTTTTTGTACGTGTAACATATCCTTTACCGGGCTTTACTGAGGTGGAATAAGTGGAGATAGCAAAAAGCATCAAAACTGACAATATACAATTAGCATACAATACAACAAAAATCAAATAAAGGAAAAATACCTAAAGAGGCACCATCAAATAAAACATTTCCATCGGTCATGTTGGCTAAACCAGCTGCGAATCCAACAGCAGCGATCATCAGGTTAATAAATGGAATATACTTGATAATGTCAGGAGCGCTTGCTCGGCTTATATAATATTGCTAAGTTGTATGCAAATATGAGACTATGTTCTGCCATGATTTGGTTACGACTCACTGTAGCTCTAGCAACTGCACCAGGGTGTTCAGCTATATTAGCCCAAAGAAAGTAATAGTCAAAAGCCCAGTCAGACCAGGTTGTCTGTTTCAAGCATGAGTCAGTTGTTTTTGTTCTTTGATATCTAAGGCCAGACTTACACCATAAGCAAAGAAACAGGAGCAAAGAATTAAAACTACTTTGGCAGATTGCATGTGTTCTCCGGGCATCTTGAATAACTATTTCTTGTTGCAAAATATAAAAAGAAAGAGTAAATAGGTGTTGCTGTTATTGAAATTCTCGCGACTTTAAGTGAATCATAAGCCACTGCCTCTTTCGATAGTGTACTAACTGCACAACTGTGTCTTGAAGTTAAAGTAAGTTTCTTGATCATTCTTTGTTAGTATGAATCGTCTTTTGGTCTCCATTAAAGTCAAAGGGAGGGAGTAATGATACTTTACGTAAAGAGGGCTTTTTATGAACTAACTTTAAAGCACTGGCCTTGTTCTATGCAAAACTGAAAAGTTAGTCAGCCTCAGCAAAAAGATAAGATGTATTTCAACCAACTTGGCCTATCTGATTTCCCCCCCCCCCCCCCTTCATCTCAGTCTACACAAAATGCTTCTTCCTTTTCCTCCACGGTTAATTACAAATGTACGGTTCCATGGAAAAGAAATTTATGGTATCACAAAGTTTTCTGACAAAGATCAGATATTCTAAAAAGCGATTGCTGCTCTTGTTTGCTTATCAGGAAAGCTTTCAAGAGAGCCAAACAAGCTTACTCTACTTGATCACTTTGTTTGCTTACCTAATAGCAGTGACTCTTCTTGCTTTAGTTGAAATTCCGAGGAAGACCTTTGCAGGGTCCACCCAAAATCTCTGACACCAAAGTGGGGCTATAAAAATAAATAAATAATAAAAATAAACACGTTCCTCCCCTTTTTATTTTTATTTTTTTTAATATCCATTTCTTTTTTGTACCAAAATGCGTTTGATTGTTCGACAAGATTATGAAGAAGTATGTGCCTATGCAGGTAAGCAAATAAAAGAAATATCCTTGATTCCTAGCAGCCTTAATGAACAATTGTACGGTGAATGATCGAATTCCCCCATTTTTATATATAAAAAAAAGCATATTATGTAAAAGAGAGAATAAATCAGTTCAAACCAACTACAGAGCAGCCATTTGTGTTAGGATTGCCGACTGGTTCCTCTCCTATGGGTGTATATCATAAATTAGTCGAGTTTTACAAGGCAGGAGAATTGAGTTTCGAACATGTTGTTACGTTTAATATGGATGAATATGTTGGGTTGCCAAGGTATTGTTTATAAAAGAGAGAGCATTCAGCTGTATATTCATTCAGAGAAAAGGGTTTGCGATTTGTTGATCTATTTGAGTGTTGTATAGGGACCATCCTCAATCATATCATACATTCATGTGGAATCATCTTTTCAAGCATGTCAACATCAAAAAGGACAATATACATATACTAGATGGAAATGCAGAAGATCTGGATAATGAGTGTTCTAAATTTGAAGCGGATATTGTCAAATTAGGCGGTATTGAGTTATTTTTGGGTGGTAAATTCTGTCTCCTTGTTGTACCAGTCTTCTTTGTTGACCATCTATTTCTTTTAGGGATAGGGCCAGATGGACATATTGCATTTAATGAACCTGGATCTTCATTGACATCACGCACAAGAGTGAAAACATTGGCTTATGAAACGATTATCGCAAACGCAAGATTTTTTAGCGGTGATGTCTCTAAAGTACCTAAATTGGCATTGACAGTAGGTGTGGCGTAAAGTATCTTGAGAAAACTTGTTTCTTCTATAGACAAATGTTGATTGCTTTTGAATTCAGGACGGTCATGGACGCAAGAGAAGTGTGTGTGGTAATTACAGGTGCACACAAAAGCTTAGCACTCGCCAAATGTTTAGAAGAAGGAGTCAATCATATGTGGACAGTATCAGCAATACAAATGCACCCCAAAGGACTGATCATTTGTGATGAAGATGCCACTCTAGAACTTCATGTCAAGGTATAAAACAACACCAAATAAATAATCCAAAATATCTAATTGGTCAATGTTTTTATAGACCGTGCGCTACTTTAAATCAATTGAACATGTTCACCAATCAATTATTGGTCCTCATAACCTTGGCTTGCAGGGTAATTTACTAAGGAACATGATGGACAACCAAACTGCCAAACATCGAAGAAGACTAATGCTTCAGAGCCTATTGAACGATGCAGAAGATACAGGGCAGTTATCTAGCCTAAAGAAACAAAAGATTTGAGTCAGGAAGAAAGAACAAATAAATACAGAAAGGACAAAGCATCCTTTTTCCTTTGTCCATTCTTGTTTAGATCTATCAGCTGTATTTTACTGACTTTCAAAAAAGAGTCAAATCTTGTCCACCTATCGAATAGAGATGGGACTGTCTAGGGCTTGAATTAGCTTACACCCCCCCCCCTGCTAATTTTTTCAACAGATTTGCAAACTCTTATAAAAAGGAACCAAAAATAATTTCTTTTAAAAATTTTTCTTTCCTTGATTTCTCCCCTCTCCTTTTCTTTATTAACAGAAAATCAAAATGGCTACCGACCAAAACAAGTTCGTTATCGTAAGTTCATATAATGTATGCTTGAGGAGACTTTCTTTGACACTCTGTAAATGCATAGGATTTCCTTATGGGTGGTGTCTCCGCCGCTGTCTCCAAGACTGCTGCTGCCCCTATTGAACGTATCAAGCTCTTGATCCAAAACCAAGATGAAATGATCAAGCAAGGTCGTCTCTCTCACCCCTACAAGGGTATTGGTGACTGTTTCGCCCGTACCATGAAGGATGAAGGTGCCATCTCTTTCTGGAGAGGTAACACTGCTAACGTTATCCGTTACTTCCCTACCCAAGCTTTGAACTTTGCCTTCAAGGACAAGTTCAAGCGTATGTTCAACAAGGACAAGAAGAGAGATGGTTACTGGGCCTGGTTCGCCGGTAACTTGGCTTCTGGTGGTGCTGCTGGTGCTGCTTCCCTCTTCTTGTAAGTTACCTATTTTTTTTTGAATTTGTTTGGAAGATATCGGGATTGAGTTTCCTAAAAAAAAATTTTTTTCTTCAATAGCGTCTACTCTTTGGATTACGCTCGTACTCGTCTTGCTAACGATGCCAAGTCTGCCAAGAAGGGTGGTGAACGTCAATTCAACGGTTTGGTCGATGTCTACAAGAAGACCCTCGCTTCCGATGGTATCTCTGGTTTGTACCGTGGTTTCAACATCTCTTGTGTTGGTATCATTGTCTACCGTGGTCTCTACTTCGGTTTGTACGATTCCGTCAAGCCCCTCATGCCCGAAAACTTGCAAAGCTCTTTCTTGGCTACTTTCGCTCTTGGTTGGGCTGTTACCACTGGTTCTGGTCTCGCTTCTTACCCCATCGATACCGTCCGTCGTAGAATGATGATGACTTCCGGTGCTGCCGTCAAGTACGACTCTTCCCTCCACGCTTTCCGTGAAATCGTTGCCAAGGAAGGTACCAAGTCTCTCTTCAAGGGTGCTGGTGCCAACATTCTCCGTGCCATCGCTGGTGCTGGTGTCTTGTCCGGTTACGATTACCTCCAAGTTTTGGTCTTCGGTAAGAAGTACTAAGTTGTTTCTTAGTCGCTCTGTCTAGCCATTTCCATATTCATTTTCTGTAATATTATCTATATTTAATTCTCAAAAAATTAAAATATACACCATTTTGAAAGGCTCTAGCAATTAGCTAGAAGCCTTTGTATCAGAATAAAAAAAGAAACATAGAACTTAATCTAAATTTCCTATCATGATTGAAAGTAGTTAGAAGGAATTAAATGGATGTTACACAGAACACAATTTTTGCCAACTAATCATGGTTTTCGTTAGCTAGTACAATTTGGTGAGTTAAAAACATTGTGTACACTACTGCTTGCAGAATACTCGATTCAGAACGAACTCAGATACTCCTGATGGGATTTGAATTTGGCCATGTTGCCTCTTCAGACTCATGAACGAATGAGTGCTTTATCTTTTATTTAATAATTTGATTGCAGCTCCTAAAAAGAAACACGTTTCTTCAAGCACGCATACCGCGTACGGTAAAGTACATCATTTTTGTTAATATGTCTTTACAAGCTTAGTCTCATTGTAATCAAACATTTATGTCAAAAACACTAAAATGTAATGTCTATCACACCAGTTAGCCCATAGGGGAGCGAGTTTGTTTTCTCCCGTCATTTCCTCCCGAGGGAGCGAGTTAAGGGGAGTAAAATGTCGATTTACTCCCCTCTGAGTTAATCGGTGTCAAGACATGTCTTGACACATTCATCTTTGTCAATGCAAACCTTATCTCGTGAGACGAATACATCGCACCATACCTTGAAACCTCTTAATATTTCTTTTATGTTAGATTGATAGGCTATCTTGTGCATGGTAGCCCTAAGTTGCTTTTCTACTAAAGAACAAGTTTGTCCACAATGAGCGCTAATTTGCCGACTTGATGGTATCCATCAATGATGCTTCTCAATTGCTTTATGGCGCCCTTCATAAAATTCGGTCATTCAGCATCTGGTGACAAGAGTGGTAGTTAACTGGTTTTGACAGCACTCAAAGACTGTTGTGTTTGAAGCAATAATTTTGAGCAATATCATGCGATGGCTGTTTGTCTTGTTTGTCGCGTCAATAATAACGCTTTCAGGAGGGCATTTTGATTCTTCTCTTCCATGCTCACATAGGCAACACTATCCAGCTTAGTGAGCACTTGGTCTCTTGGTTGTTCAAAATGAGAGTTGAGCTCAAGCTTATCAGAAGACATATCGCGATAGAAATGCTGCTGGATATTATGCATGCTGTTTTTGACAAACGAAATACCTTACGGCAATTCAATTGAGTTTCAGGAAGCTTAAGCTTCAAGCAAACTGATATGCGACAAGAAAGGTCTATATGAAATCACATTGTTCTGTGTTGAACTCATGTATGCATTTGCTCACTTTTTCTTTTTGTATCATAAGGCCCAGCTAACTTGATAAATGCAGTTTATGCTAATTTACAACGGTTAACTCAGAGGGGAGTAAATCGACATTTTACTTCCCTCAACTCGGTCCCTTGGGAGGAAATGACAGAAGAAAACGAACTCACTCCCCTTTGGTTTAACCAGTACCCGTTAATTTGAGACTATGAGGTCTGAGAATGGACAGACATACTTCCTTGATCCTGTCTTGCTAGAAACAGCATGATTGTTTGTGATGCTTTCATATGCAACAGAGGATCTTTCTGGCCTGTACGATGTTACAAGGACAGCTGTATTTTCCAAACAAAGTGCCAAAGAGAGACCAAATACGATCAACCAAACCGGCTTCAAATCCCTCAGGAAGTTGCCCAAGCTATGTTATCAGTGTTGGAAAGCAGCATTGGTTCTACGAGCGCCCTTATTTATCCATCAAAGGCCAAGCTAGCTAGATTCGCTATAAGACATACTATCTGGCAGTCTTCTCATTTTGACTTTGAACATGGAGTTTGTGATCAATTGATCCATGGTTTATCACTAAAGACCCAGCACCATTTGCATGGAAGCAATCCCCGCACTTTTGTAGGGATGTGGCAAGAAAGTTTCTGTGAACAGATTCTGAAAAGTGTTTTAGACAAAGGATCTCAAATCATGTGTTATAACAAGGAAGCCAACTCTAAAAAGTGTAAGCAGAAATCAGCACGTCTAGCTTGGACTGGAGCAGAAAGGTATGAGAGAAGGATGTACATAAATCTATATTGGATTCAAAAAGTGGCAATGTTAAGCACCAATTGACTCAGCGAAAACTTTGACTTGTAAGGTTCAAATCATGCATAAACAGAATCGTCTTCTTTTCAGTAGGATGCTTGTATAGAATAACTTCAATTGTCTAAAGCCCTAAGCACGCTGCTTCTACGGCTGACTTAAATAAAAGAAAAAAACTACATGAAATTGAGACACTTTCTTCTTTGTACAAGTATGAAATCAAGATACTTTCCACAAAAAGTCAGAAAGATGCCTTCCATAAGTGAATTTCAGCACCGCGTTCATGCTCTCACTTAAAAAAGTCACAAGCATAACTTTCCTAATTTTTTTTTTACTTTTTTCTATTATTTTTTCTACTATAAGAAAATGAGTAATTTGACAGACGAAGACGACGAGTTTCTTTATGGCGACACAGAAGCCGACAATGTGAAGGATAGTAACATGAACCTGGATATAAGAAATGGTAATACGCGTTTTTTACATAACAAACAACTTTACTCACTGTTTCTTTCTCTTTATAGAAGTGGATGATCTATATGACTTGTACGAAGAAGAAGATACAAAAGAGTAAGCTTGTGCTTTGCTTTTATTCTTCGTTTGATTATTCATACTATATTTTTAATAGAAACGAGCAGTGAGTTGAGGATTCTATAAAGAAAGAACAGCTTTATTGAGTTTCTATTAGAAAAGAAGAAGAGCAACCAAAACCACCAAGCGAGCCTGAAAGCAAACAAGACTCACCTGAACAGCAAGAGCAGCAACAGCAAGAAGATGAAGATGAAGAAAGTGACGATGTAAGAAGAAAACAAATGTCTATAAACGCAGCGGATTGACCTTTTAGAGAAAAGGATCTGGAAATTATTTTAGAAGCAGAAGAAGAAGCACAGCCTGAACCATCTGTGGAACCTGCATCAGGGTAAGGTATACATATATTTGTACATTATCTTTTTATTAACAAGACATATAAAAAACAAAGGGAACAAGCAGCATCAGGCGAAACTAAAGATACACCTGTCAATATTAAGCCAGGTCAACAAGGCAAACCATCTTCTACACCCACAGCCAATGCAACAGCCAACAACACCATGACAAAATCTCAAGGTGGCATTAATCTGGAAGCCATTGGAGAATACAATGGAGAACCTATTACAGATGTGGATTTAGATAATGTAGAGGATAAGCCATGGCGAAAGCCAGGTGCAGATATCACAGATTACTTTAATTATGGATTCAACGAAATCACTTGGCGATCCTATTGTGCTAAACAAAAGATGCTGCGAGAAAACAAAAAGGTATGGAAAGTCAAAGGAGTGGAATCAGTAGCAGGAATGAGTGACTTACTTCATAAAGATGATGGGTGATATTGATATGAATGATTTCATGTCCATGAGTATGATGATGCCTCCCAACATGATGGAAGCTACAATGTCTGGTATGCCTGGTATGCCTGGTATGCCTGGTATGCCTAATCCAATGATGGGTTTACCTATGGGCATGCCTCCTCCTCCACCTTCTTCAGGAACAGCAAATTCTGGACGTGGACGAGGTAATGCACCTTCTAATTTCAACCAGAGAAATCCAGCCAATGGAAGAAATATGATGCATCGACCCAAGGCAGATGGAAAAGAAGGTGACATGTAAGTTGAAGGCTATCTCGGTTGTCTTGTCAAAAAAATGTATTCATTTGAGTTTTCTTTTTTTTAAAAAGGATGGAAGGCGCTATGGATGAAGGTTCGGGTATGTTCCCTATGGAGTTCCCTGGAGGACCCGGTAGTTTACCTATGAACATGTTCCCACCAGACATGACAGGAGGCCCTATGGGTATGCCTTTCTTTAATCCAGCCATGCCTCCACCCCCGCCACCTCCAGGTGCTATGTTCGATAACGATTTCAACCCTCGCAACAATCGATCAATGCGAGGTGGCATGAACAATCGAAACACAAGTCGAAATGAGTCTTCTAACTGGCGTGGTTCATCTAGTCGTGATCGAGACAGAGAGAGAGACCGAGACAGCAGTCGCGATACTTCAAGTGGACGTGACCGAGATAGAGATCGAGACAGTCGAAGAGACCGAGACAGAGATGATTCCCCTCGTTCAGACTCGTAAGTGACATTGCATATATATAGTTTTATTTATGTAACTTTTTTTTTAAAGACGGAAGCGACATCAAGAAAGAGACTCTCATCATGATGATTACAGTAAACGATCACGCCGATAAAATAAATCATAGTTGTCTTAACAATTCTAATTCTGCATTCATTTCTTCTTGAGCTCTTTCTTCTCCTACAGAAGCTTCACTGACTTCTCGAATGTCAATCAGGAAATCTCGAATATCATTCTGAAATCGTTGTAGATCGCCACTGTATTCAAACATACCCATCACCAAGACTTCAATTTGATCCCTATCTTATAATGAATAATGATACTTTCTATACACAGTGCTGTTACTTACTTTTGAAGCAATGGAAATGCGTTACATAGTAAGTTTAAGACATACTGTTGCAAATATTCCACATTGGACATCAATGGGTTGGACACCTCAGCTGGATTGAACAGACGAGTATAAATCTCACCTTCTTGAACAAGCTCCAATAAACGAGATAGCACTTGACTTTGATAATTAAAGCCTACAAGTAGGATGATTATCTATACAGTTTCTGGCTCTTGTCTTTCAAATATTCTATACCATGACGACAATCAGGATCTACCAAGATTTCCAATATATCTGTTAAAATGCGGACATAAAATGTCTCAAAAAACTGGCTTGAAACATCTTCATCTTCTAGTTCTGCTACTGTATTAATCATATCAAGGCATGTCTGAAGGGCCATCTGAGCTATTTCGCGTACTGTATGTTTTGTGCCCCACATAATACTATCAATCACTAACTGGAACAATTGAGGTGATTGAAATAGATCTAATTGTGGTTGATTTTTTTTTTCATCAGAGGTGAAGAAGCTTATAATCTTATTAAACTTACTGAGGAAACAGCGTCTATTGAGCACGCGTAATAGGCGATAGAATTCATGTCGAAATTCAGGATAATCAGAGAAATTGGTATTGATCATCGGTAGAGTAGACATGAATTCAATTTGAATAGTTTCTTGAAGTAAATTTGGCCAAATTGGATCCTTTTGTATATGAGAAACTGAATAATGACATCAATAGACATATGATGCGTATTGTATTTACCTGTATTTTCTCAAAATAGCTAGTCAATAGGCTAAGCACATTGGATTCGCGTGCTTCAGGTTGGCGTGCTTGCTGATAATCTTTTAGAATAACAGTGATCAGCCCAGCCAATGTTGTTTGATCTTGCATATCAATGCGCTCATTAGAACAAAAGAATGTTTCTAACAATTCCAAGATCAGTCTTCGAACGCGACGGAATAACGCGGTCTGGTGGTTGGGTTGTTCTTGTTGACGGATGGCTTGACTGGCTAGTTGATAGCATGTAGTCAAATCTAACAGGATAGTTTGGATTTGTTGCTTAAAGATAGGCCCTACTGGTTTGCAGACAGAAATATTTAAGCGAATTGCCTGACTCATCTGATGAAACGATCCAGTCTGTTGAGCTTGTTTAAGCTATGTTTAGAGTATGTTTAATTCGGGTATATCTCAATGCAAATAAATAAAAAGACTTACTATGGTATTGGGGAAAAGCATTAAGGATTGAATTGAAGAATGTTGTAAGGCAGAATCCTCCAGAGTTGAAATCAAGGTACCAATCGCTTCAAACACCATACACATTTGGTGATCATCTGATCGAGCTACCATGGTCTTTAAGGCAGTCAAAGATGAAGTAAGAATATCAGATTCAGGCTGTCCATTAGCTAACTGATGAGGTACAACCAATTCCCTCTTACAGCATTGGCATATCTTGAGAAAGGCGTCGCAGGCCATATCACGTACGCTAGACTGTTCGTATTGCATATAGCCCACAATCCTTTGAAGTAAGAACGAAGTAAAATCCCAATGTGACTTGAGAAAATGAGGGTATTGACCGGCAATCGACAACAGGCAAGAGGCGACAACCCATTCTTGATCCTCTGTTGTCTGTCTCTGCAACAACTGAACCAAATCATTTAAAACTGTTTCCAAAAACTCGTTCTCTTGCTGTTCACTCACTGCACCCGAGATGGATCCAATAGCCCAGCAAATACGAAACAAATGGTTCCAAGACCAGTTAGGTTGATCAAGAGGCAGTTGCTGCAACTGACTACGAATCATGTTATGAATAGAGACAGGATCTAGGCTGGTTAGCAGACTGAATACATGGCGCATGGATTGAGAGAGAGCAGTTGTATCACTCTGTCGAATAAATTCTCGCTGAATCTCATCGTCATCATCATGCTGGATAATCAAGATATCGTCTGGCTGAACCATGTTATCGATCATGATCAAGCTGAGTTGTTGAAGGATTGACTGATATGGGGAGGACTGGCCATGGTTTGAATCCTGTACAATATCATACACAAAGATACCCCAATACTCTAAGCAAATCTTCCAAATCTCTTGTTCAGGAATGCGCGACATACACAACAAGCAATCCAGCACCTCATGAACTGTCTCTACACCTTCTGTCGATTCAATCAATAGCCGATATTTCCCCATCACTGTCGTTAGAAAGATGGCCATTATTTCGATATAGTGCTGATCTTGAGTGTCTAGACTAGTATAATCAGCAGTCAACATATGACTTGATTTAAGCTGCTTGACTTCAGTATAGACAATAGAGTAGATATGGAGAATGATATCACTGTACTGTTGGATATCAACAGTACTTAACCCAATGATCTCCGTGAAGCATTGAAGTGCTAAGTTTCTCTGAGTAGCCGATGCTGCCTGCTTGAACTAAAGAGAGAACCATGTCAAGTCTAATTCATGCGTGCATATACATAACTTACATTTACTTCTAATATCTGAATCAAATCTTGACGGTAAACGAACTGAATAGGTATCCAACTGATAAATCGATGTAACGTCTCCAATGTAGCAGTCAACACCACCATGCTTGTGGAAGGAGTAGATAATACTTTTTTGCAAAGATCAAAGACAGATCCAAACTCATTGACCATTTGATTTTTCAGTTTGGTCATTTTGGTAAATGTCATGTGATCTGCAGAAAAATCAAATACTTCTTCACTAAAAGAAAAAAAAATAAGCTTATTTTGATTCAAGTCATTAGTTTCTTTTACCTTAGATACTGAAGAATCTTCATATTGTTCTCGCATAAACTAGGACTAATAGCACTAGAGTCTACTATTTCTTGAATAAAAGTAGGCCAATAATGTGGCCAATCTTTCTTGAGTATCTGAACAAGGACTAAATCAAGCTTGTTTAGGTAAACAGTCTCTGATCGGAGTGTAGATTCATTGGAGGAAATATCAATTGTTGTCTTGACAACAAAATCCCGTATTCCTTTTTTTTCTCGAGTTAATTTCTTTTTTTCAACTTGTTGAGTCTCTTTTTATTCTAAATACCTAGTCGTTGCTCCACTGGCAATGTATTCCATCTTACTTTGATGAATTCCTCTAATATACCTAAAGCTATAAACTGTGTACCAAGTCAGCAATTTGGCTGATTCTAAAAGCAACTGCATTTACTTTGGTTTGTAAACTTGATGACTGTTCCAAGATGCGATCGACCAATTGCCATGCATTGGGATCTTGCTGGAATTCAGTCAACAAGTTCTGTGCTCTTTGTCTCTAAAAGAATGTTGTTAGTACAATAGTAAAAGGATGTTTGCAACTCGATTACCTCTGCTTGACTTGTTCCTTCATAAAAGCTTTGAACTAACGAATCGAGTTCAGCTACATTGAACGTGGCATGGCTTGACATCTACTGTTGTTGTCAATTTTCTCTTGTATACTATATTGTGTTTTTTTGTTTGAAATGACATCTTACATGGACACTATTATTGAAAAAATAAACGAAATAAATGCTAAAAAGAAGGAACTCCTATTTTTCTCTTCTTAATTTGAGGTACATTGAAACAAGCTATTTTGCCATTAAAACTACGCTATAGTTAAGCCTGGGGGTTATTTCTTCCCTTTTTTTTTTCTTCCTTATTTTCTCATTACAAAATGTCAAAAGAGAATCAAGAAAAGTTCGTGTTCAACAAACAAAGCAATCACCCTGATACCAAACCTCATCAACATCGATGCAATGCTCATTTGGAGGATTTCTTAGAAGGCATTCTGGCCTTCGATCTAGTTAAGCCCTTTGGTGTCTTTTTAGATTGTCTTCGATCTCAACCAGGTAAAGAAAGATTGATGACAATTTGTTCTCTATGTGACTTATGCTTCTTTCTGAAAACAGGACAAGAACCACCTCGATATCAACCCAAAGACAAACAATAACCAATATAGACGACTGTAAATAATACCACCTTATAAATAGACTTCATTCTTTTCTTTTTATTATTAAACTGGAAAGAAAATTTTCTTCTTTTTCATGGATCTAGTCGTTTAATTTGATTCGTTTGGAAGCAGAGGATTGATGAGATGAATCGCGCTTCTTTTTTCTTTCCCGTCTAATAGCACTTAAAGCCAAAAGATCAGCCTTTGCCAACATCTTGATCTTCTCTACAGATTCTGCAGTTGCTCGTCTTTTTGGGTATCTCGAATGGGATTGAATAGATTGTGTTGAATCAGTAGAGGCAGAGATGACTTTTTCTTCATCTTTTGTTTCAGAGGGTTTACTGATGGTTATGGTATCTATGGCAACCTTTTCTGTAGTTTCCAATTTGACTGCGATCTCTTTTTCTTTTGGATCTGATGTTTCTTTGACAGAAGAAGTTTGCTCTTGGATCACAGGTTCCTTGTTGGCTTGCTTTTTATTGGTTGCCTCTTCAATTGGTTGTTGTTTCCCTTTTGGCTTAGCGTTGCTCTTTGAAGCTTCTTTGACGACTGGTGGTAGGTCATGATGATTATTCTCGGGCAACTTCTCAATTAGGATCTTTGCGTTGGATGGTTCGACATCCTTCTTTGCTAATTTGGCCTTCTTTTTGAATTGGTTATTGTTCCTTTTTGGTGGTGCAACACTTTTCTTGGATGAATCAGTATTCTTCATGGATGAGCCAGCATTCTTTTTGGTTGATTCAATGTTGCTTTTGGGCAAGTGAGCTTTCTTCTTAGGCAATTCAGCGCTTTTCTTAGGCAATTCAGCGCTTTTCTTAGGTGACTCAGTACTCTTTTTAGGTGATTCAGTACTCTTCTTGAGTGCGATTTTGACATTTTTGCTCTTCATCTTAGCGCTTATTCCTTTCTTCTGAAGCTTCTTCTTTGCCCTCTTGGCTTTTCGTTTATCTGTCTTGTTCTGAACAGATAATGCTTTTTTCTTTGGTGGTATGTGATTGATATGTTGCTCAAGACTAAGATCATGAATGATATTATAAGGCTGATCATCGTCATCTTCTTCCCCTACTTCCACTATTTCTTTCTCTTCGTCTTCTGCCAAAGTTTCATCTAATTCATCTCTGCAAAAATAGATAAATGAGAAAATGAATTAAATGTCGTTTGATCACAAGTAAATTCTTACATGGACTGAAGGCCTATGTCTTCTTCATCGTCGTCTTCTTTTCCTTGAGAGATATAATTGCCTAGCAAATCAATAGCGCTAACGTTGCTACCGTTATAAAAATGGTTCAAAAAGGAAAGAGATTTTTTTCTTACTTTGGACCTATAGATCGAAGTACAACAGGTTCTCCTTCCAAAAAGGTCATGTCAACCACTTGTTGTTCAATCTATTAGTAGCTTTAAGCGAAAGTCAAATATGAGCGCGACAGGCAATCAACTCACTTTTTCTGGCATTAACGAGCATAACAAAAGGCTTTTGTCTTGAAATTCAACAAAGATCGATGTCCGTTGAGATCCTTTAAACTGACTGAGCGATGCCTGTCTTCTAGATCAGTTATGATTCTTCTTGGAAACTTAAAAAGAAAACATTTACCATGGTGATACGAAAAGAGACAGGTGCTGTCATTACATGTCTTTCTCCAGGTCCCATGCGTTGACCCCATAATCCTCTGATCAACATGAATAGAATACCACTTGTAGGAAAACAAAAGAGAGAAAAAATTTATTATGTAAAATGATTTCGATTGATGATCAAATTCCAGTAAGGAAACCAGTTTCGACTGGAATACTGCTTGATATCGCCTTCCATACCAAATGAAAAGGGAGCAAAATGTATGAAGTTAGCCAAGAACATACAGAAAAACAAACCATAGATCAAAGCACGCTTGGTTGGGTGACTGGAGGCTAAGAAATGCTCCAACAAAAAGGGCACCATAAACACACTAAAGTAAAGGGCAGGGAAATAATGATGAATATAAGTCACACGTCCCATCATATAGAATGGAATGTAATGAAAGAACCAGCCTAGAAGAAACAGTTTGCCTACAGAACTGAAATGCTTCCATCGATTATGTGGCATATCTACCAGATGTCGTTGTTGACGGATCACATAGACAACAGTGCTTATTGAAAAGACCAAAATGGCTAAAGTAGACGACCACCAAATCATAGGATTACCAATCAGAAAGAACTTAATGGTTTTCTCATCCCATCCACACATACGTAAACCAACATGAACCAAAGGCCATTGAGTAGGATTAGAGGCTAATAAGTCATCTTTGTCAGGATCTGGAATCAATGCATTGTTGGTGCGCCACATGACTACATTCAAATTCCAGAAGTCTTCCCAAAAGCTAGCTTTAAACGCATTCTTTGGTGCAGGAGGCACTAAAGTTATATATATATATATATATATATATACGTAAGAAATCTATGTTGAAGGAAATTGCTTCCAATAGATTAACTTACATGCTTTGTTATGGTTATTTTCAATATTCCACCAGGTACGTTGATCTGAAGGGCTACTCTTTCTATTACAATAAACTTCATTTTGTCTGAATCCCCATTGAGGCAAAGCAGTACTACCAGAAGCTAGGTAGCAGTTGAGAAAGGTATGATAAAGTCGGAATCGAGTTGTCAAGGCTCTCAATTGCTTGGGATGACGTTCGTTAACGTCCTTGACAATCTCCACACGCCAGTTATCCTGAACATCCATTTGTTCTTCATTACCATAGGCGCTGACTTCCCAATGCTTTGAAGATACCGGGGCAGAGATAGCGTGGCTATGTAAGTTGGTCTTGGTCATTATATGAAAGAGGCGAATGACATCGCCATTTTGAACAAACTGCATTTGATCATAAGATGTCTTAACTTGACCTGTTTGGTTATCGAGCGGGTAGCGTACTTGCCATACATTGTTATCATCTTTGAAGGTGTAGCCTGTTACCTGTTGTTGCTTTGAACCACCTGGATAGAAATGAGGATGGGAGTGCAAGAGAGGTCCACCGTAAGCATGGTTTCGAATCGTAACGTTGGAACCAAAAGCAACCTCTACAAAGGAGGAGAGGAAAAGAGTATGATTAGATGAAATGTATGTTTTAGTTCGCTCCATTCTAGCGTTTACCAAGGGGGTTGTTTCGAAAGGAGCTTCCTTCCAAGTTAGCTTGAAACAAAGAACTCATACTAGAATCACCTGAGCCTGACTTGGTCAAGATACGGAAATGTGCGACGAAGCTAGCTACATAGATTGAAAAAGGGAGTGCGATCAAGCAGACGCCACGGGCAATCCAATGACAGAAATATGTTTTCTTTGGCATATGAATATCACCCAACATATCCCACAGATCTTCTAAAGTATAAGTACCAGCCAAGGCAACTGCAAATAATCCTACCCATTTGACACTAGGAAAACAAATATAAGTTATCCGTAGAATTGATTTCAACAGAAAGCAAACAAAGACAAAATCCTTACCTTAATACACAGCCCAAAGAGAAACCTAACCCAACAAGCCATGACCACCAAGCACTCGAAAAGGGTCTATACCAACAAAGTTAATTATCCATAGTAACAAGAGATTTCAACACAACTTTACTGGTCACGATTCGATCTAAATCCAGCAAGACAAAAAAATGTGGATCCTGTAAAGAACAATAACATAGAATCCAATAGAACAAACCGACTGATGGTCAACAAAGCATTATCCAGCAGAACCATGGTGGCTGCCAAGAGACTTGATTTGGTCGAAAAATTAAGATAACGAGCAGTACCATAGGCCAAAGGAACCAACATGACACCCCAAGTAGCACTGAAAAGACGCATAGTGGCAATATCCATACCTTCTGGATAAGAACTACCTGATTCGAAGCTAAATGAGCCATTGTAATTGGCCAACACACCAGAAAGACCCACCAGCATTTTACCCAAAGGAGGGTGTACATCAAAATAGAATTCGTTCTTTAGATAGAATGAACCAAACTATAAGAGAAGGTCAGCAGCCGTCTTGCAATAGATAATGTAACTTGCCTTTCCAAAATGCGCCTAAAACACAAACAGAAAGGAGTTAGTGGATACTTTCTAGTTTCTTCTGAATAGACTATATACCTCATCCCAAACTACTTTTCTAGAGTAATCGATCATTCTAAATCGCGTCCAAAAAGAAACCAAAGTCAGGACAGTAGCGAAAATAACATGCTGATATTTCTGTGCCCAAGACTATACAACATGAGCTTATAACTTAAGAAATACAACAGAAAAGAAAGTGATTTACCTTATTGTGTTTGTCTTCTGGCTTAAATAATTTAGATTGCTTATCTTCTTCAATTGTATCATCTACAGATATGTTTTCAAATGTTTCATTATATCTTGGTGTTGCTGAATGGGATATGTAATGATGTCTTCGTTTTAGCGTATCCATGATACCTGTGAAGTAAGGCAAAGGAAAGAAAAAGGAAGGGAAGGAACAAACATAGACTATGTTTTTTTTATCATTAACATGGGCATTCTTTGACTACAAACTTGAATGACTATTGTTTATATCTAAACTTGGAAATGGTATTTAATTTAAATAAAGTAGTGAGATATGAGTGTGTTTAAGTTTACAGAGAAAATTTCATAATTGTTTTTCTTACCTCAAAGCACCAAACATTACAAAAGAAAGGGCACCTCCAAAACAAACCGTTTTTTATAGTCAAAGAAAGGAAAGTTTAATTCAACATAGTATCTTGTTCCATGATACTGAGACTGTCTCATCACTTTGAGTTTGATTCTAACGTTGGCACATTTATATTGCTTAGAAAACTGATGAGCTTCAGAAGAGAAGACCTTTGGGGGGCATCCGGAAACCTCAAGAGCTTACCGTTGTAGCCAATGAAATCCTATTTACAGTGCATCAAAAAGAAGTCTAAATGCCAATTTTTAAGCATCCTCTTTCCTTATTTGACAATACGAAGGAACAATTCTGAGCAAATCGCAGCTAGAAATCTAGTAGGTTGAGTTTGACAGGGCAGAAAAAAAAAAAGGACTGAAGTTCCTGTGAGTTCTAGTTTTTTTTTCGTTGAGACGATGCTGAAACAGTTATTTAAAAAGACAATTCAAACGAGTTATCGCTCTATATACACAAGTAGATTAAAAAGACCTATCAGTGTTGCTCCTATGGTAGATATTAGCACACCTGTAAGTTATCTTTTGTCTGATTTTTTTTTGCATAGTGTCAGATTCATATTAACTTTTTACTATAAAGCAATTTCTAGAATTACTTCGGATTATATCAGGACAACGTTATACGTATTACACTGAAATGCATCATTGTCGAGCCATCATGAGTCATGCCGATCATCTCGATCGTTTCCTTGGACCACCTCATTCCAACGTAGTTGTGCAACTGGGTGGATCCAGTGTAGAGGACATGGCGATGGCAACCAAAATCCTTCAAGATCAAGGTTATGCAGAAGTCAACATCAACAATGGCTGCCCCAGTCCTAATGTGCAACATGGTAGTTTTGGGGCTGTGCTGATGAAGACACCTCAACTAGTGGCTGACATGTTGACAGCTATGGATCGGCTTCATGTCACTCTACCGGTCACAGTCAAGTGCCGCATCGGTGTAGATCATCAAGAGAGTGAAGAGTTCCTTTTTGCCTATTTAGATACCTTATTGACACAGACAACAAAGCCACCCCCTCATCTAATTGTGCATGCCAGAAAATGTATCTTAAAGGGACTCTCACCAAAGCAAAATCGAACCATACCGCCTCTGAATTATGACAGAGTTTTTCAACTGGCAAAAGCCTATCCTGATCTGATTGTGTCTATCAATGGTGGATTTGACCAAGTGGACTCTATTCAAAATGCACTTGATCAAGTCGATGGTTGTATGATAGGTCGTAAAGGTAAAACAAACACAAAAACAAAAGCTTCATAATTGAATCGATATTTACTCTTTTCTTCTTTAGTGATGGATGATCCTCTCTTCTTACAAACATTAGATTATGCATTCCACCCTCAACATCAACAGAAATCAGTTGAACAAATCACTCAAGAATACCTAGATTATGCAGATCGAATCTACTCCATTCCACTTCAAGCACAAGACTATGGTCATCCACCACCCACATTGATGATCAGGCCTCTGACAACGTTGTTTAAAGGTCGTACTGGTCGTCAATTCCGTCGTGAAATCCAAAAGCAGTTGAAGGCAGATACACCTACTCATCTATTCCATTCCATAGTCAAGCATGCTCTTCATCAAAGTAAATTGTAGATATTTTTAATAGAAGCGAAAATAAATGTACAGTAAGAGGGGTAGCGTATATCTAAAGAAAAAAAGGCAGTGCATACATTCTAGTGAGACAAGTACTTTCTGCCCTTCATGCGACGTCTGTTGATCACACGTCTGCCGTTTTTGGTAGCTAAACGAGCCAAGAAACCATGTCTTCTTTTACGAACGAGTTGAGAAGGTTGATAGGTGTTACCGTATGTAACGAAACGCATCTGTGTCATGAATGGGTTGCGAAATGCACCGAGACTAATAGAGGATTAATACTGGCAATCTAAAAGTAAAAAAAAATTTTTCTCCAATAGTTACGTTGCAGACATGATGGGAGAAACAGAAGGTTGGAAAGCTTGCATGGCTGATGTGCTGGCAGAAGCAGCAAAGCGTGTAGAAGCTGTAGACAACAACTTTTGGAAAAACATAGTATCGATTAAAGAGAAAGGAAGAAAAAAAACTTGAAAGATCAATTGCTCCCCTTGGACTTGATGGTTTACCCTTGTATGGCCAGCCAATCAAATGTCATTACTCGGAATTTTAAAAAGATGTAACATTTCCTGCAACAATTTGAATTGAGATATGTAAAGAAGAGTAGGCGTTTGATTTAAATATGTCTTTGATCATTTATTTTTATTTCTACCAAGGTGTGATTTTTCCATGATTACCAAAGAAACTGCCATTGTCCTGAAGTGTAACTTCGTCAATCTTGGCAAGCTGATTAGCCACTGATTCTTCAGGTGTAAGTGCAGCATTTTTGCCACCCATATCAGTCTGGACATGACCGGGACAAGAGGCATAGACAATAAAGTTTTCCTTGGCTAATTTAGCGGCAGTTAAACGAGTCAACATATTCAGGGCAGACTTGGAGACACAGTAAGGGAAAACTTGAAGGGTCTCCTCAAAGTTTGTAACCATCTCGACAGAACCAATGGTTGAGCTTATGTTAATAATCTTCTTGATCTTGTCTTGTCCACGTTTACGAAGCAATGGCAAAAGGGCCAGAGTAACATCGTTTGTGCCACATACATTAGCCTCAAATGTTTTTATCAAATTCTCTCTTGTCAGTTCTTCAAGAGTGTTATGAAAATCGCCCGTAATGCCCACGTTGTTGATAAGTACGTCGATACCTTCAGGAGCTCTTTTTTCAATTTCTTTTGCAGCAGCCTAAAAACTCGTATATATTAGCTTGCATGCACATGCAGTAATGAAAAGACAAAATGATCTCACCTTGATAGACTCTCTGTCAAGAGTGTCCATCTTGATTGAAATAACCTGCTTGTTATCGACTAGTTCTTGAAGTTTCTCAGAAGCGTCTGGATTACGAGCACAGGCAAAGACGGTATGACCCTTGGCAGAGAGTTGGCGAGTCAATTCAAGACCAAGGCCACGAGAAGTACCGGTAACAACAAAGATAGAGGAAGTCATTTTGAGTTTGAATATGATGAGTGAGTTTTTTTTCTTTTTCTTCAAAATTCGACAATTGCACATCTTCCTTATATATGTATTTCTCTGTCTTGCGCAGCCAGTTCCAAAAATCGATTAGATTGTGTATCAATCGAAGCCAAAAAAAGACTTCGCTTGCTTTCCAAAACTAGGATGCTAGAATGCGTCACGTCTCTTTCTCTTTTAGTGTACACATTATTTATACATGGCTATCTTATAATTAATTGAATAGCGATGCGTTTTTCTTTTGTCGTCAAAGAATATGAATCTAGTTTGATTCAACAAAACCTTCTCCCATTAAAGTTGTCGAGCACGGCCTGGTAATGCTTATCATGCAATATACTACTGCATTCGAAATTCAAAGTCAGTTACTGATCTCTGGAAAAATAACGGCGTCTCTTTCTCGAAACCCGGAAAAATGTCAGGATACCCAAATCAAGAACGTTAGCTTTCTGGCTGTAAAGATTAGATACAAGCACCATTGACAACATCAAGAACTGTAAATCAATCGATGTTCTTCTTCTTTTCTCTCCATCTCTCTATAAAACTATCAGAAAAAGCAAAGGGAGAATAGAGCAAATACTAGCTATCTTGTTGGCTATGTTCATCACAGATGATGAAAGTGAATCACATGATGCTAGATACACAGAAAATTTCATCGAACTTTCTCTCGTTTGTTAGTTGCTTCACCACAATCCCAACCAAAAAAAGATAAAAAAAAAAGTTTCTAGAAAGATGACTCAGCAATGCTGACAAACTTGATCACTTGGCAATTTCCAAAATCATGTTGTAGAGTGATCTACGAGGTAACCTATCAAAGCGTATTCTATTGAAACGGCCAACACCACTCGAAAGCGATTGCCAAGCTATATGAAAACAGAAGTTCAGTTAAATAAAAGGCTATACTCTTCAGCAAGCATGTGGTGCTAAATGCAATACGAAAAGTGTGAAACAATGAACGGACTTTTGCCAGAATTGACGGATTGTTGTAGAATGCTAAGCAGGTTTATTACAAACACATACAGATGCGCTTTCTATAATGGATAGATCGAATTGCTTAGAATAGTACAATATGCTTTATCTAATGTGATCAATATCAGCCATCCCGCCCATTGTTTGACAAAAACAATACTTTAGGAAGTGGCTAAGTATTGCGCAGGTATGTACAACAAGTATACCATTTTTGTATTTTTTATTATAGTTGCTATTACTTTATTATACATGCAAATGCTTTTTTTCTACAATAAAAGGGTTCTATCTACTAGAGAAGACACCTTTCAATCTTGTTCATAAGTGAGTTCACTGGACAGTTAAAAGCAGCAGTAAAATCGGCATTATTTCGGACAACAGGAATAGCACGGAGCTTTGAAGTTATGTAATTACCATCCATCTGCGAGAGAGACGACTCAGACGACAAAAAAATCTCAGCCAGCACTTACAGTCTCATTTCTCGATCCTAGAGTAATGCTTTAAAAATAACTCATACCAAAACGAACAAATAGCATTTCTTCAGGAGTCAATTGCTCAAATCCAGGCAAAGGGAGCTCAGGCTGATCTTGTCATTTTTCTGTCTGCGTATATTTTGTAAGCATGAAATGTGGTATACAAGCCGCCTGCATCAGCAATGTCTTCATACAAGTTAACTATTTGAATAGCAAAACAAAGTTGAAATCCAATACTATTACAAAACAGTAACATACAGTAAGGATTTACGCTACCATTGGCAAATGATCTGTTGCCGGTTGTATTTGAAAGAAAAAGACTCGAATATTCGTTAATAAAGCATTGTTGTCTCACATAACACTCAGTCTTGGCTTGAGGTGGTCCCCAATCTTCTTTATTATAGAGGCTTCCGTGTGAATCAATGTCGTGCCATTTTTTTTTATGTGTGTATATCGATTGTTAGATAAGGTTTATGTAAAAAAAAAAAAAAAAAATTACTTGCCAGAAGTTGATGGCCAATAACAAAACCAAGACCGTCAAACTTAAGATATGCAGGAAGTTTGTTACGATACTTATGGTCTTGTAATAACCTCAAGCTTGTATTTACCTTAGGGAGAGTATTAGCTTTAAGGAAAGAAAAGAGATAGAAAACAACCACTTATTGTATCAGATGATACTCAATAGAGAGCGTACCACTTGTATAATGCTATAGGTTTATCACAAACATAGTAAGCAAGGCTGTTGAAAGAAGAGAGATTGCTATCTTTTCTAGTTAAAGGGGGGGGGATAGCTTTTTATTAGTATAGTTTTTTAGATTTTTAAACAATATTTAAGATGTATATTTCTTGAATAACAACACCACTTGTTTTGCAATTAGGAGGAACAAGTTATTTCTGTCTCTCTTATATCTTCATAAGAGTCAAGAGCATATTGAAACTAGTTGCCTCCTTTCTTTTATATGAATGTCATTTTCTATGAAAGAAGAAGCTTGCATCCCATCAAACAAAGATTCTCACCCAAATAAGATTGCTGTAGGGACTGATTATTATCAGTCAATTAAGAGCATTACAACTTTCAACTGGCTTTGCTTTAGAATATATATATTTCCTTCTGGTCATTTTTCTCATCAACAAAAAGAGGGCAAGAATATCATGATGTGTGCCAAATACCTTGGCTAATTTTTTATCAGGCCCGTTCTATACTAACGACCTGGTTCTAGAAGCTTACCTGTTTATCTGAGCTTGGATGTCTAAAAAACCAAAATAAACAAAAGCGAATTTAACATTGATGGAATTGCCTGTCAATCAAAAAAAAGAAAAAAGGTTTTATCTTAGCTCAAATCACTTTGGATAAAATACTAAACAACTGGTCAAATAAACTTTATTTAAGTTTCTTTTTCTCGCTCTGCCTATCTCTTTTTCAAATCATAGCGACATACTGCATCTACATAACTGAGAAATGTACAAAAAAAAAAAAGAAAGAAATCATCTTAATAATAACCATAGCTAAAGCAAAAGAAAGCTTCAGATCTGACACAGGACAAAAAGAAAAGATGAATTCAGTTCAAAGGGAGAGAAGCGAACAAAATTGAATTAAATCAACGCGTATTGTTGTTGTTTATTTGCATATTCCAATTAACATTCTTCACAAGCACGTTAGGATTTAATCTATTTTAGACAATAGTTATAGCCTCCTTATCTTCTTATGATTCTTCTTTCTTTCTTTTGATTACATCTTTACTATAGTCTACTAGATAACCCTTATGAAAGGCATTTTAAAAATATGTTTATTGTCAATCACGACTAGTGTCGTTTTGGCCATATTAAGCAAGGCCATCTTATCTTTTCTTAATTCAACACATACCCATAGCTTCGATGTGGATACATTAACGCAGTCCTGTTACAAAAATGCTTCATTAGATGCCTTAAAAGAGAGTAATAAAGTAGACCATCTGTTTGGTGAAGACAATCGTTATCGACAGTTGATGGAAGGCGATAAAGAAATCAATCCGGATATCTGGAAAGATCTACCTGTGAAAGGTGCATTGTACATGTTGGTCAAGAACGAGCAACTTCAGCATGTGCGTGCCACCATTAGAAGTATAGAGGATCGTTTTGTTCGACATCAAACGGCAAATGGAACCAGCAGTTATCCTTGGATCTTGTTAAGTCATCAACGATTGACGCCTGATTTCATTAAATATGTTCGAATGGTTCTCAAAGACCCTCATCGTATCTATTTCGGCCATGTGGATCCAGAAGTATGGGATTATCCTATCTGGATTAGTTCTGATCGTGCAGAGAGTACTGCATTGAAATTAGTGGCAGCTGGTACCAGAGATGCTTTTAGTCAACATAATCGTAAACGAATGAGGTAAGAATATTATTTTTTTTTTGTAAAGAAAACAAAAGGGGGAAAGAGGAGATGACCAATTATACATGAAATAGATACCAAGCTGGTTTCTTTCATTATCATTCTCTTTTTGATCAAGTGGATTATGTATGGCGAATGGAACCTGGTACAACCTATACCTGCGATATGTTACCATTCAAGGACGATCCTTTTGTAACTATGCGTTCTGAAGGTAGAAAACTAGGTAAGTCTTGAACTGGAAGAAAATGAAAAGAAGCTCAATTGTTATGGGGAGGAAACAGGGTTCTCAGTCACAAAGAAAGAAGATCCTAGAGCTGTCTTGAGTTTATGGCCTGCTTCTTTACAGTATATGCAACGCCATATGGAATCGATCATGCCTTATCATCGTAGTTTTATTCCATGGTTTATTAACGATAAGCAAGTGCCAACACAATGCTTTATGAGCACAGATCAAGAATGGATAGACCTTAGCTTTCTAAGGTCAAAAGATTATACGTCCTTTTTTCAATACTTGGATATGATCGGTGGCTTCTTTTATGAAAGGAAAGTGAATGAGGAAAGAAATACATGGAACACGATTAGTTATCTTCCTCTCCTTACTTTAGATGGACAGATGGTATGGTGAAGTCAATTGCAGCAGCCATGTTCTTACAACCTCGTCAAATCAAATTCTTTAATGACATTGGAACAGAGTATGGCCCAATAAGCCATTGTCCTTTTGCAAGTGATGTAATGAATCAATGTGCATGTAACTTTGAAAAGAACTACAGTAAGTGAAATGATGTTAGCACAGTCAGATTTTATCTAATTGAGTATTGTCATCAGATTTCAGAGCAGACAGTTGTACTATCAGTCTACTTCGTCATATAGATCCTCTGTTTATTGAGGAAATGCTTGTTTTTGCAAAGGAAAGAGGCTTACGATAATATCAATAAAGAAAAAAAAATCAGGGTTGTAGAATTTAATTATGATAATCGCCTCGCAAAGTAGTGATTTTGAAAAAACAATGAAAGCCAATCGAGAGAAATCATATATTCTATGTTTGTTTGTTCTGTCAATCGCCTGTTTATCTTTGTCATTCTTTGAATTATCCTCTTTCTCTTCTTGTCTATTTTCTTTAGATAGTAACATGACACCTTCTGGGCATGATTCAGTTTTATCGTTCGAAACTCGACTTGACTTGTCAGATAATGCTTCTTAGTAAAAAAGAGTTCCCAAAAAAAATAGGTTCATCTCAATTAATCTTTAAAAAAGTCTTCCTTCTAGTCTATTCTTACCTCGATCAGGTCGTTTTAGCCGAAAACAACATGCAACTTTTGTCCACCAATTACTCTTGAGACGCAATGGACTTGACTCGCTCGAAATCTATACAAAAGCCCTTTCACAATTCAAACATCATCTGATGGAACTCTCCTTAAGAGAAAATCACTTCAAGAAGTTTCCACCTCAAATAGTGATGTTTGAAAACTTGGTGTCGCTATCTCTAGCTCAAAATCTGTTGCAACATGTTGAAATAGGTGTTTTGCCTCGGTTGGGTCGTCTTCAATGGCTCAATTTAGGTCATAATCGATTAGAAAATTTGCCAGCCGATCTCTTTCAATGCCGAGAATTAAGAGGGTTAAATCTAGAAAGCAATCAATTCAAAGGCATGCCATAAGTTCAATGAGAGACTACTTTCTCTAACCTTTCTCTCTCTCTTCTTTTTTTAAAAAAAAACAAATAGTAATTCCACTTGTTCTCTGCTATCTACCTCGACTTGAAATACTTATGCTTCAAAAGAACAAAATTGAATTTATTCCATCCGACTATCGCCTACCAAGTACATTACAGACACTTAATCTATCATTTAATCAGTTAAATTCCGTACCAGACACACTTGTTTATCATCCACCGCGTTACCTGTCTCATTTACATCTCTCAGGCAACACCTTGCAGACATTGCACCCTTCATTCTTATCTGTAGGTTACACCCATCTTGTCAGTCTGGACCTGCATACCTGTCACCTTACTCAACTATCCGATGATTTCTTCCAACGATTGGGCAGATGCACAGAATTTAAACGACTGAATCTAGCCATCAATCACCTCAAGGCGCTACCTTCCACACTGGGACAGGTCAAGAGCTTACAATGGCTCAATCTAAATGACAATCAACTTCGACAAGTACCACCTACCATGGCCAATCTAACAGAACTTGTCAAGCTAGGCCTTGTTCAGAACCAGATTGAATCTCTTCCTCCTTTTCTCTTTTTAGGTATGCTTCAGTTACAGAAACTCGATGTGCGTCGGAACCAATTGAGGTATCTACCTTCGTCTCTGCTGGTACTAGCACCCAAGGAAGAACTAGATGGTCATGTTGATCTGACTGTACCTCACTCTGTCTTCTATACACGTCGACATCAACAAGGCGGATCACTAAAGACGTTGTTGGTCTATGAAAACCCAATGATCGAATCGCTGGACGGTCTCTTGGCTGATTTGGATACCGACAAGGACGAGACAGCCAGAGCCATCCAGCTTGCCAGCTTAGATGAGACCCAGGAGATCTTGGCACTAGCCGGCTCGCCTGAGGAAGGCATGCAGTTATTAAAGGCCTCCAAGAGATCGCCACTGGATCAAATCCTGTTTCAACACCTGATGACACGCATAGCTCCCTTAAAGGAAATGATGCTACAGCAGTATCTGACAAAGATGCATCCACAGGACATAGACCAGACATTCTCAAGTGAACACGTACCACTTTTGATCCGATCCTTTGCCGAGACATATGCTCAACAGTGCGATTACTGTGATGGATGGTATACCTGGACTTCTGTTCAGATAGGTTACCTGTCTCGCTTATGTCGTTATCGATTACAGGTACCGATACGCTTTCAGCTCTGTTCATTTCGATGTGCTGTAGAGGCCATGATGCGGGTACAAAAGGCCTCTCTTGATTGGGAAAGAAAGAAGAAGAAGACATCGGATCCACCTGAATTATCCAGTTCGAGATTCTTCCGAGATCGTGTAACTCATATAGCCTCAAGTATTCTACATACGCGAACATCACCACCACCGCCTTTACCCCTCTTGTCCAGCACAAGAGAACCACCAGCGATCATGTCACTTGCTTCAAGAATAGTGGAATGTATCCTTCAAGTAGACAGTACACCTACACCCTTGCCTCTGTCAACACCTACACCTAATCCAACCGGTTTTCATCATTTACCTCGAGACGCGATTCGTCTTGAACGATTTTGAAAATAAAAAACAAACCATCCAATCAAAATGCGTCATCGTCAAGTAGAAATAACCTATGCTACCTTTTTTTTTTTTGAGGGGAAACCCTTTTCTTTTTTTTTTTATTTTGGACAAAGAAAGAGAGTGTACCTGTGTATATAGATAGATAGAATAGATAGTCATGAGTCAGACAAAAGAAACCAACGCAAACCAACTTGATTCTCAAGATGTAGGACTTATCTTTGTTCGCGAATATTATACTTTCCTGAACAAGAAGCCTCATCGTCTTCACGCCTTTTATAACAAAGATTCACTCTTTGTCCGAGGCGATGAAGGTACTATTACCAACACAGCTAAGGGTCAAGAAGTAAAGTAGACAGACTACTTGAAAGAAACAATCGACTTATTTTTTGATTTTTAGGAAATCCGTAAAAAGATTGAAGAATGTCGATTTGAAGACTGTAAAGTTTTGGTGACTCAAGTAGACAGTCAAACCTCTGCCAACGGTGGCATATTGATTCAAGTCCTTGGTGAGATGTGCAACCATAACGGCCCCTCTCAAAAGTTCAGTCAAACCTTCTTTTTGGCTCCTCAGCCTAATGGTTTCTATGTCTTGAATGACATCTTTCGATTCTTGAAAGATGAAGTTGAGATGGATTATTACAGTTGCGACCCTACTACCCCTCCTCCCGTCAGAAAGGAATCGCCTATCCCCTTGAGACGAATTGAGACTGTCATTGTCGAGACACCCGTCTCTCCTGTGATGTACGAACAAAGGATTCAGGAGCCCATGATGAAGCCTGTAGAGACTATCGTGATCGAGAGAGCAGATTCACCTGTGCCTGTGGTAGAGGAAAAGAAAAAGAAGAGTCATGGAGATAAGGCATCTAAGGCTGAAGCTAAGGCTGAGCAAAAGGCAGAGGCTGTTAAGGCGGAACCCAAGGTAGAGACTAAGCCAGAACCTAAGGTTGAACCCAAGGTTGAAGTGAAGACAGACACTGCCAAGGCTGAATCTAAAGTAGAAGCCAAGTCAGAGCCTAAGGTTGAAAAGACAGAATCTAAGGTAGACCAAAAGACAGAACAAAAGCAACAACAACAAAAACAAACAGAAAAGATCAACCCTCCTCCTGCTCAAGCTTCTCCTAAACCTTCTGCTCCCAAGACTTGGGCTAATTTGACTGCTGCTGCTGCTGCTCCTTCTCCTACCAGTACTGCTGCCACACCTTCTGCCACACCTTCTGCCACACCTACAAACACTAATACTACTACTACTACTACTACGACTGCTACTGCTGTTACTGGCAACAGTACTACACCCTCTACTCCTGCTGTTACATCTACACCCAACACAGAAAAGACAAATGAAAAGCCTCAAAACAAGAATCAATCCAATCGTAAAAGTAAGTTAAAAAGAAAAGTAATGATACAAACAAGACTAACATACAACTTAAAAAATAAAGTCATTGATCCTACACAGATCTTTGTTAAACTGGTCAATGAATCAGTTCATGAAGAACAACTGCTTGAAGCATTTAACAAGTTTGGTACAGTCAAATCCTGTAATATTGCTCGTCAAAGAAGCTGTGCCTTTGTCGAATTTGCTTCTCCTGATGCCTGTCAAAAGGCTCTGGCTCAACACAAAGTCACCCTGAGTAACGGACAACATGTCTTGGCTGAAGAACGTCGTTACAATGTGGGTCAACAGAACAACCATCAAAGATACCAAAACAATCGACCTCAAAACAACTCATTCGATCAACGTCGATCCAACAACAATCGCCGTCAAAACCAACAAAACCAAAATACGCGTCAACAACAAGGCAAAGGAAGAGGCAGTGGTAACAAATAAATAAAATACACATTTTTTTTTTTTATTTTTGTGATAATTCGTCCATGTCTACATCTTGTTGTTGAATTTTCTCTGCCATCATGGCTACAATAGCAGCACCTACAATACGGGAATGTTGAACGATACCGACAGAGAGTTTAGAGGCCACCTGTTCAGGTACAATACCACGAATAGCTTCACATACTCTAGGATGAAATAAAGGATAATCCTTATAGAGATCTCCACTGATGGCTAAATTCCAAAAAAAAAGCATAAGTAGATTGTCAATCAATAGGTTTTTTTTTTACCTATAGCAAATCCTTCTTCTTGATCTAATGAGCCATTATCCACCATATATTGCACTATACTGGCAATACTGACACCCAACAAAAGAGCTGCCCGATGACCCACCCATTCACATACTTGTTTTACAATCAGCCTGTCTTCTAATGTTGTCTCACTCACTCGACACATATCTTCTAGTATTAACCGGGTATCCTCTAGTTCACCTTGATCTGCCTCACACACATACATATAGCTTGTATCAAACTGATAAGGCAGCAACAACAGACAGGCATTCTCATCATCCATCTCATTCTCATCATCACTCTCTGGCTGAAATGAGACAATACGCTGTTCCATCAAATAGACCAGTACTTGACGTGTGATTTCACCTAGATACATGCCTGCTGTCATCTTTTCAAAGTTGTGTATATTGGGATTATTGGACTGTTGATCCAAGAGTTGATCAAATGGAGTGATAGGCAGATGACGTGCACCAAAATTACACCATTCTGTATTGATGATCATATCCTGTTGATCTTCTGTTGACTTGAACTGTCCAATATTGGTCACTTTATCATAATAAGCACAATTTGTACCTGCACTATGGATCACACCAATGCGTGTAGATGGATGTTGATAGGCATGAGCCAATAAGGTACAGACACCATCTAAAGAATGGGTTTAGTAGAGAAAAGATTGAGTCAAGGTATTCCTTACCATTGGCAATAGCCACAATATTGATAGCTAAACCTTTGGCCTTGAAGCGTTGATCAAACAGGTCAACAGCATCTCTTCCAATGGCATTAGGGTAATCAAAGCCGTGTTCAAGTGCGATGATCTTGCCTTGGTTCACTCCAGTCTGAATCACGGCAAATCCAAGACTGATGGCCATACTGTAGACTGTCTGTTTCGTTGATTGAACGCGTTCTTGAAAGTCATCGACACAGTCAGCAACATAATCAATCAGGATATCGACATCATCACCTGCTGTCAGATCATCAGGAATCTTGTATTGGTATTGGTTGATGGCCAATTTGCCTCCTTCTCCTTTTAGTTTCACTTGGCAGACATATATATCTACTCCACTTATTTCAAGTGCAAAATAAGTGCCTTGTTCATCGCCCGTAGGATAGCCTTCATGATATAAAAATAAGATTGTTTTATTTTTTTTAATAAAAATAGAGGTGAAAAAAGTATAAAATAAAATATAAAAACGAAAAAAAAAAATTAAATGCACTCTCTCTCTCTCTCTCTTTTTTACCAGTAACATAAGAAGGAATCATCTTGAGTTCACTACTTTTGTCAGTTGGATCAGTCATGGCAAGACCTGTCTTCATTTCCTCATGAAAGCCTTTGATGAGTTGGTCGATTTGGTCACTATGGACTCGAAAGGCATTTTCTATGTTGGCCAATAAAGTCTGTTTATTGTCTGCCATTGTTGTTGTTGTTGATGTTTAAAGAAAAAAAAAAGAAAAGAGAAGAAAACAAGATAAATAAATATCTATTTAACTCTGATTCTCTCTTCTTGATTGCCTTACTCACGTGATTCAAATGTACCAATCAACATCGACCATTAAATTAATTCTCTATTTTTATTTTTTATTATTATTATTTTTGCATAATCATCAACGTGATTTAGTATAGAGGATATTCTAATGAAAAAGAGTTAAATCATGACTCTTCTATAAAACACACTAAAACTACTTACGATTTCCTCTTGTTTCCCCACTAGGATAAATACGAGTCTTTTTCATGAATCCTGTTCTTGGTGATGGTAAATCAGAGATAGGTCTAAAGGTGTATCGACCATTGCCTTCTGTTAAACGCTCTTGTGGTGGTTGATTGGATTTCATTTGAAACATAGGTGGTTTCATATTGACACTGGGTGGGGCTAATGGAGATCTGGGAGGTGTAGGCACAGGTGAATTGGATCTAAAGGGTTCATTCTGTGAAGAAGAGGAAGAAGAACGAGGTCTTCCAGGTGGTAAGGCAGGTGGTACTGCTAAACTTGAGACTGATTTATTACCACCAAATCGAGAGGCAATTGAATTGACTGATTTGATAGGTGTCTCTTCTACCATATTGGCTGGTGGAGTGGGTACAGAACGAGGTGGAGGGGGTGGAGGCACTGGACGTTGAGGTGAACTATTGGATCGAGCACGGCCTGGTATAGGTGGAGCAAGTGCTGCTTGAATCTTTGGAGATACACCTGACATAGGTGGTGAGGCTAATCCTCCCATGGTAGATGGTGGTGGTGGTGGTGGGGGTGGGGGTGGAGGAGATCCTGGTGAAAAAGAAGAGATTGCTGGTGGTGGTGGGGGTGGGGGTGGTGGAGCAGCCGTATTGGAAGGTGCATTAAAAGAAGGAACAGGAGGTGCTCTTCCTGGAATAGGTGGTGGTGCTTTAAAGTTTCTAGGTAATGTTTGAGTACTAGAAGGCATTTTATTGAATGCAGGAGATCTTCCTGGTGTAGGTGGTGGTGGTGGTGGTGTTGATGGTGCTGAACCTTAAAGAAATCATCAATCATGATTTCATCTTTGTCTCATTTTTTATTTTATTTTTTACCTGTGCCTCTACCTGTATCAACAGCTGCACCTCGTGTCTTTCGAAGGGTGGGCATACCATTAGCAAAGAGTCCAGCTAATGGAGGTCCAGCACTGGGTGCAGGTACAGAAGGTGCTGAAGCTGTATGTGGCATAGAAGGTGCTGCCATACTAGGCATGGGAGGTCTTGCCATCCCTCCTCCCATTCCACCAGAAGAAGGCTTGGGTGCTGATGTCGAGATGACGATAGTATTAGATGAAATATCTTCTTTTTTTAGCATTTACTTACTTGTTATTTGAGGTGCTGATCGATCATTTGTTACTGTCTTTTTGAGTGATTTACCCTTTTGAATTTGAGACAAAAGAGCTGAATCCATGTTGATATGATATAAAGAAAGAAAAAAAAAAAAAAGAAAAGCTCGAGTTTTTCTTTAAAGAAAAGATTGATATTCCGAACCCATTTCAGTCTAAAAAAGGAAACCAAATGACACACTCTAAAGATTGAGGCTTGAGTTTCAACAAGTAGAGTTTATCAGGCACAAAGAAAGGAGTCAAGCCATCAATTGCTCCTTATCGAATCCTTGGCAGAAACCATAGTTAATTATCCATTGAGAAATAAAAATAATCATTATGGCTGGTGAATTTAAAGATTGCCAAGACCAAGAATTTCTCTTGCTTTGCTTAGAAATGATATCACTAAAATAGGTGTCTCGCTAGTTATTTGCTCTGAGTTTCAAATGAATGGCTTGCATGAATAAGCGATGTGTATGAACACTTTTGATATAGTTTGAGTGTGCTGATTAGCAAATGAAATCAACTTCACCTTCTATTTGGGCTTAAGACAACCAGCTTATAGCGTTATCACGCTTTTATCTTTCAATCTGACGAAGTCCTCACCACCGCTCTGGAGTGACATCGTTGATAGAGGCAAACAGATCCCGTTTGTCTAGATCAAAAAGAAGAATTTGTCTTGGACTGTTAAACAGAAGCCTAGTGTTCTGTTTGAACACACGACTACATCGCCACCTCCATTAACCTCAAGGTAGCTACGATCATGAATGGAATAGTGTTGTTTCCCTTTTCATCCAGTCTTTTTTTTTTCTTGTTATGCTAATGCTTATGATGTTATTGCTGTCCTAGGCAAAGTCAATGATTTTAGAAATAAGAGTGGATATGTTCGTCGCGCTTCCAATGATCGTCTCATCGAAGCCGTCTTTCTTTTGCTAATAGACAAACAAAAGGCAATAACTACCATGTTGGCTATATTCACTTTTTAATTCTGCCCAATTATTTACATACGTTATTCATTCATCCGATTTTGATTTTCTCAAGTTACACTCATTCGATTTTGACCATTCTGACGCTTATACTGGCGGATTTATGTAAATGTTATCAGTTTTTATATTCCTCTCACTTCATCACTATGTATTTTCAAAGTTGTGTAGACTTTCATTATATTAGTTAAATGAAATTGGCTAGCCATAGTACTATGGCTACGCAAAAAGCTTTGAAAGGCGGTTTCCATGCACCAGTCCAGCCGATCGAATATGCACCTGTAGTGGTACTTCTATAGCGCTCGACAAAGCCGTACCTAAAAGAACCAATGTAGAGTCTGAAAGGCGCTCTTCAGCGACGATTTTAAAGCTGATGAAGGCTGTCCAGGTGGGCGAGTTGAAGCATCCGAGTCCAATAAACCCATTTGGTAAGACATTCGACAAAGAAGTGAAGTAGGCGAGAGGCAAAAAAGTTGATAAATGACAATACCGTTAAATCCAGAAATTAACTAGCCAATGGAAGCGTGGTGGCGGCTAACAATTCCTTGGGAAGCAGGCTTCCGTATTTCATGGTTCCTGATCGAAAATACAGCGATAGTGATAAGTCCAGAGGGTGCTGAGGGCACTACCAAAGAACCAAAGGGTGGATACGGGCAGTAATTCATTGTGTTCACCTTGAAAGCTAGTGAGAACAACCCAGACAGAGTCTACTGTTGGAAAAGTTGCTGTCAAACTATTATACTATAGGGATTTGGTCCCAGTATTGCCATTTCAATGGACAATCCCCAAAAAAAAATGAAAGACGGTTTCCGGAGAAATGAGACACACAGGGAAAAGAGGGGAGAGATCCAAGGAAGCTTTGAGACATTGGCTACACAATTATGCAAAAGACGCCACCAAGGAATGAATGCCGTCGGCACAAGAGGTAAACGCCAAAACACCTGCCAACCAGACCTGGGAAGTCGGAGGGGGGAGCGGGCATTTGGAAAGGCACTCTAGCAGGGACGATCTCGGTATTCAGGTCCCCACCAGCGACGCAATTTGCCCAAAGAGACATCAAACACTGGAATAGAGCCCCTCACGACCCAAAAAAAAAGGTTGTGTTTTTTTTGAAGAGAGTATGTAATTTGTCTAGGAATTTGGCTTTGCTATATCGTCTACTGCTCGTCATTGAGTTCAAAAAAGTTGTGTTCTTTATTTCTTTCGTAACGTAGTCATACGAGAGAAGGGGTTTGAAGGTGAATAGATTTTTCTTAAAATAGAGAGAGTATAGACAATACAAAGGCTTGAGCAATGTGATGTTCTTGTTTATCTTTAAATATGATAGAACTTAAGGAGATATGTAATATCTTATTAGTATATGCTACTTGATAGGCAGTACAAGGAGCTAGTTTAATCTTATGACTTGTTTAGCTTTGAATATGTTTCATCTTTTAGCGACTTGGTTATTCAGAAACTATGATAGTCTTAGAAGCAGACTTGTTTAGTTATAATAAAAATAAAGTAAAGTGTTCCGAATATGTTAATTTATTAAAAACTTGGTGATTCGAGGGCTAATCTTTGAAAGTCTTGCTAAATCAGACTTGTTAAGTTTAGCAATAGTCAGATTAAGAAAAAGTAAAAGTAAAAATATGAGTAAAAGAATAAAGTAAAGAAAAAATGAAGAATTCGTATCGGATGAGAGTTATATAAAAGTTGAGATGAGAACAAAGCTGATGATTTTATTTCAGTGAAGAATTGGCTATTTATAAAAAATATACGGCCACATTTTGGATGTTACATTTACAGTTTTCAATGAAAGTCAGCATGATATTTGAAGAGACTTCTTTCATACTGACAACAGATGAGATTCTGGGTCTCATCCAGGCCTTTTTCTAGTTTAGTCTTTAAGAACGCAGCAGTTTCCTTCTCCTTGTCATCGAACGCTACTTTGTTCTTTGTCATTCCCCCCACACCTTCCCAATTGGCTGTAGTTCATAATGGTAGGGTGGAGTAATCATGATAGTGTGTCCATACTTCCCTACTATCAAGTATGTAGCATAGATGGGCTCAATAGCAAGCTTTTTTTTTTTTACTATGTCTAAAAGCTCACTTTTTTTCTTTGATTCATCTGGATTAGCGAGATATCCATTCTCAACCAATCAAGACTTGATTTCGCTCTTCTTACTGTTACTGGTTGGTACTTTGTTGATACGATTCTTATGGTAAGAAACACCATCTATATGGGTGATGCAATTACCATAAGGGACCAACGACACACAGAGCTTCTCAAAAAGACTGGCAAATTTGTCCTTGTCGAAATTGCCATGGTAATCTGTTTCAACGCCTCTACTCCCTTTTGCTGGCCAAACAGTGATACTGTCTTTTATCATGCTAGCCCTGCGCCTTTGTTCTTGAGTATAGACAACAAAGGCAGCAACAGATCACCAACATTGGACCTTTGTTCTTCTCGTTTATGGTGGCTCCAGTTGCTGCCCAAGTCTTTTTTGGCATGGTGATTTACATGACAGTAAGATTCATTCAGAAACACTTCTGGGCGTATGAGTTGGTCTCGGCCATTGATGTTTTCTAAACGATTGCATACATACATATGTCTGTAGGCAATGTTGTTGATTGAGTCGTGCATGATGTTCTTTCTGTCACCAGTCTTATATTTCAAGCCTATAGAGTGCAAATCTTTAAGAAGGCTTGCTTTAGAGATGCCAAAACCCCGAATCTCATGGAGTCTGTTTCCAATCGACTTGACAGTGTTTTGTCTGCCTTCCTTGTTGTTGTTTTCAACAATGTCCTTTACGGCTAAAATATATTCCGTTGAAAGAGTCTTGAAATGAGGTCCTCTCTTCTTCTTTTTTGGGAAACCTCCAAGGGGTTATTGTACATACGAATAGCCTTTTGTGTAGCGCGTTCTGTATTGTTGAGAAGTTTAGCAAGACGCTCACACTTGCTTTTTTGCTTCATCGAAGGTGCATTCAGCTGATCATCCTTTATAGTGCCAGAAGCGCGACTTAAAAGCTTGTAAGTTTCATCTGAAAATATGGAGCAATCGAAGGTTTTGGTTGATGTTGACATTTTTAAGAGAAGAGAAGAAACTTTTTTTTCGTTATAACACATCATTTCTCCATTTTAAGTAAAGCATAATTCAGTGTGTTTCTGTCAAATATCTATTGTCAAATCACACTTAAGAATAATGCACAATATGAGTCTTGCTACTTTCATTCCTGCTATAGGGATAAAGTGTGACATTCTCGAGAAATCCATTCGTATATGCCAAGACTATGCCAAGTCTAAGGAATGTATCGTTTGTGTTGCAAGCTCTATGACAAACACAGCAGCAAAGAGGCGCCGTTACTGTGTTTGTTCCGGTAAATACAAGACAACAAGCAACTTCCCAGCTAAGAGACAGAAAATAAGCATTCAATGCAACTGCAAATACCGTATTCGAGTCAAGGAAACCGAAAACGATTGGATTATCACTCATTTTGATGACTGTCATCATCATCATGGAGCTCTTGAAATGCAGACCTTCTCAAAAGCTAGACAGTTGGACAAAAAACAAATGCAAACTTTTCTTGACTTAACAAGCAATGCTTCAATTTCCAAAATGATATCTGATCCAGAGAACAACAAGATTGTCTTGAAAAGAAGATGTACAAAACGTGAGAGTAAAGCATTCTCTTGACGAAGGTGACCATGGTGAATCCCTGAGACCTTTCTTGGAAGAAAAGGTTTACATAGTGTCTAAAAAAAAGACCAACACTAAAGGAGAGCCGACACATTTGTTTTTTGCTCCTACTGTAGCTGTCGAAATGGTAACATTCTGCTGCATGAAATTAACACATCTGTTATTATCTCTTCAGGTTGGAAGATGCTCAGAGGTTCTTATTGTTGACGCGACCTATAAGAGCAACATGTACACGTTCCCTCTGCTGAACGCTATAGGTATAAGCAATACCTATGGAGATCATTACAACAAGAAAAGAGTAAACAATCGATCTCTCATGAATTTTCAGATTGAACTTGCTTGGTCTATTGATGAGACAACAGAGAGCTATTTTTGGTTTTTTGAACAGTTAAAGAACAAGGTGAAGATTATACTGAACTTTTTGAAACTTCCTCATTTACCCAAGACTATTGGCTTTATAGATTTACTCGGAAAAGAATTGCGTTCCTGATGTTATCATGGCGGATCGGGACAAAGCTGTCCGTGTCGCCGCCGCCTAAGTGTTTTCTTCAAGCAAAAAGATGCTTTGTGCTTAACATATCATTGACAAAAACTTTGAGGAGAAATGCAAAAAATCCTTCAATAGCAAAAGAAACTTTGAAGATTTTGTTGATCTTGTATGGGGACTGCAAAGCTGCAAGAACGAAGAGATGATTGACGTACATGTGGCAGCGATTCAAAAGCATTGTGTATTGCATTCTTACGAAGCCTCGAAGATCATGCAATACATAGAAAGTCTCTTGAAAGAAAAAGAATGCTGGATAGCCTGTTGTGTAGACAGCTTTCCGCATCTAAATACTTACACCAAAGGCCGTGTAGAATCCCAGCATGCCACTTTGAAAAGGGGGCTGTTCACTGCTGTCACTTTTGAAAAGGCATTCAATCTCATGCATGATGCATTGTTGGGCCAAAGGGCACATCAGCAAGGAATAACTACCAACAGCAAAATGCAACTTCTCCCATTCATGACCAGAGATAGACATTTTGACGAGGTTAAGTACAAGGTAAATAGAGACTAACGATATGAGATCTACGTCCTTAATAGATGCTAAGCAAAGTAACATAGATTACATCAGCTGCGATTAACCTCTTGAAGACGCACATTATGCTTTATTATGATGAAAAAGCAAATGACAGGCAAAATGTGTGCAGTGGAAGATTCAGAAGTATCTACAAGTTTCCTTGCCGGCATGAATTTGATGCTGAAGATTCCAACATGCCTATCAGCTTGTAGTTAGTTGATAGGCGTTGGTTTGTTTCTTGCGACGTAGACAAGGAGGTGGAAGACATGCGTCCAGCCGTGACAGAAAGCCAACCAACTGACTCGGCAGGTATTAGCACTCAAGATGTGAATGCCTTAGTGACCAGGGCCCTCTACAAACTGGAACATGTCCTGAACACTTGTGACGACAAAAACCGCAAGATGTATATTGTCAATCAAATTGAAGAATGGTACAATGAGTCTGAGCAATCAAACCTTCAACAGGTAAACATATATTGAACTTCACAAATCAAGCATATACATAACTGTTTATTAGGCTATTTGATCAGCAAGTCCTCCAAGAAAACAAAGGAATTAAAGGAATTGACCAAAATGTATGAGCATGATCTTGTCTATGATCAAATTCAAACGAAAGCAGATAGAAGCGCCCACTGTGTAATTCGTGATTCCTATAAGTCTGGTGAATTTATCAGAGTCTTAAAGAGTCTATGGATCTCAGGAAACGGATCAAGCTTACGAGAGATGTTCTCCATCTCTTCTCGTCATCATATGCTTTTGCGCGATCAAGATCTTAGGAATCTGAACTTCTCTAATTGCTTTTGTACCATTATTCCAAAGAAGCGACATAGGGGAAATCAGCAGGCTGTTGCTTTAGATTTTAGCTTAGACAAAGGAAAGACGTTGAAGGAAGGAGAAGTTAAGTTTGCTTGCGTTATGCGTCATGAAAACCTGTTCAGATGTCCATTCGGTGCCTTTGCATTCTTTATGCTTAGCTTACTTTAGGTAAATTATTGCCCTCTCAATTTGCAAGAGGTATGGCTGTTTTCTAGGACAGGCCCCTTTGGATTGTCAAGAAATAGTGTGTCACCATCACTAGAGTTGCAAAAGACAATTTTCCCTTGGATTGAAGACTACTTTAGGTCCAACAACGCTGAGTGATTAGAAGTCTGTGAACGAGAAATAAAGAAGATTGACGAGAACAAAGATGAAGAAAACAATATAATCAACTTGGAAGTAGAAGAAGAGCCGATCGTGTTTGTTGAGGGAAATGGCGTTATTGTGAACAAAGAAAGAAACCGTAAAGGAAAACAAAAGGCAGTTCATAATAGTGTAGATACAGCAAAGAGAGGTTTCCTAAGATTACTGATCAGATGCAGACGAATTATATTGCAAGATGCCGCTGTCTACTTACACCTCGAGAAGAAGAGAGCAGAATAGTCAATCATAGAAACAAGCTCAGTGCTCTCCCTCTCCTCTTTTGGTATGCGCTCACGACCTTTTTCCAATGTCAAAGGGACTGTACGGACTACTTCTGTTCTCGTCTCCTAGGTACTGGTTTAGCTACGCTATGGTGCTATCACTGGCTTAGTTTCCTTTGAACAAGGTTTATGGAACCCCGCAGCTGCCTTAGCTCTTCATCAGGAAAACTTTTATTATTTAGAATAACTTTCATTCACTGTTAAATAAAGTTTCACTAATACAGAAAAGCTATTAACACACTCTTGGTATCAAGCGAGTCACTCTGCCTAGACATTTTGATTTGCCTTCAATAAACAAAATCTGTGCCCCCAACCGTAGATATCGAGGCTCATGCATCAACCGAAAAGTACATTTGCCTTGTCCGCCTGAGGAGATGACAGAGGATTCAGACAACAAAGAGACCACTCGAGCATGCTGTCGAATAGAGCCTGAATGAATCATGCCAGAGGTACCACAACTGACGCCTGTTGCATGAAACAAGACAACCAATTCAGCTTCAAACTCAAAATAGCATTCAGGATAATCTTCTGTGCCCAACAAGACCATGCCTCGATGAATCTTCCAATCGACAGGAACAGGATACTCAATGGCCAAAGTGGCTGTCTGACCACAATGAACAAAATGAACAGGCATACGATGACGATGGATAGAGACCACATTGACCTTGACAAATTCACCTTTTGCATTAGGACCCAAATGGTAATCTCGGTGCTCCTTTACATTCACTCGTCCCTGACTCAATAGACCACCAATCACGATACCCACATCTAGACAATAACATGAGCTATACAATAGAGAGAGAGAGAGAAAAGAGCGTATTGTGTTACCTGGTAATGAATAGACTTCTTCAATCTGAAATTCAACAGGCTCTTCCAATAGTGTATCATAATCCAATCGAGTAGGCTTAGGAAGACAATGAAAGAACTTTTGTAACAGAGGTATTCGAGATCCAGTCACATTAGAGACCATAAAGATAGGAATCTCAGGACCCCTTCGAGCAAAATGAGAGGCACAGGTCACTAAATCACCTTCTGTCTGAACCACCACAGGCACCTTATTCATCCAAGGTGATTTCAAAATAGTCAAGAGTGAATGAAGAGTGCGCCTCAGTTGATCGGGTGTAGCAATATCCGATTTGGTGATCACCACAAACACAGGCACATCAATCATGACAGCAATCGAGAGATGTTCACGTGTGATATCAGCCACTGTACCTGCATTCCCTGCAATCACCAGACAGGCATAATCAGGCGCATAGCCCATCAGACCCGAGATGGTGGTCCGAAGGTATTTGGGGTAACCACAGGTATCTAAAAAGGTAATGATCTTACTGCTAGATTCACAGATCTGCTCCCATGTACTGACATTGGTAGTGGCATAGTTGATGAGACCACCGTCTGAATCATAGCCAATGATCTCATGTGAGATAGATGAACTTCGACCTGATTCCAGTTCATGGCGATGCCGCAGTAGATTGAGACGTGCCTTGCCTCGACCGTTGTCTTTGGCACCATGAGCCAAGTGACTGACCAGTGTGGATTTACCTGCACCTAATCCACCTACCAACGCAATACGGAGATCGGCAAATGGCTGAATTTGGTCATCTGTGGGTCTTCGTCGGACTAGAATCTCGGCTACCTTTAGATTTGATTTTGTGTGATGATGGAGTGTGAATTCTCGCATGACTGAGATATCAGCTTCCAGGGCAGTTGCCATTGTCCTTAATGTCTCAATTGTCGTGTTCATATCTTCTGTTGTCAATCCTTTATTTGATTGTGTGAATGACTGATGTTTAGCCCTTTTTTTTTCAGTATTACCTTTCATGGAACCATCGTCTTCTATACCTATCTCATACACAGCTTCACCATTGCCTTCAGATAGTCTATTAGAAGATAGTCAATTTGATGTAATGCATAGATATAGTTGAAATAGACCTCCATTTCATCTGAGTGATCAAATGCTCTAATCGTTCAATTGATGTATTTGTCAGTTTAAGCTATGTATTGTTAATAGACTTGTACAATAAACAATGAACTATAGATTACTTTGTATTCTATATTGCCTTGATCATCCACTTCTGGAGGAAGATTGCCATAAGGATAACAACGAGTCAGTAATGAAGACCCTACTACCATAATAAATAAACTAAAGAAATAAAAAATGAAAAAAAGAAAAGGCATTAAATCAAGCGAGCTGAATCATAAATACACTGAGTTTAAATTAGTCTAAGGGCATGAATGATATAGACCGCAGTCAAGTGAGTCATCATAAGCACACTGCATTCTTAAAAAGAGTGTCTTTTTACACTGTCTAAAGAGAGAGAGAGAGTCAGGGAATGTACTAATGGGTATGGTTTTGCTTTATTGTACACGAATAAATAGATGATCCAATCAGATTCAATCGAGATCCATTGGTTCAAACATGTCATCATTGTCAGATTCAGAACTGGTTAAACTATCAGTGTCTTCATTGTCTGTGATCTCTGTTATTCTGGGCATTGAATCATGCTTTCGATATAATACAAGAGGACCTGAAGTGAAAGGGAGATAACTATCGTCTTTCATTGTCAGTTTATCTACTGGTAGCTTGTTTATGTATCATACGTTACTCTGAGCTAGAATTGGATAGAATGAAATGAGGAATAGTATACCTTGATGAACCAGCCTTCTGTTCCATTGGAAGCCATGTACCATTCACATCTACCATATGCAGTGTATCTTTCAGTGGTAATTTAGGCTTAGGTAAGAAATCTGTTTGTGTGGATATCAGTCTTTTTTTAAAGCAATGGGATTCGAAATCATCTGTTGAGGATCGCATGCGTTTTTTAGCATTGTATTGATTAGGTGTAAGTAAAGGTAAGACTTGCATGATGACAGTAGATATTCCAAAAAAAAAGAAAATGAAAGAAAAAAAAAAGCCTTGTTTTTATTTAAATAACACGTTCATCGGACTATGAATTTGCATTGTATTGTATTTTTCTGGCAATTTCTTAATACAAGCTTTCTACAAATGGCGAAAACTCAAAAACGATTGGCCTAGCTCAGAAAATGATTGGCCTAATGGGAAAAATAACTTGTCCTTTGGGCTGTAAGCAAATGTTCATAAGTGCTCAGTTGATCTGGCGTGATTTACGGGAACAATGCCTAGTCTATGATTCCATGGAAGGCATTTTGACTGATATCAACGATCCAAACATTGTTCTTGAGAACATTGTTAGTAGAGGGAAGTATTTGAGTGCTAAGCGTCCCGAAAAATCTCGTGAACCAGTTTCAACAAAAAAAGCAGTCGAAGCACAAAGAGTTCAGAAAAGCCACCTCTTGTAAGAACTACAATGGTTTAACAAGAGAGGCTTTCATTGATTATATGCTTGAGCAGCCAGTGGAGCGAGGCGTTGTCAGTAGAGTTGCAAAAGACTTGAATATCAATTACTGTATGGCCTTGAGGTGGTGGCACCTTTACAATGAAACTGAGGAAGCTGCTTATATAAAGTCAGAACAACCTGTTAACAGAAACCTGCTGTTAATAAATGAGCAGACTCAGTATTGAAAGCTCGCATAACTTCCCAAGTAATTTTGCGTTTCCTTTTTCCTAGGAAGAAAAATAAACAATTGGCGTTTATAATGAGAGGGATTCCTCCTGAATTACGATATTGACACCAAGAACTTTGGTACTATCGCAAAACAGGCCATACCAGATTCTTAGCTCTTCTGCTTCAAGTGTTTTGCTTTCACACCCGTCCATTTTAGGTAAAAACACTGAATAGGGCAATATGATTAGACAAGAGCTGATTTTAGGATGATTGAACTCATCAGCAAGAAGGCCTGGAATAGATCTGCTTTCTCCTGGCTTATCTCTCCAGCCTCGCCTGCTCGCTGCCATCCTGCATCCTCCTGGGGCTTTTGCTCCTGTCACTACTCAACCATTTAATGCCTTATGGACTCAATCTGCATTCTGAGATGATTTCTCTAATCGCTCTTTTTGTGTCTCTCTGGGAGATAACCTCCTTCAACAGGCCACCTCCGTACTTCCCTCTCGTACATGGCGCTTCTTTTTGGTCACTACCATTGATGCCTGACAGCCGCTCTAGGTGATATCGAACTATCTATGACAAGTTCCACTGTCATGCTTCCATCGTCCAATCTTTGGCTGAGGTTGCCCCCTCCTGCTCATAACGCTATTGAAGATCGCCGCCATCTGTTAGTTGAATGCCCGGTTAAGTGGGGAACTATGATCTCTCGTGCTACGGAGGCCTGGAAGAACTCAAATAAGTTGCTCAAAGTCATGACCTACAAACGAATTGACATGACGCAAGTGCTTTCTAAAGTTTTTAAAATATGACTTGTTGCTCTCGTTTCTTTTCAGTCTTTGAACCAAATAATCCACTCTCGCTTTGTTGGTAATTCCTTTTGTTGTGTAAAGGTAAGTGGTTTTATAACTGGAAGGTGTAAATGGGAGTAGAAATTCTATGAGAATTTGTATGGGTGCTTTTAGTTATGAAAATAGAAGATTATGTTCAAAATACAAAAGATGGAATGTAAAGTAAGATATAAATAAAAATACAAAAAAGACCAGCTCTATTTTGTTTATGCAACATTGGTGGTAGTGTCTGTTGAAGACAATTGTTCAGTTACTTGCGTAGTTTGTTTGCTTGTTGAAAGCCCATACATACTCCTCAGTACGTCAAATGAAATTATAGTAATTTCTTGTCGTTGTTCTTGTTGCTGGTGGCAATATTGTTCATAAACATGGCAGATATTGAACAAAGCCTCCAAAATTGACAGTACTCGTCAATTGTTGAAGGAAAGTTAATGACTTCAATTTCTGTCATGACGAAAGAACCAAGGTGGTGAAAACACAGGTAAAAGGACACCTCTAATCCTATTGTGTTTGTTTCGTACACCTCAGAAACTGATATAGCTGGTATACATACCCTTGGCTTGAAAAGCTAAAACATGCTTTAGATTGTTTTGAGTCAATAAAGCAACGGAGAAGGTACCTAAACGGTATGTATTCAGCGCAAGTTTGGAGGGGGAGCAAGAAAAAGGCTTCACCAATCAAATTTATGAAATTTCTGTCCGCAGAGACTTCAACAGCAAAATCAGGTCGGCATTTGGTTAAGGGGTGGGGAGCGGGAAAGAGCACATTGTCAAACCTGGTATAAAAAAAGTGAGCCTTGTTTACCCTTAGGGGTCATGATCATCTGTTATTTTGAAAAGGCAGCCCCGCACGGCCTCAAGAATATTTTCTGCCTTCTTTTCTCCAACATCTTTCTTCTTCTTAGTGACCTTATTTACCCTATTCTGGATGTATTAGAGAATTGCTTTACTAACGTTTTTATGTACATCATACTTACAGCGTCATTAAGCCCTCTACAGTTCGAAAAACTGCGCCATCTTCTCTTTTAACGATCTCGGCAAGACTAGATTTCAATTTCTTTTTATCACCGTCATTATGGTAGTCCTATTATATACTAATTAGATATTGCTGGAAAGTTAGGATAATTTAAATAATGACATACGGAAAGTAAGTCCAATATTTCTACTTTGAGAGTAGAGCTCAAGCGAGTAGGCTTGCCGAATACTTTTGTTCTGAAGTGCCTGCAGAGATCCTCCATTTTTTTTTGGCACAGAAGACACCAACAAGATCAGTATCAATGCATTTGTTCAGCTTTAAGATACCATGGATAGCACTAAAAGACTGATGTTAGTGATAGCTAGAAAGGAAAATGGCTCAATACTTACAGCCATCTGTTCATATCGTCGCGAAAGCGACTGATGCTGTTGGAAATGAGCCATGGATTCATTGGCAAATTTGCTCATTGCCTTGCCTACATCATAGTCTTCAGAAACAAATTGGCCTTCTTTTTGCTTATAGACATTAAAGCCTTGAAACCTACATTGGCATTTAGTTATTCGTTTCTCTTCTGCAATAGACAGATAGTCAATACTTACACCTCGAGGATATTGGCATTGCCGTGGCTGCGCTTGACGGCAGAAGGCTTCTTGAATACAACCTATGCATGTTAGAATTCTAGAAACTTACAAAAGTATCCCAGACTTTCGCTGCTTGGCCTTTTTTGACCTATGAATAAGATCAAAGTAAGTTTGTAGCCATTCATGCTGAGATTTTTGCACTTACATTCTTAAATCCAAGTTTTTTTTTTGGCGTGCTGCTTGAAGAGACCAAACCAGTTACCAAAATGGGTACTAGAATCACCTGCAACGTTATTTCGGATGTAAGCGAAATGCTGTTCAATGAAATTGGCGTAGGAGGGAACACTGTTGCTTTTGGCGCAGTTGGTAAAGTAGGTGCGGAAAATATCGTTATGTGTTGAGTTCATAGTAGATAACAGTAAGGAAGTAAAGGAAAAGCTACCAAGAGAAATACTCGATACTATGCATTTACTGCCGGCAATTTGAAATAGATAAGCACGGCATGACTTGACAGTTTTGGCGTCAACAATGTCAACAAGGTTGTCAATCATGTCTTTTCGTGGATCTTTAATGCCTCCTCTGAAAACAAGCACGTAGCACTTCTCTTGTTATAAGATAGATTTGTTTGCAGCAAATACTAGCAAAAGTCTTGCACTGACCAATGGATACAGGTGTTTGAAGTCCAATAGCCTAAATAACTTTAGTTAATAATTCTCTAAGGCTACTTTTGCTCCTCTTTCTTACTTGGTATGTGAAGCTTTGGCTTTAGGGTTTCCCATTCAGACATTGTGAGTAAATCTTTAAAACGCGAAAGTATTGAGAAACGGAAAGAGTTCTTAAAACGACACAGAAAGAAAAAGGCATGTCACATTGTGTGATCGATATGTGAGGTTTGAAACATAGGATGTCATCAGATTGACAGCGATTTTATGTCAGTTTCAGGGTGTTTCTTCCATGAATATGCCATTTCCTTATGTCTGTTACAGGCCTACTCCTATTTGCTTCTTCGACTGAAACATAGGTTATGACATTGGCTTAAAGACACCTTTTGTGCTTCCTTCGGTCTTTAGATTGATAAATCTTCATAGATTCTGATCATTATACAAAGGAGCAATCAGAAAAAGTTGATAATATAGTTTCTATATCAATCTCTTACCTTTTAGATATATTGCGAGCTTTGCCCCACTTCTGAAAGAGGATACACCAGATACAATATCTATTAGGTATAATCATTTAGAAACTAGTATTAGCCTGAGCATTATTAATCTTGAACTTACCAAACGACCAGTAGAAACATAGTGCTCAGGTATTCTTTGGAGATACTTTTCAAGACGCAAAGTAATCACTTGCTCTCTTTGCGAAGCATACAAGCAACAAAACTAGCTACATGCTTGACATTGCTATACATTGTCTGATATTAGTAAGAGCCATTATTTTTTCCAGCTACAGATACATACCTTGAACCTTTAATCGAGAAAGAAAAAAAAAGGAAAAGAAGAAGTTGAAAATTTTTAGATCAGTTCATTGTCATTCTGATCCACTCATCGCTCAGACCACATTTCATTATAGTTCCAATTGTCTTCAGTAGCTAAAAAATACTTTATCGAATGCTTAGAAGTAAAGATGTTGTAGCACCTTCCTCTTTAATCTTTTATCAACATTTGTCTCCCTTTACTTTCGATTGGAGATGCTCTTTGTCGTCTTTGCTCGTTTTAGTATTTAGAGTTGTCAGTTGCCAAAATAGATCCAGAGATAGCAAGAAACATAAAATTATCTCTACTGAGGATAATATCAAGTTTAAAGATGCTGGTACCTTCTTGAAATATCATCAATAAAGAAGTTTGTTCAAGGACAGTTATTTGCCATTCAAAAGACTGAGATAAAGCGAATTGCGCTAAACTAATGCATTGACTCTCTGGTAACACTAACTTCTTTCAAAGCTCTACCTGTTTACAGCCAGAAGAAATCCTTTTTTTTTTTAAGTTGTCTTCTCAACATGCTCATGCACTACAAAAAAATCGTTTGCAGCGCGAGATGTATACAACTTGATGAGAAAGAGTAGAGTTAATGCCGGCATACATATTCAGCAATAAAGTTCTACTATCTCATTACTTGTTCGTTGCTTTTATTTTGAATGTTCTTTTAAGATACAAGAAGTCTACAATTTCGCCAAAATTAGTCCTTGCAGATCATGAGCAAACTTGTTTTTCGTGATGAAATGCAACAGTAGTCATTCATGTATAGAACCTTTAGTTACACAGCCACTCTTCAATTATGTTTGAAATAATTCAGCAGTTTTTTTTTCTGGACATTGATAAGCTGCAAATATAGCTCTTCAAGGTCTCTGCAAGCGATGGCTCTAAATGCCTTGTCACGACTGTACTCAGTATCGTTACAACCCATGCCAAGATGAGTTATTTCATCAATACTTTAGTTTAAGAAAAGTGTACCTTAGTGGCTTATCCTACCACTTTCAAACTCAGAGTACACCCCTTTTCAGTGCGCCCGTTTTATGTGCCCTCCTGGCTAATCGATGGCATCCTCCTTCTGAATAAATCATCATAAAGAATGGTAGAGTATCTTCTCCATCCATCTAGTTTAGCATAGTCAACCTATCAATGCATGTACACTCTTTCTCTCACTTTCAGTCTTTCGTTCGATTTCCTCGCTCTATTTTCCTTATGATTGACAACATGGATTGATACACATAAAATGGATTGAACCTTAATTATCACATGTCGACATTGGATATTGACACCATGCGCATTATTATGATCATACCTTTGGAAACGAATGAACACCATTGTCATCAGTCACTTCATATAAAGAGAGAAAGAGTTGTTACATGAGAGGATGACTTTGCATGTTTAATGAACCCCTTTATATTGACCTCTTATTATTATTTTGAAATAGACCAAGGGTACTAGTTCATTCGGTAAGCGTCACACCAAGACTCACACCTTGTGCCGCCGTTGTGGCAACCGCTCTTTCCACAAGCAAAAGAAGACTTGTGCTCAATGTGGTTACCCTGCTGCCAAGATTAGATCTTGTAAGTGACAGATTCTTTTTTTTTTTATTTCAATCCTAACACATCTCATACAGTCAACTGGTCTGAAAAGGGTAAGCGTAGAAAGACTACTGGTACTGGTCGTATGGCCCACTTGAAGGATGTTCAACGTCGTTTCAAGAATGGCTTCCGTGAAGGTACTCAAGCCAAGAAGGTTGCTGCTTAAATAAACTTGTTTATTTTCTCCTTTTTTTTCTTAAGAAGCTCTTTTCTCCTTTTTGATACAATAATAAAAAGAGTTTTTTCATATACAACATAATTACATATTAAAGAATACCAGAATCATTTAATTGGCTTTGAATCAGTGTCTCCCTTATACCTTGGAATGTATGATCCATCTAGCATTAAGTGTTAACTTATACATCATTATAAGATTCATATAAGCTTACATTAGTAGTAGATGTTGCCTGTGTTAAACTAGAAAAATAATGTTAAATAAGATAGATAGGCTTATAGGGAATTTTAGGATCTTACTGTGGATAAATCTTCAATTTAGCACGGTTCATCTGATTAAATCGCCATAGGATATATTTAGCTGCCAAATTGACCTTCTTACCCCCACCATAGTCAGGAAAGTATTTCTCTAATGGAACCTTTTTGATCTTCTCTTTAAAGATATCCACCTTATTTAGAAATAAGATGATGGTTGTTGAAGAGAACCAGCGACTGTTGATGACTGATTCAAACAGCACCAGGCTTTCCATCATTCGATTCTGCCTTGATTCTTCCAACAAGACTTGATCATATTCAGACAGTGAGACACAAAAGACGATAGAATCCACTGATTCAAAGCAGTGAATCCATTTCTTACGTTCACTTCGTTGTCCACCCACATCAAACATATGGATAGTGATCTTATTGATACTAAATCGAGTCTCCACTATGCCTGTTGTCTTTGATCTTGCATGAACAACATCTTGTGTGGTTGGAATGTAATCTGACTGTGCTATTCGACCTAAATTTTCAAAAAAACTTGAAAAGGAGTTGAATAAGAAATATAAAGAGTCAATAAAAGATGAGCTTACTAGGCTGCTGAATCCATCAGATAGAAATCAGATGCATGTGTCTCTAACATGGAAGTGACGATAGCTGTAGGCCAGACTGAAAGAACGGCATCTACAAATAATGGGTCAAGGGTATCTTCTGTAAGGCGGTAATCTATGATACGCTGTATCTCATAACCTAGTTTCTCTGATTGAATAGGATAATCATATTGTCTTAATGCATTGGCTATTGTCTGTGCTGATTGGATGATATTCCGAAAGACAGTGATTCGCCAATTCTTTAATTCTTCTGTTGAATAACCATTTTGATGCAAAATCTTCATTTGCTTGAAGATAGTTGATTTCCCAGATTCACCACTGCCTTTAAAATCATGCGTTAGTGTGTATAGTCAGAATGTGTATGGTATTTACCTAACAATAACATTTTAAACTCTCTTTTCCTATTTTTATCATCTTCTTCAATTGTCTTGTCAATCTTGTAACTATTCAATTTCTCATCTCTTTCTTCACTTGATAGACACGCACCCATCCTCTTTATTTCAAAAAGGGAAAAATATAAGAAAAAAGAGGGAAAAATAGGAGAGAAAGTTAAGTTCATATTTATAAACAAAAATTAAGCATCACACTACAAAAAAAAAAGGAGGAGGAGGAGACCCTATTAGAATATTTCTTTTTTAAAAAAAAAGGGGTTTTCTATCTAGTTTTACTGCTTCTCCTATTGTTTCTTTGTCTTTTCTAAATAATCAGCCCAACTGCCTACATAGTTTTGAAGGCTTATTGAATCAAGTTAGAAACAAATAGATCAACATGAAAACACACTTTACTTGTCATAGCCTAATTCAGAAAGATAAAGAGCAGCCTTTGTACTACGAACACCAGCTAAACAATAAAGAGTGATACTGGCATCCTTCTGAGGTTTATCAAATCCAAATTGTTGCTTAAACTCTTCTTCTGAAAGATTCCAGGCAGTGGTAAATTGACTCTATCATCTATCTATCAGCATCCTATTAAAAAAAACACATTTATCTTTTTAAGACTTACTAGAGGGATATTCTTAGCATTGGGAATAAGACCACCAGCTACTTCTTTAGGTTCTCTTACATCAATCAAATGTTGAGTCTATACAGATAATAGGTCAACCATCTCTTTTCCTGATCAACTATTCTCATTTACACTCTCTTGAGTCAACTGTTGAATATCCTCAAATCCAATGACCTTAAAGGGCATGGCCTGAGTATTGTATGAACGCTGAGAACTAAAACTAGGACGCGTCAAGGAAGGCACCATGAGTCGTGTAGCATGATAACTGGGTTGTACAGTCTGAATACGTGTCATTGAAGACACCAACAAACGAGTGATTCTACGGGATGCCATCATGAAGTAAAGATAAAAAAAGGGAAAACAAACAGATGGGAAAAATAATTTCAAATCAAGGTTACACTGAAAGAAAGGAATCCGAATTTCAGGTTTTTTATTCATCAATCTCCATGGATTCTTCCGCTAGTGCATCTGTTGTCATGGTTACTTCAGTGGATTTACTGGCTTCATAGTATTGGTTGGGATGTTCAATGATATCTACTTGTTTGCCAGTATGTGTCACTTCAAAATGACGAGTACAGGCCACTTGGTAATGTCGATTACGAACAAGCTCTAGAATTTCATTGATATGGTTACTGCTGATCTTGTCTTTTTGAAGTCGATTCTCTAGACTGCCTGCTGAGAAATGACGGAAGGGACAGCCATGGTTATCTCCTGTAGAAGGTGGGTTGCCTGAAATGATCTTGATACAACTAATTATACAGTATAAGCAAATGTGGTATAGCTCTCATTTTTTCTTATTACCTAAGTGGTGTATAATTTGTATGCTTTCCTTCTAAACCATAACTATGTCGAATGTTATAAGCATAATCCTTATTGAATTTATCATCAGTGATCTTGGAAAAGGCTGTTCTCCAGAACAACAGTGCTTCTTCTACCGAAAGACCAATACCCTTAAGGAACAAACCATATTGAAATCGACCATCATGACGAAGATGTCTATCAACACGTAATGATTCATGCAAGTTACGCATACAGAGTGGCGCATGATGATGAACAGCCTAAAGATCATATTAACTATGTTTTTTTTAAAAAAAAAGGACTCTTGAATAACTTACAGTATCCACCTGAGAAGCAGAGATCGATCCAACAGTCGATTGATCTACACCATACGATTTTCCTACATACTGTCGTTCTACATTCAACAAGATAGGCTTCAATCGATCATCTTCCTCTAATCTCGGTAATAATTTAGCTGTGGCCTCTAAGGCTCTCTCAAGGTAGTTTTTGAACTCAAGCATCACTAGGTTGATCTGTTCTGTCATGGGCACATAGGCCTTTCCTTTTCTCACATAGACAGATCGGTTGCCTATCATAACAGGTACTTTCTCGAAATCAACTTCAAAAAAGGTCTCTGAAGACACATAGTCAGAAGAAGACATGCCTTGTTTTGGTCTTGAACAGATCTCCAGTTGTTCACGTATCGCTTCTTTTTCTTCACTGCTTAACTAATAATTAAAATGAGTAAGGCAAGCTAGGGACAATCGAGTGTTACATACAATCTTCCAATTCAAGTTGAGATAGTTCAAAAAATTCTTTTTTTCTTCCATCGTCTCTTGTTCAAATCGATATTGAAATAAGGTACATTCTTGCTTTATAAACCAAGAGCGTAGATCATCACTAGCATAAGCTAAATCAGTTTAAGGCTCAAGATATCTCTCTGTGCTTCTTACCTTCGACAGTAAGCCATACGCAATACGAAATGACTAATGTGATCTTTTCTTCTTTCTTCATAGAGATCTGTTGATTTGGATAGATTCGATCGTAGTGGTAAATGTTGATCCAACACTTGACCAAGTTCTGTCTTTAGATCCTTGTTACGCAAAGCAGCTGCCTCAATAGCACGTAAGACCTGAAGACGATCCAGGGCAAATCCTTCAAACTCTTCAATCGTGATCTCGGCAGGTGGAGGTTTTAGATAAAAGTTGAGTCGAAAGGGATAGTCGAGATCCAGTCGATGGTTGCGTCCGTTTTCTGAGAACACAAGACGACCTGCATTGGCTGTCTGAGAAGCAGCTGCAAAACGATTGACTCTATTTTTACTCTTGAGCATGATATATATAAAGAAAAGAAAAGAAAAAAAGGAAAAACGCGAAACACGTCCCGGTATCTAAAAAAGATGCTATTTTGATTGGAAAATAAATAAATATAGAAAATTTTATTATGTTGCATGTTGCTTTTTTAAGTCATGTCTTAGAGCTTCAAATTCACCTTGTTGTTCAGCCAAAGACATCTTGAGATGAATCAACTGTGATTCTGTATCTGTCAATTGACCAGTGAGATGAGCATTTTCATCTGCCAAACGCTGATTCTCTAATCGCAATGCCTGTAATTCTTTCTCAAAAGAGGCCTTGACACGAGCCAGATCATTCTTCAGTTGATCCTTTTCATCTTCTGTACGCGCATGATCCATTTTGGCATGAATGATCTTCTGAGTCAGTTCCTTGTTCTCTGTCTTGACAATCTGAAGTTGTCCCTCTACAGCACGGATATGTTCAGTCAGTTGACCGTTGACACGACGCAGGTTATCCTCTTGAGAACTCGATTTGCTCTCTCGGGCCTCATCTCCTGTGAACTGTTGAGCCAGACGAGCCATGAAACGAGCAGGGAGATCGACACGATAGGTATCTTCTACAAAACTGTTGCCATCATCACCAAAGACAGTAAAGACACCATTACACAAGAAATCAACCAAGGTTTCGAAATGGAGCTTGAGGATCTTTTCTTGGTTACGGACAATGATGGCTAACCCAATCTGGATAAGGACTTGTGTACCCTCAATCAGTAAGAGATCAATCACTCGAAAAGCGAATTCGATAGGACAGCGATAGGCAAAGAGGGTGATAAACCATTGAGAGGCATACATGGAGGGCGTCACACCTTCATTTTCCATATGGCGGTGGATGACAGGTAGTTTCTGTTGAAAGACATTATCGAACTGATAGATGTGTTGATGTAATATTTCCATACGAGGTGTAAAGTGACCACGTAATCCATATTTACCCATCAATTTGATCAAGACACAAAAGGCATTTTCTTCTGACATCTTTTAAAAAGGGTCAGAAACAGAAGTTAGATATCATCCAAACTTACATGTAACAAAAGACAACCGATGATAAAGGCCAGACCTTGACAATAGCCTACTTCTTGATCAAAGACACTATAGGCTTTGGCTACATTAAATAGAGATTGTCGACCTGATTCTTGCATAAAGTAAGGGTGATTAGGAAACGTTCTTGAGATATCTCGTTGAATCTGCTTCTCAAATGGACTGTTGGATCGTTTTAGGATATCTCGGTATTCTAGTTCCATATCGAAACTATCTCGAGACTTGGAAATGAGCTGCCATACCAGACCACGAATAGGAGAAGGAATACCACCATTTTTGGATAAATTCTGTCGTAAATCATCCATTTGTGTCTCTATCACTCGACCAAAATCATCAATCACCATAGCCCAGAAATCTAAAGGACAATCAGAACAACACTATCATCAAAAAATTTGTAATTCTTACCCCAATCATAACTATTGTTTTGATAGCCACCTTTATCTCGATAGTGACCAAGTTCTTCCATGGCTTGTTCTTTTAACATGACATGTTTCTCAGAATCGTATTTATGGTCATTATGAGAGAATCGTCTGAATCGAGAAACAAGTTTATCAAAATGACGATGATTAGCACCAGGTGAGCGAGGTGTGCCTATGACCTGAGGTTTATCAGAATACCGTTTACTCTGTCGTCTCTGATAAGATTCAGAAGGTCTTGAGATTGACTGGACAGAGACAACAGAAGAAGGTCGAGTGGCAGGTTTCATGAAAGAAGAAAGGATACTGTAACGAGCGCTGTTCTGACTGGTGCTACTGCGATGGGTCTCCTTTGATTCACGACTGTCATAGGTAGCTGAACGTTGTCGAGCAGGTGGGTTCTTGAGGATAGGAACAGCAGGTGATTTTTGATCGAGCGAGCGTTGTGCATAAACTTGATGGGGTGTTGTCAGGGTGGTGTCGATCGAGTCGTCGTCACTGGTTGCTGTGGAGGTAGTGGAGGGTACGGCTGGCATGGTCTTTTTCTTGACCTGTTCAAAGTCTGATTCGTCTCCACTGGACGATTCGTCATCTGTTCTGACATGGATCTTGAAACCAAAGTGATCCATGTACTCATGGCTGTTGGGATTCAGCAGGGCGTCATCCACTACGTCCAAGTCATATTCGGCCATTTCTAAACTTTCGTCATTTTCTTCGTAATCAGAGCCTGATTCATATAAATCTTTTTGATGATTGACAGGTGTATCGTAAAGTGTAGTCATTTGTTGAAGTGAAAGAGAGTAAAAGAGGGGTGTGAGCGGAAAGAAGAGGAAGGAGTTAATGTAGTTTTTTTTTTGTGTTACTTGGTTACTGATTTAGTCTCAATTAAACTCAAAAGCTCATTTGACAACAAATTTTCAACAGAAAAACCCTTCTCTCCTTTTTATACACAAAAGAAAATAGATGAGAGATTAAGAATGATTTTAACCTGAAAAAGATGCTATGTATTCTCATTCACTCCTAACATATGAATATCAGTCTATGTCTCCTTTCATTCATTCTCTCATCTGAGACTCTTTTAGCTTATTACTTTATGATTAATTTATCAAATGAAGATTGCATAGTGGCTTATGTTCTAGATAGATAATAATTAATTCATGGTTGCCATAACAACCTTTTCATTGTTTCATATGTTGTGAAAACAACCTATTTATAGTAGACTTAGCTGACTTTGAGAAATGAAATTTTGGTTTTCAGGTTAAAGCGTACTACCATGAATAAGAAGCCAGATAAAGAAGTCTATGACAATAGAAGATCTCTTTTTTTTTTGTGTCAAATAACTTTGTTACGTCATCAATCAGTGTAGATAAATTTGTACCTTAATTTTAATTGTCTAAATCGGTTTCTTTTTTCTTTCTTTATACTCCAACAAGGTATTGATCGCGTTTGTTAGATCACTCTTTATCTTGAGTTACTTACCGTATACTAGATGTCAAATAATTATAAACGTAAACTAAGATCATATAAACCAAATAAAGATACACAAGTGGAAGTGAAAAAAGAAGAAGAAGAAGACGAAGAAACAGCAAAAGAAGAAGTAGAAGAGGAAAGTAGACAGTTACCTCAGACACCATCTCCTGTAGATGATATTCAACCTTTCTTTCCACCTTCACCTTTTGGAAGAAAAAGACAGCAGCCTGCAGGCGATCGATTCATACCCTCACGAGAGAGAGATATTGTAAGAGACTTTCAAGTGCATAGTGATCCCAACAAGCGATATTCTACTGATTTATCAACTGAGCCTATCCTCTCCGAATCCAGTCGACGTATTCATGCCTTTTTTCGAGCTGAAATCCTAAATGATCCGACTGCAGCAGACGAATATATCTCGCCTGAAAGAAATACGCAACGTATCCTTTACTATCAGTCCAATTCTAACGCCACTGTTCATCATTCAGAACCATCAGAAACAGAATCACTTGGAGTTGAATCATCATTAGACAGTCCAACACCCCATGCTCCACGTTTTCATACATCTGTCATTAGTGAAGCAGGCAGGCGAATTTTATCTTCAACAAGCCATCTTGAGCGACCTATCAATCAGGCACCCATCAAGACACTAGATGCACCTAACCTTCAAGATGATTTCTATCTGAATTTGATTGATTGGGGCACGAATGATTTTGTAGCTGTCGGACTGAATCATGCTGTCTATCTATGGGATGCAGGCACCAGTCGAGTGACTAAGCTACATGAGTTTGTAGATACAGTCACTTCTGTCAATTGGTCTCAAGCAGGTTCCTTGTTGGCCATTGGTACATCAAGTGGACATTCATTTCTATACGATACAGCAACTACTCGGTGTATTCGTGCATGGCATAATCATGTATCACGTATAGGTAAAAACATATATATATAGATAGATAGCAATTGTCTAACATATACACAAAGGCACGATAGCTTGGCGATCGAACATATTAAGTACAGGTGGAAGAGATCGCAAGATCTACCATCATGATGTGCGTTCACCCAACGCCTTTTTCAGAAAACTATCCGGTCATCGACATGAGGTATGTGGACTCAAGTGGAATCCAGAAGGCACGATGCTTGCTTCAGGTGGTAATGACAACAAACTGCTTGTTTGGGATTCTCATCAGGACAAGGTGTCTCATTGCTTTTCAGAACATCAAGCAGCCGTCAAGGCTATCAGCTGGAGTCCTCACAAACGTGGTATCCTGGCCAGTGGTGGGGGTACGGCAGATATGACCATCAAACTATGGAACACGATCTCGGGTCAGATGAATGCCTCTTACCATGTAGGCTCACAGGTATGTAATCTGTTATGGTCCAAAAAGACAGACGAGATCGTCTCTACACATGGTTATTCTCAAGATGGCGCTGCTTCTTCTAACTCGGTTATTCTGTGGAAAGCAGACAAGATGAAGAAGCTGGCTTCGTTGTCAGGGCATAACTCGCGTGTACTCTATATGGCACTGAGTCATGATGGCAGCACGGTCGTGACCGGTGCAGGTGATGAGACTATCAAATTCTGGGATCTCTTTTCTTTGGTGAAAACGACAAAACCAATAGAAACAGACGAAAGGAAAGGTTGTCTTCGTTAGATCTCAAAGAAAAAGAAAAAAAGACCTATTTGCATTTGTATCATATAACTTCATCCATACCCCCCTCTCTCTCATTGACAACATTGTTCATCTAACACACACACTCTTTCTCTCACCAGAATGATTCCCTCTTTCAATTAAGCTAATAGTAATATCCCTTTTCCATTTGATTCTCTTCTTATTCTATGAATAAAGCTAGCCATTAGGTAGTGTTGAGAGTATGTTTGTGGGGAAATTTAAACTATTGGTGACAGAAAGGGAGATTTTTATCCCGTTATTTCTCTTGTACCCAATTGACGCGCACTTTCGGATTCTAAACCCATCTCTGGTTAAACTGCTGTTGTTCAAAAAAAAAAAATCTTGTGTATATTTAAACACAAGATAAGCTATAATTCTCTTTCTTTTTTTTTTTATTCTTTACTCAAGACTTCCTGTCTATCTGCTTTAGAGTCGCATACTCTCCCTGTAGGTTATATTTTCGGTTTTTTTTAAAGTTTGAAAGCCATATTTGTTATTATATAAAGAATATGACGAACGAACGTACTATTACTTTAGATCGTTCTGAAAAGACATTTACTGATCTGGAGGCCATTTCAAATGAATCTAAATCAAATTATTCTCAAGGTAAGACGATGAATTAGCATGTGTCAATTGTACTCATCACTCTATAGAAACAACAGATCACACAGAAGAATCACCCTCTACTGAAGATGAACATGATGGTGGCTATGGTTGGTTTATAGTCTTGGGTGCATTTCTTGTTCAAGTCACTAGTTTTGGCACTATCACAAGTTGGTATGATCTTGTTCAAAAAAAAAAAAAGCTTGTTAAACCTATTTTTACTAATGCACAATTCTATTGACTTATGTAGGGGTAATATTTCATATGCATTTGAATGATCTGACTGAAAAAAAAAAAAAAAGACTAACAATAGAATCTAGGTGTAATGCAAGATTATTATGAACAACATTATTTTAGTCAAGTCTCTAATGCTGCGCTCAATCTCAGTTTTGTCGGTACACTCTCCATGGTCTGTCTAAACGGTATCAGTCCTCTTGCTCAGATTCTTGTGTCCACCTTTGGTATCCGCATCGTGATGATTATTGGTACGCTCTTTATTGCTCTGGGTCTAGAAATGGCTAGCTTTGCTACACAAATTTGGCATCTCTATCTGACTCAAGGTATTGTGTTCGGTATAGGCGCAGCCTTTATTTATGTCTCCATCATGGGTGTAGCACCACAATGGTTCTCTCGCCGTAGAGGATTAGCCTTGGGCATCATTGCAAGTGGATCTGGTATTGGTGGATTAGCTATTCCTTTCATTATGACAGCTGTCAATCAACAGTTAGGTCCTGCCTGGAGTTACCGTATCCTTGGTTTTGTCTGTCTCTTTTGTGATGTGATTGCCTGTCTTACTATTCGTGAACGTGTCCCATTGCCGCGCAAACGCTTGTCTCAGATGATTGATTTTTCCGTCATGAAAGATGCTCGTTTTGTCTTGTTCATGGTGGCTTCCAACATCGGTCTGTTTGGTTATTTTATTCCTTATTTCTTCTTGCCCTCCTATGCTACCTATATTGGTCTGTCAGAAACAGAAGGTTCTGCCTTGGTGGCCGTCAGTGCAGCTGGTAATTTTGTGGGCCGTATTATCTGTGGGTTCCTTGCTGATCGTATTGGTAAGATCAATACCAATTTGATCTTTACATTCATCTCTTCCTTGAGTTGTCTCTTGATCTGGACCTTTGCTGGTTCTTATGGTAGTCTGATGGCCTTCTCTGTTGTGTTTGGTCTGACAAGTGGGTCGTTCTTTGCTTTGATCTCTCCCTTGACTGCCTATCTATTGGGCATGGAATTGTTTCCTTCGGGCCTGTCCTTACTTTTGTTGTCTAATGTGATTGCTGTATTTGGTTCCAACATTGCCAGTGCAGTGGAATCTGGTGTATCCTCTTCTCCTTTCTTTAGTTACAAGATGTTTGCTGGTGTTGCTTATCTGATAGGTGCTATCTTGCTTTTAGTCCTCAAGTTGAACTTGAATCGTAGCTTGTTTGCTAAAGTCTAAATTAAAAAAAAAACCCCCCTTTCCTTTTCTGCTTTCTATTGATCCTTTGCTTATGTTGAATGACAAATCGTTTTATTCTGACTTTCTTCAATAATTCAAGCAAGGTAGATAAACTTATCTTGTTTTTTTTTAAAAGTCCTCAAACCCCTATCAATCAACAGAATTACATCTTATTTGTCATTATGACTTTAAGTACCAAATGATTCTTGACTATCAGAAAACCAGCAAAAAAAAAAGAAGAGAAAGTACAAGCATTATTCTAAGATGATGGTGAAACCATTGACTGCTTTAGACGAAGCACAAGAAGCATCTCAGTATATTGTCTCCAAACTCAAAAGAAAAGTCAAAGAAGCAAATTTGGTTTTATCAACTATGTTGTCATTTGAAGGAAACATAAATAGAATTGACAAGTAAATAAAAACAAAGACCTTACATCAGTTCCCCCCCTGTCGAGATCAAAAAGAAAGATAAACCAATTATAGGAATAGGCATTGACAGATACAAACGGGGCTGTTTTCATTCAATTGAATCATTCTCTAGACAACAGCCTTTTTTCTTTTCTTTTCTTTGGCTCTCGTTTATTCAAAGTTTTACAATGACAACATATAGAGATTTGATTCAATAAAAGTCTATCTTAAAGCAATAACCATAAAGAGTAGCTGTTTGCTGAGATACAGACAATGTTCTCTATATTGTTCTATCATTATCTTTAAGCAACTGTACTACGTCTTACTTTGAAATACAAAAAAAGAACACTTTGTGGTCAGTAACATACACAAAAAGAAAGAAAAACTATTTTGTTATGTATATAACAACTGTTTTCTTAAGAAAAGGAGATCGGAGACACTTGTAAAAAGAGCATCACTTTGGCAATAAAAGAGTCACCTTTAAATGAAAAAACCGGTTGATCTCCAAAGAAATTCATCTAAAGGTGTCTACATTAGAAGTTCTCTGTTTACTGTAGTTCCAAAAAAAGCTATTAAATATTACTACCTTGTTTGTCGTTCTATTTTTCGTAGTACCATCATTCTTGACATTAAAGCAGATTGTCAAATACTATCATCACTACTTTATTTAAGGTTTGATGTTGCAACTAGAATTGTCCATAAAGCGTACACAATTGTCTAAAAAAAGTAATGAACGGCCCGAAAGTTGGTTTTCTATTTTGTGGCTCCTAATATCCTGATTGTAGTTTCAACTTTGATACATCAGTGTGAGATATCAAACTCTCATTTTTTCGCGTCTTGGGGTGAGTCGAGTGATCTGAAGGTCTCTTCTTCTATTCACCATGACTCACTAAACCAACTAGATTTGTTTTTGTCTAAATGACCATTAATTTTCAACAAGTAAAACGTACGATCTGATGCACAATTTTGAAATCCGTTACTGCCCAAAAAGTAAAAGTAGAAAAACAAGGAAATTGCCAGTTTAGTATTTGGTCTGTGAGTGATACAAGAATAACCACATGAGCGCCAAAACAATTAATTTTGCTGTTGTTTGCTATTGTCTTTCCTTTTCAAACATTGCCTTCCTATATAAAACAATGAACTCATCTCTTACTTTTTCGCTCCCTTTCTATTCCTCTCCTTCTTTATTTCCTTAACCTATATGCCCGCTACACTAGATACCACCTATAACTTTTTACCCTTATCAGAACCTCGCTTTTTAATTGAACCTTATCTAAAGAGTTATTACCTCAAAACCAATCGAATTAAGCGCAGTCCTAAGCAACAAGGTAAAACTCCTTTTTAATAGGATTTATTATTTAAACTGACATTTGAATTAGATAAATTCACTTCTTTACCTTATGAAATCATCTGTCATATTATTTCTCACTTGGATGGACCAACCTTATGCCGTCTCGCGTCTGTTTCACGTAAATGGTTCAGACTGATTCGATCCAACCATTCTCTCTGGAAACACCAGACACTAAGCACATTCAACTTGACATTACCCCATTCCAACATGGACTGGTATCGTCTCTATCAACAACAAGCAATCTTAAAAAAACGATGGGCACTTGGCCAAGTCAACACTCATTACCTACTTGGACACCTCGACAGTGTCTACTGTCTTCAGTTTCACGACCGTTTCTTGTTCACCGGCAGTCGAGACAAGACTATCCGATGCTGGGATCTAAAAGAGTATCGCACTCTCTATACTCTCAAAGGTCATCAGGGCAGTGTCCTTTCTCTCTGTTTTGCTGGTCAACTGCTGGTCTCTGGTTCCAGTGATGGCAGTGTCATTGTATGGAATCTGCAGACACAACAACCTATCTATCATTGGAGAGGATATCACCAGAGTGCAGTGCTGGGTGTCTGCATGAATGAAAACTACATTGTCAGTTGCTCCAAAGATCAAACTATCTGTATCTGGGATATCAAGACAGGGCAATTAAAGCGACGCATGCTGGCTCATCGAGGACCTGTCAATGCTATTCGGTTAGTAGGCAATCGTCTTGTTTCCGCTTCAGGTGACACATTGATCAAGATGTGGGACATTGAGTCAGGTGAATGTGTCCGCAAGTATGCAGGTCATACACGTGGTATTGCCTGTCTTGCCTTTGATGGCACCCGTATAGTCAGTGGCTCTAATGATAAGACGATCAAAGTCTGGGATGCAGAGGTAAAGCTTACTTATTAAAAAAAAAGAGAGAGAAATGATAATTAACTATGAACAATAGTCTGGTCAATGTATCATGAGTTGTGAAGGACATACTGATTTAGTCCGAAGCCTCAGTATAGATCAAGACCGTATTGTCAGTGCAAGTTATGATCAGACTATTCGTGTATGGAACATCAAGACAGGTGCTTGTTTGCTCAAATTCGAAAGTGGACATTCAAGCTGGATATTTGATGTTCAGTTTGATTCAAACAAGATTATAAGGTAAATATAACACACTTCTGTACAGATCATCATTGGCTAACAGTACCTTACATTAGTGCAAGTCAAGATCGACGCGTTCTTGTGATGAACTTTTAAAGATAGAGATACCATCTACTATGAATATAGATACCACTTTGTACATACCAACTCCACTCCAAACTTTACTTTGCTTAATAATAATAATAACACTGATTCACTTTCTGATTAAATAAGCCTCATTACAAAATTCCCTATAAGTTACCTATCCATGCACACATTAATTAGTGACTGACTTGACTCACTTGATAAATAAACAGCCTTTATCAGCTTCCTTAAAGCAGCTTTTATACAAAGAAGCAGGTACTTTATGTTGACCGTATCGATACTGTGCACAAGTACTTTTTCTCTCTTTTTTTTTCTCTCTCTCTCCTTTGTGTTGATTCAATTCTTTTTAAGCATATTTCTTAAAGTGTAAAAGTTTCTTATTAACTCATTCAAACCGGTTTCTGAGTTTTGTTTAAAAAAGCTTGACAGTTTCTTTTTTGGCTGCTGGCCTTGTCAACTAATGGAATGTTCATAATTACGTAAAATTTACCTTAAGGAGCTTATTCAACATGCTTATGTGTATCGACAGCCTTTTTGCGGTGTTTTTTTTAGTCAGCTCTCTTAAGGAATAGATAGTGCATAAACAGCTATTTATTTTGAGTGGCATTTTTATTTCTACATAAAATTGTAGTTTGGGGAGGGCTGTCAATGACAAACCAAAAATAAATGCTTATTTAGTGAACCAATTAAAATCCATTTTTATCAATAATTTTTTTTTTACACATGACTTGTGCACACATACACACACATCCATACATAAGAGAGTTAAAAAAAAAAGGGCAAATGAAAGTTTTTAACTCTTTTTTTTTCTCTCTCTCTCTCTCTCTTTCTTTTTTTTTTATATTTTTTTTTACCATAGAAATATGTATAATAGCATGAATTATCCTATAAGTCAACCAGATATTTATGCCATTCTATCTACGGATGATCCTGTGGATGTAGAAGGGTCTGAGCATATCGATGCTGATGCTCTTGTCATGAACATGTTTAATACTCCCTATAATACCCAACCTACATCACAGCCAGAATTTCGTTTTCCCAATACTTCACCTGCTATTCAAAGAGTGATGATGGAAGACCATCCTCTCTCACCATATACTCCACCTTTTACTTCTTCTGTTCAGTTAAGCCCATCAAGTAAGCTTACTGCTTTTTTTTAGAAAAAAAATAGCTTAATTTTAACTTTCTTTTTCTTTATAAAGCTACAACGCAACCCTATACCCTTTCAGATAGTTCTTTTCAGTTCCCAGAACCAAATTCGCTGTTGGCTCGACGTCACTCAGTAGCCGTCAGTGGAGGATTGACTGAACTCCGTAGACCAGCACCACCAGGGTTTCAACCTCAAGTACGTACCCCTTTAGTGAGACAACAACCACCTAGTTATACGCCTCGCAAAACACAGTTATCGACAGTAATGGAGTCACATACTCCTCATATGGGACATCGTGCTTCAATGCCGAATATATTCTTACCCGAGCGTCATCATCGACCTAGAGTAGAATCTATGTCGGCCAAAACGACGCCTACTAACACACCACCTCCGGTGTCCATTCAGTTTAATGCAATGCCTTGGTCTACAGAATCATCTGAATCTGCAAACCTATCACAACAGCAGCAACAACCTTTTGTCCGTAAACGATTCTATTCCCAACAGTTTGATTCAATCAACCCAATTCCATTTGACAATGCACCCACCCTATCTCAACAAAGCAGTAACCTCTGTCCATTCCCTATGTCTGGTATCACAAGCAGACGTGCAAGTGTGGCCACACCTCAAGATATCTCCACTTGGAATCATATGGTCGATCCTAGTAATCGTATCGTACCCCCTCCTCCTCCTCCTCCTCCATCTACATTGCCATCTTCGTCAAGAATGGAATCAGCTGTTGGACAGAAACGTGTCCGAGAAAAAGACAGTGATGATAACGATGACAATGCGCCTCGAAAGGAACAAAAGATTCAACTAGAGATACTGGAAGAGTCATCAGCCGAAGATTACCCTGTGATCACTGATGCCGACCTAGATGCGGCCAAAAGAGATACCAATGCCATTCCTCGACGACAGAAGTTACGTTTTGAAGGTGATGAATATACGCCCAAGTGGGTACGTTATACAGGACAACTGAAAGAAGGCTATTGTGATACTTGTCAGCCAGGAAAATGGCTTCAACTGAAGAACAGTGCATTTTGGTATCATAAACAATTCTTTCACGGCATTTCCTCTGTCTCTGGAAAACCCTTTCAACAACCTTTGGAACAGCAATCAGGTGAAAATGATGTGGTTGAAGGTCTTTGTCACCAGTGCCACCAATATGTACCTATCTGTAACTCAAAGCGAAAGAACAGCGTACTTTGGTATCGACATGCTCATAAGGTAAGATAGTATTGACCATAGAATGGCTGTGATGTTAATCGCATATATCTCATAGTGTCATATTTACGATAAGCCAAAGCCAAAGACGCTCAATAAACGAGCCTCTATTTCTCCTTCTAGTAACCTTAAATTCGAAAATAACAATGACCAACCACAGAAAATATACTAACTATTTCACTCAAAAAAAAAACTCTACCCCCCCCCTCCTTCATTTATAATAGCATCTACATGATATGTACATACAATATTCTTCTTTTATTATTTTTGAAATAACTCTCATCTTATTGTGTAAATAAATCACTAACAAAAAGAGAACCAACTGCAATCTATTTTAAATAAGACTATCTATAGCTATTGTTGTCAAGTTGACTTTGTCTCCTTTATTAAGGATGGACAATTGCCCGAAACAGATGGGGGTAGATTTAATTTCAGAATTACACAACACACACATAATCTCTACTATTAAAAAAGGCAATTTAGCTATTCTAACCCATGATAAATGTACCCTTTTCATAAACTATTATCGAAAGGGAGGGGTATGTTTATAAGGATCTTTCCTTTTTTTTTAATACAATGACGTTTAAACAAGTTTTTCTTTATAGTCAAGATCAGCACAAATGATTATGTTAAACACCCCTATTGGTCTCCTTATTTCTACCTTTGAGCAATCTTTGGTAACAGTCTGTTTGCGTCTATTGAATGTGAACACTTAGTCTGTATTTGATCTGTTATGGCTACTTGGGCTTCTATAGGTAGTATCTTTCATGCTAAATATCCTTCTTTTAGTGTCTTAAGAACGCCACTTTCAGGACAAAGTACATAACGATCTGCTGAATTCCAATAGTTGAATAGGTCAATTGAAGGAGAGAATAAGTAGTCATTGTGTCTTTTAGGAAAAGATCTTTTCTTTCCAAAGAAAGGATAACCAATCTGTTCTGATCTACCTTGATTAGCAAAGAAGTGAATTTCTTCTTCTCTTCTTGATGTTGTCTTTGAAATCATATGATGATAAAGCTCTCTCGTTATTTCAAATGCAGTCTAACTTGTTAATAAGCATTATGTGTCATAGACAATAGAATTCTAGTTGGAAAATAAAACCGAAAGTATGGTATTTATCTGATCATTATTACTCGTGTATTGTAGTTATTTTTAGTAATGTATCATTCAGAAAAGAACTGAAAATCGCTCAAATTTACTTCTTTCCCTCTCCTCCTTAAGTCACAACAGTCAACGAAGATACATACCAGAAATGTATTGTTTTGAATGCTATTTAAAGCGTCAAGTAGATAGGTGATACAGATACATTTAGGTTTAAGCTTATAGGTTGTCACTATCAAAGCTGTCAATGATTGTTTCCTTTTTGAAGTTAATTAAGCAATCTATTTTTATCCAGTCTATTTATAAGAACAAGGTTGACAATAGGCTATAGCAAATAGAATACTTTAAAAGATCAATATGGGCCACTTCCCCTCTTCAAATGTCTTCAAATGGCTTCTACCGACTTGGAAAAGGAGGGGTGAAAAATAGCAAGCATGAGTCGCGTTTGCACCATTCAATCTGGATCGAATAAATAAAGCAAGATTGCGACAAGTCAACATTCATGCGTTTGTTGAACTTTAAAGTGACATGCATAGCCTTTTGTGAAAGGTCTTCATGTCATCCATTGTCAATATTTCATTCTCAGCAAAACTACTAAAGTCTTTGGTACTACTTTTAATGGAAGAAGCAGTATGATCTCTTCATTTTTATAGGGAAATATAAGAGTTTTCATTAATCTTTTTTTTTCTGAAATATTCTAATCGTCTAAATAGACAGTTCTTTAGAGAAGTCATGCTTAGTCAACAGTATTGTCTTCTTTAAGTGACGGACATAAGACAATGAGACTGATTCATTGTCTATCATTGCTAGCATCTACAAGGTGATAATGAACGAAACTGACTTGACGGTTCATCTCTAGCTATTTGCGATACTATCTATTAGAGGTAATCAAGACAGTTTGTAAATATAAAAAGACATATTTTAACAGAGGGGAAGACTGATTTCATTTTCTCCCGTGGTTTTCTACCAAGGGAATGAATCGAGAAGAGCAAGAGGTCATGATATAGGCTATGTGGCAATGTGCTTATAGCAACATTCTCTTTAGATCCCTCCCTTTTTTTTTTACTCCATATTAGCTTTTGATAATGAAACACTCTCTCAAGCTTTATAATTAAAATATGCAAGATTGTATCATCTGCTATTGTCTCTGGTTTTTATTAACCATAAAGGATATGTGAGGGAGAAATAAAGCGAATAAGATTGAAAGAAGAAAATGAGGTGCATTCTGATTATAGCTTAGTGTATTTGGATAAATCAGATGAGAGATAGGCTGATCATTGTTTGCTTGCTGTGGTCCAAACAAAGTTTATATGTTTCGCACATTGAGATGTTGATAAGGCATAGCTCATTGGTTTGTTCATATATGATGGATCTCATTATCAGTACATTTAGTATCAGAATTCACTTTACAAAAAAGACAAGTAAATCTTTAATTGTCATCACTGCTCTATATAACATGCTTGAACAAGCGTCAAAAAATGACTCATTAGAACAAAAACCTCTATTGCTGTTTGTACCTAGAATTGGTTGAACAAGAATGCTATCAGGAATCACTAGGAGCATAACACTTTTGTGGGAAAAAAAGGATCAAGAAATGCCCGAAAACCAGATCAATAGAGCAGGAGATACTTAATGTGTATTGTTAGGCAACTTTGACCGATCTCTTGGATTTAAGGTCTTTCAAATGACAGTACCTGGGTTTACAACAAAGTAACAAAAAGTAAATAGAGAGAGATGATAGTCAAACCTGTCAAATAGTTTTCTCTTTTGTAGTCATTTAAACACATTTAGATCAACCATTGTCTTTATACTAAAAAAAATCAGAAAGGTTGATTTTGAGCATCGTAGCATTATAACTCTTTTCAGGGGACAGAATAGGCACATTTCCTTTTATTGAACTAGTGACAGCATAAAAAAGCATACTGAATCAAGGCAGTAAAACATCATACTGATTTAAGCTGAAAAGCTTATAGCTTGAGAGAGAAACAAATAGTACTATCCCAACTATACTCCACAACAGTCTATGTCTAAAACCGTTTGGAGACAAGTCGGAGTCCATTAGGATTATTTACTGTCAGTTAACAAAGGCGAATCAAGAAAGATAACCAAAAGAAAAAAATCCCTCATAATAAAGAAGCTCTATCTATCAGTTACTTGAGAGAAATGAAGCAGTCATATAGAGAATTGAGTGATTCTCTGTCTATTTTGAAGACAGGTAAAGAGAGAAAAGGATGCTATTTGAATAATAAAAGAAGTGATTATATATAATTTCTTAAAGTACAAAAAAGGGAACTAAAAGCGTGTCTCTTGAAGCATTTACCACATTTTCTGACTCGTCTTTGTCAACTACAGCGTTTGACACTGTATTCACAGTAATAGGGCACTGGTTACACAAGCAGTTAATTGAAGCAAGGTGTAGCCTTCATGTCCCTTAATTTTTTTTTGTGTTTTAGCGCTCCTCTCTATTTTATTTCTCTCTTTTCTTTCTTTCTTACTATTTTTTTTTTCTTTAAATGTCGTATCAACAGAGTTCACCTTTACGATCTGTGTCCTCAGAGGAATGGGCAAAATTCAAAACACAATCAACCTCGTCTGCAGCCTATTCAGTGTCTTCTTCCTCAAGTAGACAGACTACTGTATCTATACAAGAATCGTATGCTAAACAATACTATGTGGACCTTAAACGATACCTTCATGATATGCTAGCTGCAGGTTTGAACTGTTTATGCTACAAAAGAAGACAGGACACTGACTATGTTTGACCATTAGAGCTAGCAGAAGGTGTACCACCTCAACGAACAACTGCAAGACAGAAATTATCCAGACTCAACAACTTACAGTTTCATGAACTAGCAACTGATGTTTACGATGAAATGATGCGAAGACAGTCTGATAACAGTAAAACTTTGTGTAGCTGCAGTTGAAGTTGGCTTTCAAACACTGATAGTTTTCTTATAATAGAATCATATTTACCAAGAAAAGATGAATATCATTCGAGAAGGAATCAGGCAAGAGAGAAACTATCGACATTGCCATTATATCGATTCCAAGATTTAGCTAGTGACGTTTATCATGAATTGAGACGAAGATACCCACAAATCATGAATATGGAAGAGGAGGTAGCTCGCTCTATATATATGTATAAAGAGTCAGGACTGAAACAGATGATTAGGATGTACCACCTATGCCAACTAAATCTCTAGAGCCACAGGCACATCCCAGTCAATCTACCAATATTGTGCCTGTCAAGGGTATGATCAGTGTCGAGAATGTCAGTTTTGATGATGATGAGGGACGACCTACTACTGAGCCAGAAAATTTACAATCCTTAGACAGTTTAATGGCAGATTTAGGAAATATGGTACAGACACCTAATGATCATTCAGAGGTATATAGATATATGCACATAAGCTGAGGAAGAATAGAGTTAAAGGGCAAATCGTAATCCTTCTTTTCTTTATGCATGTAGTCCCGTTCATCCAATATAGAGACGATGCGCCACAATTATGAACTCAAGATTTCATCAATGGCTAAGCGAATAAAAATGCTTGAACTATCACTCAATAATGTAAGTCAAATACCAGACAAGAAGACAGGGCAGTTGATTTAGTTTTGGGTAGGAACAAAGTCATGGATCAGATTCAAGTCCTTCTGTAAGTCTTCCAAATGGATGTTATATGAAAAAAAAGGTTGTCATTGATTTTAAAGCAAGACACAAACAAACTTAGATGAGATTAAGGCAAATGCAACAAGAATACGATCAATTGGATAAACGATATAATCAGTTAAGTCAGGACCATCAAGAGCAGCAAATGGTAAACGACACAGTCCTCCTGTATTCTTTCCATTGTCTCTGAAAGATCTAAATAGGCAGTTCGTGAAGTCAAGAATGAAATGAAACAGTTGATTGAGGAAATCAAAAGTCTATCTAGCAAGAATGAAGCCTTAAGAGTTGAGAAGGAAAAGGCAGATGCACAAATCAAGACCATGACAGATGAGGTTAATATGAAACTTGGTTCAGTAACCACTTTGTACTGATCTGTTTTAAACTAGATGAAAGCATGGAAAAGAAAATACGAAACTGTCAGTATGGAACTAAGAAGCTTCAAAGTGAAGTCGATCAGTCTAGAGAATGCTAATGTACCAAATGAGCTCTTGTTGAAGCCAAGCTTAAAGGGAGCTATTGCTCATCAGTACATCATTGACTTCCAAACAGCCATTGATGAACTGATGAAGACGTCAAGGTATGTTATATTCAAAGAGAAGAAGATGAGTGTATTGATATATTTCTCGAATAGATCAAGCAAACCTACTGATGTATTGATGTCTATGCGAGTGATTGTCATGGCATGTAAAGCCATCACTACTGAGGTAGAGAATCATGAGACAAAGGTCGAATTACCACCAGAGACTCGAGATCAGCTGTATGACATCAAAAAGAGATTCTCAGATGAATTGACTAGCTTGCTAGCTGCTTCAAAGAGCTATGCGAGTGGTATGGGGATTACACCTGTTAGCTTGATTGATGCATCTGCTAGCAATCTTACCAATACCATTGTGGATCTTGTCAGATTGCTTGGTATGAAGCCTATTGAATCATTTCAATCAGAACCATCACACCAACCCTCCTCTCAACATAACAACATTATGAAGCCCAAAGAGCTTTCAGTAAGTAGAAATATTGAAAACTATTTATACTATAGTTAACTTGTTACTTTTTTGCTATCAGCAATTTCTCAAGACAGAGACAGATCATATCGTTTCCTCGGTGCAAAGCCTATTAAGTGCTCTTCGATCGAGCGATGATAGTCTGTACAACATTATAACGTCTATTATTGATATTGTATCAAACATTGTTCATACCTCAAGAATTACATTTTCTAATGGTGAAGGCATTCGATACCAAAATCAAGGTCATGCAATTCTGAGTGATTTGGATAACTGCAACAACAAGATCGTCCATATTAGAGATACTTCATTCGCCCATTCACCTCAAAATGCTAATGCTATTGCTAAACGAAATTTAGCACAAGAGTCTTATGAGATAGCCAAGTATACAAAAGAACTGATTCGCATGCTGGATATGTAAAATCTTTAGGTTCAGATTGTATCTTGTGTATATACTTTGCTTTTTATTCTTAAAAACAAGCAGGAGGAACAATAAAACCCTTTCGCCATATTGACTGTCTACTATGTATGTCTCTCTTTGTACAGTATGATGCATCTGGAATGGCTTCACATCCTTTGTTAGAATTTAGAACAGAGATAGATTATTCATCGTCTAGGAGACAGCTTGAAGGCATTGAAGTACAAAATGACTGTAAACATGAGCCAGAGATACTAAGCATACAGAATAACTTGAAAAAGAGAATGCAGCACACTATCCCACATCACTTTGATATAAAAGAAATGATGCATATCTACCTTATATGTGTTTTTTGTTGTTCAGTCCTAAGAAAGTGAATGACCTGATTTACTTGGTACGTCTGAAAGAAACCATTGCAGTCTCAACTGAAGCAGCATTGAGTAAAGAAGCAAGTAAATATATAAGAAAATTCATAGGCTAGTTAGACTGCTGTTCAGACCATGTGTTATATTAATGAGGTTTGTATATGCGACAAACAGAAGAGAAAGCAAAGTTCTGTTATACAATCCATCGATTCTGTTGATAGATAGAGCAACTGTTGGTGTGACTTATGCTTCAGTCTCTAATTAGTACCTGTTTCTCAAAAGACACACTATAGCTATACAGCCCATTCCAACACTTTTTTCTTCTTAGTCTAAAAGACAGTTTCTATTTAACTTTTTTTCTATATCAGATTTTCGGCTAGACTCATCAATTTCAATCCAGTTTTACGCTCAGGATTTAAATCCAAAAAAGAGAGACAACATTTTGCAGATCAGATTCCATGCAGCTCATTTAAGCTTGCTGAGAAATCAATGCGTGTGACCTTATTTCGATCAAGCCAAATAAAATAAAAAAAAATCATGCCACAATTCTAATAAGAGTGATGGCCAAACAATAAGCGATTTTGCTGTGTCGTCTCGATTGTTTCAGGCTGAAATAGCTTAGTCAAGTTGGCTAATAACTTGGAAAAGGTGGGTGATATTAACATATGATTTTTTTTCTTTTACAAAAAGAGACACCTTTCTCACCTTATGTCCCACCAGCTTTTGTTTATGTGTTTTTATTGAAGCTATCTCTCCTGTATTTTTTTTTTATTTTACTCCATTTCCTTTCCTTGTTCATAGATGATCACCACTCAAGAAACAGTATTATTACTATTTGCTTTAGTCATCACAGTCGTCATTTGGCGTACTTCAATACCTAAGAGTAAGACGACAAAACTACTACAGATGCCATAGCTATTGACATCTGTTGTTAGGATCCATACTTGATCCTACTGCTTTTAAAAGATTTAAATTAATTGAGAAGACACCTGTTTCACATAACACTTGCAAGTAAAAAAAAAGATGAAGAAAGCTCTTAACAAAGATGGTTTATTTATACCTCACACATGATTTATGATGTAGATATCGATTTCAATTACCTTATCCAGACGATGTGTTAGGATTGCCTATAGGCCAACATATTGCTATCATGGCAGAAATTAATGGCAAAAAGATATCTCGAAGTTACACACCAATTACGCCTGAACAGGATAGAGGCCATTTTGACCTAGTTATCAAAGTAAACATACAGCCTTCTGTTGTTATTCTCTAAGCCAGTAACCAATCAATTCTTGTTTTATTTTAGTCATACCCCACAGGCAATATTTCTAAACTAATGGGTGAATTAAAAGTAGGTGACTCAGTAGGCATCCGAGGACCTAAAGGAAATTTTGCTTATAGACGAAATATGGTCCGAGCTATTGGTATGATTGCAGGCGGTACAGGCATCACACCTATGCTTCAGATCATTCGTCGTATCTGTTATGACCCATCCGATACAACAAAAATCGACTTGATCTTTGCCAACACCACCTTGGAAGATATTTTATTAAAAGATGAGCTAGATGCTATGGCTAAAGATTGTCCAAATCAATTTCGAGTGCACTATGTCCTTGAACGACCTCCCTCTGACTGGTCAGGAGAGACAGGATTTGTGACAAAAGAGATGGTGCAAAAGTACTGTCCTACGCCTGCTCATGACATCAAACTCTTACTGTGTGGACCACTTTTGATGATGAAAGCCATGACTTCAATCACCACAGAATTAGGCTACCAAAAGCCTCGAGCGGTCTCCAAGATGGAAGACCAAGTATATAAATTTTAATAAATAGAGTTGGGTCTAAACTTAGTTGCCAGATTGACCGTACAGGGCCCATAGTCATTTAGATCCACTTGAATCTCTGTCCAAGCAGGCCAGATACCCACCACTTGTTCTTCATGAATGAACCGATCCATAGCGATATTGAGATAGACAGCTGAAAAGGCAAACAGGAACTTTTCTTCCTGACTGTCCTGTTGATAATCCGGTAAGCGTACAATAGGCTGAGAGGTGAAGTCTGTGATGATATCTTGACTGCTCTCATCCACTAATGTTGCCTTTGACCTAAGAAGCTCTACTTCTTCTTCCTTTAATAATACACACCATGAGAATACTAAACCACCTTCTGACCATGTCTCTAACATCCTAAATAAAAATATTTCTGTATCCTGTTGACAATACAGTTCTACTAGGTTTCCATAATGTGTCACTTTGTTTTTGAAGTTTGAATCATAAGCCTTATCCATTTTGAATAAAAAGAATTTACTTACACTGTTGATTAAGGCTCGCCTCCCATTGCCGATGTGCCTTTCTCTCTCTATTAGCTGACTCTAAAGCCAAATCGGCCAATCCACCTTTTTCTAAATCTACTAACTTTCTCTTGTTTCGTTTGTCTGGAAAAGGCGAAGGTATTTTGTGAGCCAGAGGATCAAATTCAACAGGATTACTTAATATTGGTGGAGGTTGTGGTGATAAAACAGAAGGCTCTTCAACTGGAGGAGGCACGAAATCAGTTGAGAAATCAGATACAATACTATCAGCATCACTAGTTTTCTTTTCTAAAGTGTTGGGCAAGCCTTCTTGAATAGAAGAAAAATCAGAGATGATGGTATCACGTTGCGTATTAGGAAATTCAATAGAAGGTACAGAACTAATACTGCCTTGTCTATCACGAGGCTTATCTTGAGGCAAATCAAACAGAAAAGGTGCTGCCAAATCAGTGTCCTCTTCGTATTCCTCATTCGATGAAGGTGCCCATTGACTTTCTATCAAAGGTGGATTAAACGAGGGAAGATCAAATTCGTCTTGTGTTGCTGCACTTGCTTGGCTGAATGAACCAATCGGATCTTTATCAAGCACACTTTCTTGATCTAGTTGACGCGATGATTTGGTTAAAGTAGGATCAGGACTGAAGTCTGAATCTACACAAGCTCTTTTCTATATAAAACGTGAATGCCACGAAACAATCACAGATCCACTCTTTTTTTTTTTACTCTGCTTTGAGAATCAGACATAGTCTTTTTGAAAGGCTATTAACATAAAACAAACAAAGAGAATGTTTACTTAGATCGAGCAAGGGGGGAAGGCTAAACCTGTAGCTTGCCTGCATCTTTATACAACTACGTAGAAAAAGAAAGTAAAAGAGAGAAGTTATGCAGGTAATTTAAAGCTCAGCCGTAACCATAGTAACAAAAAGTCGAAATGCACTCATGTGATTTTTTTAATCAATTTTTATTTATTTTATTAATGTGAGTACTTTGTGTGAATTGGATGAGAAAAGTGAATATGTACAATAGTTGAATGAATGGACATAGACTATAGGCCCATTTCTCTTAGTTCTTTGATCATTGAAGCTGTTTCTTCTTCTGTCAAATGTTGCTTGAAAGCATGAGTGAGTTCCGTTGCCTTGGCTATATTTCTGATTCGCTGATTAGCTGCCTTGTACTGCCAATTCGATTTGTTAGACTCATTAACTAATTGTGCAGAACATGACCTCCGATGTCTGCTTTTGCCGATAGATTTCTTTTCTGTCTTTAGTGTCTTTCGCAGTAGTTTATCTAAGGCTTCTGCGTGCTCTAATGGGCTCATTTTGCTTTCCCTTTTTCTAGTGGGTGCCACTAGACAACTTTCGAGACTAGGAGAGAATAGCATGTCTAGCATAGGCTGTTGTTGAGGCGAAGGTGGAGGTGCTTGTAATATGTCATTATTGTCAGAAGCCATTGAAAGTCTTCGACTGGAAGGTATCATGCTTGTGCTAGCAGAAGGAAATAACTCGTCCATCACAAATGAAGAATAATCTTCTGTCTTATTGATAAAAATAAGATCATCATTCAAATCGTTATCCATCACTAAAGCGCTCATTATAAAACAAAGTTTTTTTTTCTAACAAAAGAAAAGAAAAAGAAAGAGAGATAGAGAAAAAAGGAAAGAATAAATGGTTCCACCGTCACTAGAATTGGCTGCCACAAAAGGAAGTAGCAGTCCTGTCATTAGCTTGTGCTGTTTCACCTTATGAAGAATTAAGAATATACTAGCATATAATTTGGGAAGACATATTGAGAAAACTTTTTCAAAGAGTTGAATGTGCTTTTATCTATTAAGGACAGTTAGGATTCGGTTTCAATTCCAAGACAACAAATAAGCTAGCTATTGAGTACACTACAGGATATAGTTGAGATGAAGATGCAGCTTTTTATTGAGTAATTGAATGCATGTGTAAAGAACAAAGTCTTTTTTCAATGATGAGTATGAGTATGAGTATGAATGCGAATGAGTATCAGTATGAATATGAATGAGTATCAATATGAATATGAATGAATATCAATGAGATCTTGAGTTGAGAGGCGTAAGGCGATGAAAATGCAAGCTTGAGTACGATTTGAATTTGATTAGTTTTAATCCGCATAAATGCAGTGATCGTAAGACCAATCATAACCATCTTCACAATAACCATCACCATCATTTTCGTTTTCCTTGCGTCCTGGGGCAGCTACGGCAAGACCAATGAGAAAGAATAGAGTAAAAAGAGTCAAACCACGCATAATTGATAGTGTTGAAGATACAAAAAAAAGAGAGAAAGTTTGCTTGAAGATCTGCCTTTATATAAGATTTTCTTTTGCTGCAGCTGAGAATTTTTTATGGTTCTGGTCAAGTCAATTGCTTTCCATACTATTAACAGGAATTGCGAGCACTTGAAAAAGAAGGAGGCTAAAGGGATATGATGTTTAGCTTTAGTTTTGCTTCTAGGGAAATGCATTGTTTGTTTATATTGGCTTTGGCATGTAGAGAGAGAGGAGAACCAGGCTCTGAAGAAAGAGAATAGGACAGATAAAAGGATTTAAATTAAAAGCTCTCGTCTTATTTTTGAACCTGATACTATACATCATAATTATAATACGCATTTCTTTATCTGCTTTCTGTCTAAACTTCTTCTTTCTGTTTCAGCTTCGAATCACACTTAAGCTTTTTCTTTCCTGTGCAATACATTTCATGGATGTTTCAAGATCTCTCTTTATATTTTTGGTGCTCTCTACTAGCATGTCATGTGCAGTTTTAGTTGATCTTGTTTTTGGAATGCACATTAGGTTTATTTTTGTAGATACATAAAATACACAGGACGATACACGATTATGCATGTACACTTTGAATTAAGCTGCATAGCTGATTCAAGAGCCCTAGAAACAAAATATACCTGAACTAAAAAGTATATTTTCCGATGTGTTTCTAAAAATGTATTTCTACACGATCATCGATGTTACATATAAAGACTATGTAGAATCTAGCAATCTGCTTATTGACAGATAATACAGAAAATTAGGCTCACCGGTTGACTCAGAGGGGAGGAAATGACGGGAGAAAATGAGCTCGCACCCCTCTAGGTTAACCGGTGGCTCATTTGTTTCAACGAGTAAAAGTAGCCGACTGTCTCTATCTTATAGATAAAAAAATACAGCAAACTAACGAAAGTTTAGAACAGAATCAGCTTGTAAACATTTGAAGAGGGTTGCTTCATTATATATTACTCATTTTATTAGTAGGAAAGATCAAAATTTAAGAAAGTGCACTGTGTCTATAAGTAAACCTTCAAGGGGGAAGGGGATTATGACCGTAAATAGAAAGAAATTTGAATCAAACAAATGCATGATGCATGGACTTTGTCAGTTGCAAAATTTTCAGCGATTCAGTTGATTTTGATACTCAAATGTTGTCTTTTAGTTTAACCAGCATTTTATGCGTTAGGTATACTTTCTTTTTTTTTCGTTGAGTAAGCTCATATGTCAATAAATTGGATTCTAGGCTGGTGTTGTATTTGTGAATCAATCGAAAGAAGTAAGGCATGAATCTAAAGAAGATACGTTCTGTTGAGCTCTAAGAAAGGAGTCAGGACAATGAAAATAAGAGGATTTCTATTGGCTATAAAAATATATAATGAAAGGGAAACAGTGAAACTTATGAAATATAACTTGTCTGCACTATTGTAGGACTAGCTACAATTTTAAAAAAAAAAGGGCACTTGAAGAGCAAATCAGAAACAAAAAAAAAGCGCTTTCAAAAACGAAGACAACCACTGACAAGTGAAGTATAGCCTATTCCTTTCATTATATTTATCTAAGCACTCAAATTTCATTGTTCATTTTGATTGATTATACAACAATCAAACAAGTGATAAATTAAACGGGCATCGAGACATTTATTCTTTTCTTTTACTTAGTCTTACTATTTCCTTCTTCTTCTTCTTTTTGCTTCATTGAAAGCTTTTGGCCTAAGAAACCATGGATGCCAACATAAATCAATTTGCGCACAAGCTCTCTGACCCTTTAGGTACATACTTTTTTTTGGTATTCGTCCGCTCGGTTCTCTCAAGCATCCTATTGACTTGGACTCTATATCTCATTAAACCAATCTTGGTTCGAGTTGTACAGTTCTATGTTCTCTTGTGGAAGGGATGGTCACCGAATCACGCATTATTAAGCATTGTGATCGAAATGCTTGATACACAACCTGATTTAACAGACATTGACTTATCACTTCCTCCTCCGAAAAATGATAAAGTCAGTCATAATAAATTCATTGCTGATCAGCCTGAGTCCAGTCTTCCAGAGCTTTCTACGGATGAGCTCCATTCAGATCTAACTTTAGAAGATACCACTTGGAATGAGACCACAGATGATACATCTTCAGATGCTGCTCAAATAGTAGCCACAGATACCACGGAACAACCTAAGCAATCAAATGAGGAGATATATCTTGATAAAACATCATCTAATGAAGCCAAAGATACTCAAAGTAGTCCAGCAGATAAAGAACAAAAGGGATTAAAACTGTCAGATATAAGGAACGAAGAAGAACCACATTTTGAGCAACTCAGTCAACACTACCTACCTCAGGAGATGTCGCATCAGAATAATGGCGAGAAATCTTATCCTCAGCTAACACAATTGCAATCGGATCAAATACAGCACCAACACAAGCAACAAGAAAGACAGGCATTTGAACCTGTTGAAAAAGGACCTCCACAATCAGGACAGCAACAGCATACGAATGAGCTGAACCAAGAGAGATCATCTACATTGTCACAGTACAGTCAGGCCGAGAAAGCCAGAAAGAACAGAGAGTATCTGGAACAAAAGAAGATATATGAAGAACAATACAAACAAGAACGTATCAGGCAAATTCAATCACAACTGCAAAAGGATCGGCTGAAAAAAGGACAACGATATAAAGAATTGACAGAGCAACAAAAACAGCAGCTTGAGCAACACAGCCTTACCAATCAAGAAATACGAGCAAAACAGACTCCAGGAATATTAAAGACTCATAAAGAATATAGAGGTACATCTGAGCAGCCCAAAGACATGAATAATTTCATCATTGATCAAAAGATCACTCAGGATCATCGGCATGTCTCTTTTAATTCAGTATCTACAAAAGATGCAAACCAATCATCAGTCGCAAGACAGATATCTTCCTATGCTTTTGAAAACAATTTTTATAACTCTAGTCCTGGAATCGAGGCAGAAGCTTCCAAAAATAGCTCAAACCAACAGAGCAGCACATTTTTGGATCAACCGAATAGAGGCTATGGTAAGAGTTTAACCAAAAATGGAGGAAATCAAAACAATTCTTTGGCTAGAGAGCGAAATAAACCATCTTCTTCAAAGGCAAGCAGTAAATTAATGCAACTGGACTCTCAAACAGAGATAGAGGAAGCAAAATCAATGGAAGGTACACCATCTTTAGGCTCAAGTTTGGATGGAAGGCCTGACATTTTTAAACTCAAGCAAGTGTTCAGTCAAGAAATATTCAAAGACGATCATGAAAAAGCAGAGAAGATAAATGCTGCATTGACATTTGCTAGTATGAACAGGTCAAGATAATGCTACGAAAAATAAAAAGAAAACTACAAGTCTTCATTATCTATTTGATAAGCTTTTTGGTGCTCTCCTGTCAAACATAGATTTTTATTGGCTGGAAAAAAAGAGCCTTTTATCTGAAGTATATATTTTTCTTCTTTCTTTTACACACAGTAATGCTCGTCAAGGATCTACCAGAAGAACAGCGTGTTGCCATTAGAGTAATGCAGTTAACTCAACACTTTTTTACACACAAAAAACAAAAGACATTCTCTCTGACGATTATAGCGATTAGAAAATACAACAAGAGATCAGTTCTCTTTATGCTACAGTTTCCAAAGATTACTTGAATGACTGGAAAGCTGAATGTCAAAAGCAGACTTACACAGAATGTCCCGAGATTGTTCAGCATGTAAGAGCATTATGTTCATTTTTTGTCAAAAAAAGAAAGAAAGGATATCTTATACTGTTGATAGGTCAAAAACGAGTGCAAAAAGCTCGGTATTTTAGATCAATGTCAAATTATCCCTGTAGAGCCAGATTATTATGACTGGGAACTCCAACAAAGAGCGTAAGTGTTACCAAACAAGGCTGAGTGCTAGATCGTTGACAGGCTCTAGTTTTCGAGTAAATGCACCTTCAAAGGAGCATATGTGTAAAAGTGTTATTCTAGAAAACACTCGTTGTACGCATGAAGAGATTTCAGGTAACCTAAAAATAGTTGCTTGTCTTTTTTTTTTATTTCATTTATCTGATTTTCTTTTTGTTGTGGTAGATCCACTTTATTCAAGATATTATTGTGTGATTACTCAGGTAAAGTAAATTAAGACGAGAAGGGCGTAGGTGCTGATCGTATTTGATATATAGTATGTTAAGCCTGTCAATACACAAAAACTACTAAACTATTGTCGTGCTATGAAAAACAAAGAAATCAGCAAGAAACATTACAACTACCGTCTTGCTGATCCTGAAGTAAGACCAAAAAGAGAGAGAAAAAGAGAGATTGAATGCCTAATTCGATTTCATTCTGCAGGTTTCTCTTAAGCTGACAGGATTTCAAAAGGGTGGTGTTAGTGCTATCGGTAAGTTTAATGCGAAAAAGGCTTAAAGAAGCACACATTGATCCATTGTTTGATAGGAATGAAACAGCCTATTCCCATTATCATTGCGGAATCTATCACTCACTTGGAGGTAAAGAAGAAGAAGAGAGTAAGAACCACAGGGCAACAGATCTAACTAACTTATATACTAAGCCTGGTGTGATATATCTTGGTGCTGGCCATATTGATTGGAAATTGGGAATTCCGGTGTCTACATTTATCGAGACAACTGGCTGTTTTGTTGCTGATTTAGATTAAAGTAATAAACGAAGATAGAAAGACGGAAGATTTAGCGTATCATAAGATTCATTTAAGCTTAGGGTTCAGGAGAGTTAAAGGAGCTTGATCAAACTAAGCTATATCACTTTGACAATCTATCGAACTCGGTCATTGTGAAAAATATCTTCCGCTTGAAGGATCCTGTGATATAAGCAACTTACACCATTGAGCATGATGCCACTGCATCACTAGGAGAGTCATGATGTCATTCAGCTCATAGAAGAAGAAAATTCAATCCAGACAAGAGGTGACTTTATATGAAATAAACTACATGTCAAACAAATGTTCTTTTTCCTTTTTGCAAATAATACACGTCATAACTAAAATCAAATGAGTTCAAATGGTGTAATAGAACAATCACTTGAATTCGGTTTTTTCCCTCTCGGGCTCATTCTTGCTTAGCAATTCTTTGGTCTCATTTTGCTATAAACGTATGGTTTTGTCGACAACAAAAGATCCTTATACAAAAAAAAAAAAAAGAGGACGTTTATGAAAATCGGAATTATTGTGTTTGTTTTGTCTTACCTGCCAAATGAAGGAGAATGTTTATTATTTACTTATGAGCTATTAAATCAATTCTTGGATAGAGTAAGTGAGTGGGTGAGAGAAACAGTAATTGTATGTGTGCGTGTGTGTGTGTGTGTATATTAAAAAAAATATGCTTTTTTTTTCTTCTTTATTTTTTTTCTCTTCTGTAATTTTTTTTGTTTTTCGTTATTTGCAATATTCCCGATGTCAAGAAAACACATTATTCGACAATTGATAGACAAAGATGCTTTAATTGATGCATTAATTTCACTTTATCATAATGCAACTAAATGTCAGCCAAACGATAACCTAAATAAGTTCATTCAGTTATGTAAGAGAGCAGTCTGAAGAAAACAGGAGAAAGGCAGCTAACTCTACTAAATAGATAAGCCAGTATACTATGAAATCATTCAATCTAAACTATCGATAAAAGACTTTCATATTATTCACAAAGACTCATTTGCGGAAGGTGCTTTCGGGAAAGTAACCATCGTCAAATCTAAAGACAATCAAACATATGCTATGAAAACATCCAATAAAGCGAAACTTATACACCAAATGGATCGTTCATCACCGATGGAAGAGCGACTGTTGTTGTCAATTGCAACTGACGAAAATGATCCATGGTTTCCGAAATTACATGCATCCTTTCAAGACAGAACCAACCTTTATTTAGTCATGGAATATGCTCCAGGTGGCGATTTACAAGGTCTTATGGAAAGAAGATCCTATGCACCTTTTGCCGAAGAAGAAGCTCGATTCTATTGCGCAGAACTAGTATTGGCGATTGAGAGAGTACATCAGCTGGGATTCATGCATCGTGATATTAAGCCTGGAAACATATTGATTGATAAGACAGGCCATATCAAATTAGGCGATTTTGGTTCTTGCATCTCCATTGATACCAACGTAATTATCTTCCTTTGACTATTTTCCTTGACAAGAAAATGATATTGATATTGTTATTTAGGATTACCTGTTTATGGTAGGCACTATGCCGTACGTTTCACCCGAGATGTGCAACTCCGAAGGTAGTAACCCTCTTGATGGACCTGCTTATGGTCCAGAAGTAGACTGGTGGTCCGTGGGTATTGTACTTTATGAGCTATTGTATGGTGATACCCCTTTTATTGGAACAGATATCAAGATTCAAATGAGTCTTTTAGATCCGAAGGTAAGGTTATGCCTTTTTTCTTTTTCCTTAAAAGAGCCTATCAACTCATATAAAGTCTATTTAGATTGAAGTTCAATACAATCCAAACATTGAAGTATCTAATGAAGCTCAAGATTTAATATCAAGGTAAAAAAGCGATATAGATAAAATGATATAGATAGAAGAATGAATAACCCATTGTGTTTTGTTCCGAAAGGCTATTGGCTAAATCAAAAGACAAAAGACTTGGCCTAAATGGTGTAGCAGAAATCAAATCACACCCCTTTTTTAGCTCTATCAATTGGGACTCAATACGAACAACAGCCACACCTCCATTTATACCAACCATCAGTTCACCTGACGATGTTACCTTCTTCTCGACTACAAAAAGTGAGGACGGAGCTACAAAATGGAAAGAAAACGACAGTATGTATTCAGACAGTCTAGAAGATGAACTGAATGACCACGAATACCCCTTTATTGGCTATACCCACATTCATCATGGGACTCACCAGCATGAAGACAAAGATACCAAATATCAACAAGAAATTGATCAATTACAAGAGCGGCATTTGAAAGAAACGCAAAAGCTAGAAGAGGAAATTCAACAACTCAAATCAAAACTTGAAACAGATCAGACAAGCAAGGAGCAAATACCTCAGCGCCTGAATCGACTGGCTCACCAGGACAATAAACCACCCCACTTAGATGAGCGCATGATACAGCTGCAAAAGAAGGAAAAGCAGAAGCTTCAAGATCAGATGATCCGCATGAAACAAGATTATGAACAGCAGATGAAGAAGGCACAACAGGAGCGAGCCAGTCTTCAGGCTTCATTTAATAGACAATTAATTGAAAAGGAGAAATTGCAGGCGGCCTTGGAATTAAATCATGCATCCCTCGACTTTCAAGAGACGATTGAACATCAGCAATCACGACTTGAACAACTGGAGAGAGAGCTTGAAGAAAAATCAGCTCTATATGAACAAACCATTCAAGAAACAACATGGTCGCTTGAGCAAAAGATTCAACAGACAACAGAAGCATATGAATTCGAAATGGATCAAAGCCGGCAACGTATCGCTGATCTGGAGAAAGAAGCGCAGTTGAGTGTCAAAGAAAAACATGATCAAGCCACAGAGACTGATGAGACTGATCTGTCGGCATTAAAACGATTGGAAGAAAAGCTGGAGTATGAAGTTGAAAAGACAAACAAGCTGAGAGAAAGATTCAAGCAAAAGTTGAAAGATCAATACCAAGACTTTAAGCTCCTCATCCAACAAGCGCGAGACGAAAGTTATCAATTAAGACAGCAGCTAGAAAAACAACAAGAACAAGAACAGATAAAAACATCCTCTGAAAAGAGAAAGTCGCTGCCTAAAGTGCCTTATTATCCACAGTCACCTGGAGAGAACAAAACGATCGTGAATGCCATGTGGAAGCGAGATAGAGAATCACTCAAGACAGTTCAACAAGCGCTAGAAGATTCAGAGGACCGACTCTCTTATGCTAAAAAGCAAATCATGCGTCTTAAAAAGGAAGTTAAATACTATCAAGCACATCCAACCAAAGCCAATGACTATGACTATGATGAAAAGCACTATGACCATGCAGTCAAGAATAAGCTAGACTATGCCAACTATTCTAAGCCCACATACCTTCATTCGTCCAAGACCCATACTTCTTCCGAAAAACCAACTGTCTATCATGATTATACTGGCCTTGAATCAAAATCGAAATTCTATAAATCTCTACAGTGTCGATCAAAAACACATTCAGACAGGTAAAGAGTATGCACACACACGTTGTAATTCCATGCTGATACATTGAATAGAGCACAAGATATCCTTGAACGTATTCAACAAGAAAAAGATTTCATCCAGAGTACACAAAAGACACTGTTGGCTCGAGCACGCTTATCACGTACACGTACTGATGTAGACAAAGAACTCAAAGTCTCTTTAGAACGATCTTATTATCAACTATCCATGTTAGAAACTCAACTAAAAGGAATCAGTCATTCCCCTTACCTTGCTGAACATACCAAAATAAATCCTCTTTAATTAGTTTGAAACAAACTTAGTAAGAGCAAGAGAAAGAATACATTCCATTGGTTCATCCATTAAGCACACCCCCATCTCCTCCTTTCTTTCTGATTAACTAGCTCACACTCATTTTTTTCTCTTTTTTTTTCTCCTCCGTCTTCTTCAAAGATAAGAAACACCTTTTCTTTTATTTTGTAAACTATGGCAGCCAACAGTCTTCCTCCAGACCAAAGATATACGCGTTTAGAGAAATTAGGTGAAGGCACCTATGCAACAGTCTATAAAGGAAAAAGCAGAGTTACAGGTGAGATTGTTGCCTTGAAAGAAATACATCTGGATCCAGAAGAAGGTGCTCCATCTACAGCCATTCGAGAAATCTCTCTGATGAAGGAACTAAAGCACCCTAATATCATGCGACTTCAGGATATTATTCACACAGAAAATAAGCTGACACTTGTATTCGAATACATGGACCAAGACCTCAAGAAATACATGGACTCAGCTGCGCGCTCTACACATGGCGCTTTGGATGCCAATACCATCAAGTCGTTCATGTACCAACTCTTACGAGGTATTGCTTATTGCCACGAGAACCGTGTTTTGCACAGAGATTTGAAACCACAGAACTTGCTTATCAACAAGCACCACCAGTTGAAACTAGGTGATTTTGGTCTTGCTCGTGCCTTTGGTATTCCTGTGAATACCTTTTCAAATGAAGTAGTAACATTATGGTATCGTGCACCAGATGTCTTGTTGGGTTCTCGTATGTATTCTACATCAATTGATATCTGGTCCGCAGGTTGTATTATGGCAGAAATGTATACAGGACGACCCTTGTTTCCAGGCACCACCAATGAAGATCAACTTCAAAAGATTTTTCGCTTGATGGGTACACCCAATGAGCAAACATGGCCCAATATATCTCAGTTGCCTGAATACAAGCCTGCTCAGGTAGCCTATCCACCTCAGCATATTTCTCAATTTTTGCCCACGATTGATACATGCGGTCTAGACTTGCTCAGTCGAATGCTTCAATATCAACCTCAGCTGAGAATTAGTGCCAAAGATGCATTAAATCATGCTTACTTTAATGATATTAGATACTTATTTACAGATTAAAGAAATCAAGAGTTTTTTTTTATTACTTTGGAAGAAAAAATGCACATGAATTAAATAGTAAGAGAGTATATGAAGTATAGACAAAAGAGAGGGGGAGAGATTGATGAAGATGGGAGGGTTAGGATATTCATACCAGTGGAATTGAGAACAAGGAATCCCAGTTAAATAGATCGTCCAATTGAAAATCTTGGTTGACTATTGTGTTTGGTGAATATACAGTATCTTCATCTGAAGAGAATGAGGGTGATAACATAGGAGAAGGCAATCTTGTGGTAGAATCCAACACTTGAAGTTTTTGAGTATCATCTGTCGCTTGGTCAACAACCTCCGCTGCAGGGAAAAGGAAAATGGATTAGATCATGAAATTATCAAAAAAAAAAATGGGTGGTAAACTTGGCTTTATGAGACGATATGGTATCCAGTTTTTTTTTTTTGAACTTTCTTCAATAACTAAGGCATTCCTTCTTTACGATCCGTGCTGAATCGCAAAAGTCATTAAACAAGATAGGATGAACATTGTCAAACTTCATGTGTGGTAATTCAGTGAGTTGTCTTGTGATAGCCTCTAATTGTGCAGTGATGAGAGCATTTTGAGCCTGCAATTGTTTCACTTGTTCATTCAATGCTTCATTCTGTTCTGTAAGTTGCTTGTTGTTAGACTCAAGTTCAGAAACATATCTACGCTTTTTATCGCGAGATTCTTGAGCTGCTGCACGATTACGAAGGATTCTTTCTTTTGTCTTTTGGTCTTTATCATCCAGTGAAAGTCTTGATTTCTTTGAAGCAACAGAATCATCTCTTTCAATACTCTTTCTCTTTTGATTGCCAGAAGCAACTGGAGGAGGAAGAGGAGAAACGATAGTAGAAGTAGTGGTTGCTACAAGAGGGTCAACAGCAAAATCCATAGGCAACGATAAGATATCGGCAAGTGAATTGTTGTTGTCGTTGTCGTTGTTGTTGGTCATGATTTTATAACAATAAAAAGGATTTTTATTTTTTTTTATTATTTGTTGGAGCCAAGTTTACCACCCAATGAAGGATACAAATAAGAAAAAAAAGTACGTCTAAAGAGAGAAAAAAAAAAAGAAAAAAAAAACGCAAAGTTAACTTCATAGTCTGATTATTTAACCAGCACTCTGACCAATCAGATAGAAACACTTGTTACCGAGTCAAACTATAGACATAAAAAGAGAGAGTTGCTATTCTTGGAAACTGCTATTAAATAAGCGCAGTCGTTTTGGAACACTTGTCCAAATTGTCTTGGAAGTGCAAGTTTTATCTATAGTGTCATAAGCCCATGTACTTGATTATTGCAGTCAATACATTATCGCCTATCTCCTTTCCCTTTTACTAAATATGCCTTTTGTTTGTACCACTTTAAAGAATAAACATTTTCTGCAAATAGGCTTTCTTCAGAAATGCTAGTCTGAACAATGAATTGGTTGGCATTGATATCATATCGGATACTAAGGAAGATTAAGGCAGAAGAATCCAACTTGAGCTGGCTTTTATTCTTGACAAACGCACCTAATTAGTCATTCTTTATGCTATTTTTTTTTACAAGAGAATATTAGGCACCATTCTGGTTCTATTACATAATCCAAGATCCTCTCTATTGCCGATATTTATGAGACACAGTGTACTCACATTGACTGTAACATACAGGAGAACATATATTAAAAAATAAAAAAAAAACTGGTTTGTGTTTCTTGACTCTCTTCATCTTCTTTTAAACAAGTCTATCATACAAACATCAATCGCTCCATGACCCTAATCGATGCATTATCCTCTCAAAAGCACCAATTCATTGTTTTATAGAAACAGTGAGTGGAGCAACTTAGTAATTGGTCTCTTTTTAACTTTCTTTTTTTTTTCAGTCACACCAAGATTCGTTTGTATAGTGCGCATGCATGCTTCTTTTTTGTGAGTACGACAAAGAAAGTTTGAAGGCCCGTTTGCATAAGATGTTACACCTGACATCTTCTTTTGCTCTTTTATTTACTGTGGCTCTAATCTTGTGTAGCTGTAACGGAAAAAAGAACCGAATAGTAGTTTACATCGAATGTATCAAGGCTATAAACTCAAAACCTGTTTGACATTGTGATCATTGTTTGTTGTATCTGTTTTAGCCCAATCACGCCATGAAGTGCCAAATAATTCTAGGCACTCTCTTGTCTCTTTAAAGGAAATCTCGGGAAGGAGGGAGTATCTATATTGATTGTTCACTGAAAGAAAAACGAATAAGTCTATGCCCTAGATTGATTCACAATAAAGGCAGGATACACCGATCATCATCATCAAAAAAAGTTAGTGACGATTTCAACTTGAATAAACAATGAATGACCTGGAATCGCGTTAGAGACTATTTCTTCTCCTCTCTCCTTAATTGATTGGTAATGTGATATCATCTTAGATGAAATATCGAAATTCGATAAACATTAAGCAATTCTTTATTGAACAAGTAGTCATTGTGATCTAAACTACATTTACTTCAAACAGATTATGTTTCAAAATTACTTAATCCGAGAGAAAGAGAGAAAAAGTCAATCAGCGGAAAGAAAAAAAAAAGATGGTTTGAAGATCAAAGACCCTGTTGAGCAACCCACTGTGTTCCTGGATTTGCTAAAGAAAGGAAACCGAAAGGGCAATTATACAAATAAGTTAACTTTGCAACACTTGTATTTCTAGGAGAGAGAAAGAGAGATGAAGGTAACTCTAAGCATAAATTTCCTTTCCCACTCTCTCTCTCTTCATCTCTTGTTCTATCAACAACATGCGCAAACATTTTCCCGGTCAAAATGAAAGGCAAAAGGAGGTAAAAAAGCGAGAATAAGATGACACACGATTAATCTCCGTTTCAAACTATCGATTCAAATCATACTGACCTGCGTATGTGTGTGTGACCCTCAGTGATGATGATTGGACTTTTCTAAATTATTCAAAGACAGGTTGGTCTGGGCAAAAAAAAAAAAAAAATAAACACAAACTTAATTTCAAGGCTTAATCATTTTAGTTATTCCAAACTTAACTATAATTGATAGTCCAAACCATTTAAAAAAAAGAGAGGGCAAATTAAACATCATTTAGTAAGAAGAAAAGGAGAAGAGAGCGTTTCTCTATTTCTTATTTGGAGATTGACTGTAAAAGAAACGATTGAGGTAGTACAAGGTCGTATGAAGATCCCTTTCCCGCTATAAGCTGCTGTTACTTTATGACAATGACATTTATTACTAAGATACACAAATTACTTTTTGCGTCTGGATGTTACAGAACAAAAAAAAAAAGGGAAGTAGAGGGTATAAAAGAGAGAGTAAGAAAAAAGAAGTAAAGTAAACGGGCCAAAGAAAAAAAAAGAAAAACGCCTTAAAGTACTATCTCTCTTGTTGTTGATAAGATGCGGCGTTTGATTTCCGATAGTATTAGCCAATTTACTCTTTTCTTATTTTCTCTGTCTCTCTCTTGCTTTCTTTTTTTCTTACAGTAAGGTTACACAAATTTCGGAACACTTTTTTGGCTCTTTTTTTCACTTTAAGTTTAAATCAAAGTTTTTTTTTTTCTTTCTTAAAAGACCATTCAGCTGTTGTTTTGCATTTCAATCTCTTTCTCTTTCTCTCTTCTTTCTTTCTTGTTTAAAAAAAATCATAAAGAAAAAGATGAACTCTGTACACGAAACCAAAGATTGGCAAGGAAACAGCTGCCAGCAACCACCTTTGCAGACACCACCTATTGCACTTGATTCGGCTGCTTCTCCTAAACTTTCCCATAGTGCAAACGCATTTCCAACTTCTCCTGCTAGTGCTTATCAACAAAACAATGTGTATCGAGCTCAATCACAGCAAAACATGTAAGTTTAAAGAAAAAATTGAGACTTGTTATAATCATGGGCTTATAAAGACCGTGCATTATGCTGTACCTGTCGCTGTTTAAGTGCTACAGGTATCACATAAAAAAAAAAGATAAGAATGGCTTATTTATTTTATTTTTTCTAGGCAACCTTATACACCAACAGAAACAGACCCAAATGCAAGATTGCCTGGGTAAAGTTGATATCATTTATTTATTTAAACAGTTAGCTTTCTTTTTGCTGAAATCGGTGCTAACTGTTTTTTTTCTCTCCTTTAAAAATTATTGTTTATAGTATGATGGCGCATTCACAACCTGGAACACCTTGTCCAGAAAATAACAATGGCAACGTGACAAACCTTACATCCGAACCAGCTTTATACCAACAACCTCCTCCATTTGCTACTCGCAACGTCTGCAGAGGAAGATCTAACCTGTTTGCTAACGAAACCGGTCCTTACTTTAGTTCATCTAAGCCTTTTGATAACTTATATGCATCTGACAAACAGACACTGTAATGTGATACATATCATTAGCATAGTAACATACTCATGGTTTTGATCTCAATAGATTATCAGTGCGTGTTCAATCAAAGATGGATCGAGGTTTCTTTTTAGCAGACAACGATTGGACGTGTTACCGTCGTAACTACTTTCAAGTCAGCAGTGTCTTTTCTGTGCATGGCTTTAACCATTACTACTCTATCAATGAACCTCGTGTCTATGTCAAGTCAGATGAAGATGGTGCTCTTTACCCCGTTCAACGCTTCTTGCTTGGTATCTCAGCTCGAGTAGCCAACAGTGAAAAGGAAATCGATCTGATTCAACATACACCTAAGCGTGACAAGGGTCCTCAATTCAAACCTGACCCTAAGCCTATTTCACCTGGTGGCAACCTGACAATGAGCTCAGTCGCTAATAATCAAAACATTGTCACTTTTGAACGTGTTCAGTTCAAGACAGCCACAGCCAACAATGGAAAGAGAAGAGCTGCTCAACAGTATTATATCTGTATCACTGAACTCTATGCCGAGACAGACCGTAACCAGCTTGTGAAGGTCGCTTCTTGTCAATCTGCTCCCCTGGTGGTGCGTGGTAGAAGCCCTGGTCATTACGCCGATAACCAAGAACGTCATCATCCCTATGCTGCTTCATCTTCTGCACCTATCAACTCTGTTTCGGATGCAATGACATCTCAGCCTATGACGCCTCAGCCTACACCTCCCATTCATCAAGAGAACAACAATCGCCAAATGATGTATAACTCTTACCCAAAGACACCTACTCAAGAAACATCACCTATGATGCAACATGGTTATGAACAACCTAACCCTCCACCTCCCCCACCTCCTCAAGTTCAACAACAACAACAACAACAGCAGCAGCAGCAACAGCAACAACACCAACAACAACAACAACACCAACAGCAGCAACAGCAACAACAACAACAACAATCTTCTTATTCGTATTATCCTGCTTACCCTTCTTATTCTCATGTTCAAGGTCAACAACCTCAACAACATCAAATGGCACCCAGTGTTTCTTCACCCATGTCTCACCCTCCTATGCCATCTCCTTATGGTCATCATCCACAAGTGAACTATGCTGTTCATGATGGCAATCACTCTAATCCTTATGGCAATGAAGTCTACCACAACAACTCGACACCTACTACAGAAGAACCTAAGATGCCTCATCACTTCCATATGCAACAAACAGGACCTATTGAGTCTCCCCATAGTGGCTATGACTGGCAACGTGCAAGATACAACAGTTCATCTTCTGGATCTTCTTCTGTTCCATCTCCTGGTGGTCAACAAGGTGAACCTCAACAAGCCTATTTCCCTCACCATCATCACCCAGAAGGACGACCTTACTCACCTACCACACCTACCTATCCACCTAATATGATGCAATCAAGAAAATACAGCAGTACTGTATCCAATCTGATGAACAAACAACAACTTGCTTAATTGTGTCTTGTATATATAACTTGTACATGAAACAGTATCTCCTTTTTTTTTTCTTAAAAAAAGCAGGCAAAAAGAAGTGGAAGACGCTTATACCCTTTCTTTACCCTTCTCTCATTCTATTCGTCTTTTGAAAAGATGATATTACATATTTGTTTATTCTATTGTTATTAGCCCACCCTATTTTATACACACAAAAAAAAAAGAAATGTTATCCTTATACAATTAAACCTCTTAAATCAGAAAATGAAGCGTGTCCTTTTCTAAGATCAATCTTTCTCTTTATTGTCTACAAATTTCTCCATAATGACATCTTTGATTGTTGTCAGAAAGTGATCTTCATCTTCTTTACTGATAAACAAATGGGCTCTTAGGGAATCTAATAATTTCCCCATACGTGTTTGTGTACCAAAGGAATCCATCATATTCATTTTACTATATCATTACAATAAGCTATTGATTCACAAACAAGATAAGCTTCACTTACTGTTCATAATCTTTGTATTCATCTAACAGAACAATCAATTGATTCAGAATACCTTCACCCACCTTTTCTGACTGAATCACTTGACGCTTACAGGCATAAGGCACACCTAACATAATATCAACAAAAGGTTTCCTTCCAATAACAATAGAGACTTACGGAATGAATGAGATTGATCCCATTGTTTACTGATATGTAAATATTGTATTTGTGAATGGTTGCTCAAGATCTCAGGATCGTACGGTGTCACAATCACACCAATAAACGGTTCATCCCCAGTTTTCTCCTCTTGAAACAGAGTCTGATAAGATGTTTGATTTTCAATGTCTCTTATGCTTGGATGAGGTTCAAATGTGGGATGAGAGTGATACCAACCTACCACATTCAAACCTCGTTCAGCAAATTCCTCACGGGCCTTCATTTCAGATGTGGGGTCCATTTCACATTGAATGCCTGTACTTGTGCTCTTACAAGGAAAGACAGCCTTGACCTGCAATAGTTTGGACTCACCTTGTACAACAAAATTACCACCTAACAATCCAATGATTTCTGTATGAGCTAAATGTGAATGGAAATCCATAACAAGCTATTGGCATAGTGTTAGACTAAAAAGGCATTTTTCTTTTTTTTAATGCTTACCAATGCATCACTCATGATATTGACTTCAAAAGGTGCCGGTGTTTCTTCATCATAATGTAAAGTGGGGACCAGTCTAAAGGGATCATATCCTCTACTGAAATCATCGCCACCATAATAATGTTGATGAAAAGGCCTTTTTGGGACACGCTTTGGTTTTGAATCTAATTGAAGATAATGGATAAGCAACCGAGATCGTTATTTCTCTTTAGAGAAACGAAACACATTACCTACTCGAGTGATCACCTGACCATGCTCAATGACTCTACCTTCAAGTTCTGTAGGATCCACCCTACAGAATGAGACTGTTGAACAACACAAGATAACGATGCCACTTCAGATAGCCCACTTACCAATCACCATATTCATTCCTCACCTTTCTCTTTCGGGGGCCATCATAGCCAATCACATAGTCAGACGCATCGACCAATTCCTCTTCTGTCTCACGCAAGATACGCTTAGGTGGTCGAGGCGCACTTGTGACACAGTTGACATTGATGGCACCCAGAGATTCCAGGTATTCATGCACTCTACCAATCGCATTGACATCACCACAATCCTTAAGGCCCTTACGTGCACTTGTCTTTGTCAAGTACCGAGGTTTGCATTGCTGCCAACATGCCAACATATGATTTCGTATCTTCAGGTAACGATCGGGTGTTTTGCTGTATTTCTGTCGAAACCATTCTGGATTATCTTGTTTTTCAGTTTCGGAAACAGTGTAAGGATCAAACATGGTAGTCTCTGTCGTTGACCCAATCGATTCGTGTGCTGTCTGAGGCAAGTTGGTTGTTTGATCCAGTGTCGGTTCTATAGGTGTGGTATTGAATTCGGCGATAGGAACACTCTTGTGCTCGGGTTGCTCTTGTGTAGGCTCTGTCTGGGTGTCTTGAGTGGGTATATGTATGACATGCGCTGGCTCTTTCTCTGTTTGTTTGGCTGTGTCTTCTTGTTCATCGTCAATGGACAGATCATCTTCATCTATGGATACACTGTTGTCTCCCTGTATCTCGTTCTGCTGCACTGTATTTTCGGGTTGAAAGGAAGGTATAGATGGGGGTTTTGAGTCTACTGGTGTTGTTGAGGAAATCTATAGTACTGTTAATCACTCTTGAAAAACCATAAGTTATGAGTGTATTTACTTTATCGGATGATTGAAGATGCCTTGCATGATTCTTACATTGTAAAGGATTTCTAGTCTTTACATGTTCAGCTATCAGTTTCCAATTGCCATAAGCATATTTGTTCTATCCAACACTACTTTAGTTTGATGGGTGCATGCTATTTTGGCTTTACTTACTAAAGCTTCTTTCAGTCGCTCATCTTCTTCTTCACTCCACCTTGTCTTATGTGATGGTAATGATGCCGAGGATCTTCCTAGACTCCAGAAGACATCAGTATCACACATATATATGTAAGTGGGCTAGACAAAAACCTTCTTTTTTTGACTTTTTTGTATCATGATCTGCTGGCTGTTGAGGTGATTTTCTCTTGTGTTTCTTATTCGGCATAGTATGTGCACCATAATAATATTCTTCCTCAGCAAGCATCTGTTCAATTAATTTTCGAGACTGTTCATCCATCTCACTATCGATCGTCTGTGAGGGTCCATCTGTTGGCCAGGCATACACTTCTTGTTGTTTCGTCTCTTCAAGTGAACTAGTAGAAAACATTAGCCTAGAGTTGATTGTTCTGTTCTGTTCTGTTGCTTGCCTTGTGTTCTGCTCATATTTTCCTTGGTCATCGCCAATATCGATAAAGTCTTCGTCCTCACTCATCACTGTCTTTAAAGACAAGAAAAAAAAATTTACAATTAAAAAAAGTTGAAATGCGCGCCTAAACAGGTAACGTGACTTTTTTATACAGGGAAAGTGATCTGTCACTTTTTTTTTTAGTGTCTATGTGAGCACTCAATCAACACTCTCTTTATCTGTAGCCTAAAAAGAAAGACAAGACAGAACAAATAGACTGAATGTATAGCTTTCAAAGAGACACAAAATGACTTGTTACCTATAAACTATATGAATTTCGCTAGATAATAAACAGGCACAATTGATTTTCATGCCTATAATGACGTGATAATATTCGCTCTTTTAAAAAAAAAATTTGTGCATTGATTACCATGACAATGGTCATTGTCTTGGTAAGAACCATAGTAACACTTGACAATGATCAAACGCGATGCTCTTCTATACACAAACACATACACAATTGACGCGCATCAAATACAGTGAATAGACTGAGCATCAAGTAACAATAGAGAGAGAAGTAAGATGTTGAATGATTATACTGATGTTAAGACCACATCTCAAATGACATCATTGTTACACTGCTGTTTGTCTCGCTTACTCGGTTCTTTAAAGAGTCTTTTTCTTTCTCTTTCCTTCTTTTCTTTTTTCTTCTTCATTGTACATATATATATACACACACATACACATAGTAAGTCATTGACAACAAAACGCTATTGAACAAGCCATTGATCTATAATATTAGAAAACCATCTAAATGGATCCAAAAGAATTCCCTACACTACATGAAGCTGTTGCTGGTGAAGATCAAGGCAAGACAGAGACCAATGTAGACAAATCCACTGGTACACTGAGTTCTTCATGGGCCGAAGTAGCTCAACCTACACAAGAAAAGAACGCGTCCTCTGAACCACCAAAGCCTGAAATACAACCTAATCAATCGACTACATTTGCAGAGGTAGCTGGTCATGAAAAGAAACAAGAAGAAGAGTTCCCAACACCTCAACAGAGTCTGGAAAAGACAGACATACCTTCCTTACCTACTTCTGGAGGTGTCAGTGATCTGATCAACACAAGTGAGCCTGTAGTTGAAGGTAAGGGCGTGTAAAGAAGCAAAAGGCACGGATAGACTGATGTAGTTGTAGATACAACACAACCACCTAATCCTGATAGATCCTTTGCTGATGTTGCATCCAATAAAGGCTTTCCTCAGCCAGAACCTGATCAATCACAACAAGGGAATGATCAACCTCCATTGTCTGATTTACCTGATGTCAAGGATATGTTACAACAGCCCTCTGTTCATGTACCACCTGTGCCTGCCTCTCAAAGTTTCGCTAAAGTGGCTGCTAAAGAGATACCTCCTGAAAAGAAACCTTTGAGTGAACGCGCCCAAACCATCCTGAAAGAACAAGACAAGATATCTAAACAACAAGATCCTATGGCATTAAACCATGATAATTTCCCTACCTTGAGTCAATCCAATCTAATGGCTCAAGAGAATGCAGCTGATGAAGAAAGAGAAGCCTATGCTGAAATTGCTCGATTGAGTGAGGCCGCAAAGGGAACATTAGAGGAAGAAGAGAAGAAAAAGAAAGGTTAGAATAAGATAGAGTGTGAATACAGAAGTGATTATTGACTTTGATTTATTGTTAGATGCTACTTTGACCAAATCTTTTGCTGATGTGACTAGTTCTAACCTTGAAAATGCACCTCCACCTGCTGTTGCTCATGTTGATCAGCTACCTGTGTATGATGAACAAACTGTTCTTTTAGAAAAGGCAAAGAGAGAAGAAAGAAAGAATGTTCAGGTACCAGTGGGTAATAATGAACAGTTGATTCAAGAAGAAGGTAAGAAGAAATGAAAACACAAAGGGTCTTGGGTTCTAATCTCTTTCCTACTTTAGAATTGAAACAAGTAGCACCTACACATGAACAAAAGGAACAGGAAGTAAAGAATGAAAAGAAATATCAAAAGAGTAGAGAGATAGTGAGTGGTCAGCAGGAAAGAGAAGAAGAAGATGCCCTATTGGCTCGTCTGCATACATTTGACCGTTCTCGTACTGGCAGAATCACTATCTTCAATACAATGGCAGCCTTGTATCGCCTAGGCTATCCTTGGTTGACTATCATTCCTGGTGCTATCCTGATGCATCTTCGTTTGTCCCCCATGACCTCACCTTATGGTTTCCCATTCATTTACCGCTCCTTGTTTGATTTGATTCTGCTTCCTATCTATACACGCAACTTACCTTATGCACTCGGCTATCAGACACCTATGCTTCACCAAGATCAATCCAAGGTGCATGAGATGGTAGAGACTTATGGTCAACAGAAGAATGGACTTGGTTTTTGGGAAGGCATGAAAGCCATGCGCCATTCCGAACGAGGTCACATGAGATGGTGGCAATTGGGCTTGTGGGCAGTTCATCGTATCCAATGGACATTGACGTACACTATGTTGCACGAACCAAAGACAAACGTTGTTTCCGAGTCTGCCCTTGTCTCTTTAGCGTCTTCTCAGCATTAAATTACTCTTTTTTTTTTTATAATAAATATTGCCTTGTATCACTTTTAGCTGGGAACTTGCTAAATAAAGTAATCATCAGACCTCTAAGAGAGGGTGGAGAAATGACGATATGTGTAAAATGACAGGTATTTTATAAATATCATTTTTTGATTTAGTCAGTGCTCCTCTTTCTCTATCCCACAATAGGAAGAGGCAGGGACAATTGTATTTCCCTCTTTTAAATAGAGAGAAAAAGTATGCCAAAATGACATTTTTTTTTAGAGTAATTTGTTGTTAGTATGATCAGTAGAACAATAAGGTAACATTTCCCTCCTTTTTTTTTTCAAGTATCTGTTCTATTGCTTTACCTATACTTTTAAGGGAGAATACATGATTAGGCAGGTTTCTTATGAACACAAAATAAACCTTTTTTTTTTCTTTCTTTTTAAGAAATATGCATGAATAAAGAGAGAGAGAGAGAGAGATGATCTAGTGCATTGACCAGAAGGCTTACTTACAAAATACTCAAATGCTTTAGGGTATAAAATAAAATATATCTGCAAAAGTGAAACCATAGTTCATTCTCTCCCTTTTTTTTTTTTCATGAAATCTCCCTACTCCACTGTATCATTGACTGTCTTATGTTCTGGACAAACCAAAGGCTCTAATGATCAACACGGCTTTAATTCTCAAACAAAATTGACCCTGACATCCAATAGCGTGTGACTCCTTCCGTCTTGTGTCCAACTTTATTTCCTAAAGATAGTTTTTTTACTTTTAGAGAAAAGAACACGCCATTTGAGAAAGCATAATCATGCTCATTACAGGCAATAAAGTCTGTTGAAAAAAGGAAAAGTAGTGAAAATAAAAAATAGTCGAAAAAGTCTAGATTTCTCTTTTACAAAAGGAGATAAAAATAAAACGATCAGGTGAAGATCTGGAATCTTTTAATCGAACTTTTTTTTTTTGGTGAAACAATACCAAGTGTAATTCTTTGAATCTTCTTTTTTTATTAGCACTCTTCTTTGAATACAGTTATCCTGGTGTTGCATAGAAGTATTGTTTTTTGAGAAAATAATAAAGTAAAAAAAAAAAAATATTAAAGTAAATATCCATAAAAGCCTTTTTTTTTCTTATTTATTTCACTTCATTATACCCGTGCAGGTCCCGTACAACATACACACACACCCCCTTTTTTTAGAGAGAGAAAGAGAGAAAAAAGGGAAAATACACTCTCTCTCACTCTCTTTTTTTGATCCCGGGTTGTCTTTGAAATTTAAACTCCAAAGTAAGTGATATTTCTCTCTTTCTTTCTTTTTCTCTTTTTCTTTTCTTTTCCCTCTCTTTTTTTTTTAAAAAAGCAATATTTTGGCTTGCTTTCATACTCTCTATTCGTTTTGACATACCAACCTAAATACGTAGCAACAAGCCATCTATCCGAATTGGATAGACGTAAACGCAGAAGATTAGCAAACAATAGCATAGAAACCTCTGTCATGACAAACACACACCCTTTACCCTCTCCTCCTGATTTTAAAATGTCAGGTTATGCAAAAGAATACATCAATCAACCACTCAAGAACACAACAGCAGACACAAAAGATGATATTCTATCCATGCCACTCTCGCCACAGACACCACCCTTACAGCCTACAGATCCAAAAGATTCGCTACCGCCTCTTTCAGCACTATCAAAATTAAACACACATTCACTCTCACTATCCGCATTAAATATCATTCATGACTCTGATCATTATATGTTTAAGATCAAATTAGATTCAAAAGGCAATACAGGTAATAGCAACCCACTGACCCAAATTACATTCAACTAAACTCATCTTGGCTATTAGCTGCCTTATGTTATTTACCGACACGGTACAGAAATATCATTGAATTCTATCATATTGTCAGTAAGAAAACCATATTTAAAATTGTCTTGTAAAAAGAAAATTAATCACATTTCCATATTAGGAAATCCCAGTTGCATATCGACAGCAAGGTCTAGGTGACCTCTTATTATACAAAGCATTCCAATGGGTGGAAAAGTCAAATTTACTGGTGATACCAACCTGTCCTTTTGTTCGTAAATACCTGGAAGCACGTTTTCCAGACCAAAAGAGTGGAAACTGGTCATATATAGCACTACATGAACAAGCTTCAACAAAATTATCATCCTCACCTTCATCTTAATTTATTTAATATTTATATCTTTATTTTGTGCATCTTACCTTCATTTCCCTTTTGTACATGATCATCTTCACACCTTATTAAAAAGCTGCCTCAATAAACCACTGTGTATGCTAAACATGGGATAAAGGATAGAAACCTGTTGAGATGAAACCTAGGTTTCATATATCGATCAACACGGATGAATCTATCATACGCTATTTTACCACGAGAATAAGCTATCGTCTTTCTGCCGATCCTTAGAAAGATAGGTCTTGTTATTTTTAGTTTCGATAACTGGTCTCATTTCTAAGACAAACACTAGTCTGTTTCGATTGAATTGGTTTTAAATGCTTATTGTTCAAGGTAAATCAAGATCTAAGACATTTCAGAAAAAAGCGCGACTTTTTTTTCTACTAGGTTATTTTTACAAAAAAAGAATTTTTGTTTCGTGAGTGTAAGAGAATTTCTTTAAAGTGTTTCAAGATACAATGAATTTCAATAGAGTATAGCCAATAAGAGGTGAATGTTTTTAAGACACAGAACTTGAAATATATGTATCATTTGATATATTTCATGAACACAAAAGAGAGAGAGATAGAATGAGTGATCAAAATTATCCCATGCTTCATTTGAATGTTGTCAGAGAAATAAGTGCCTTTTTTCCTCCAAAGTAAGAGAAAATTCAGGCACAATTAAGATTTATTGGCGTTCTAAAATGAGTCCTACACTAAAAATAAATTTGGATAATTCATCACTATAAATACATTTTTCTCTTTCTTTTTTCTGTCTTTTCTTTTTATTAATTCCTCTTGAAATACCTCGTAAAAGAGAAATGAATCAATGAAAGAACTCTTGTATAGAATGCATTCTTTTCTCTTATTGGCTCATTTGATCTTACTTTTCAATCAAGTATCAGGGATTGCATTCAGAGATAGAAGACCAATGTTCATCTGAGAGTTACAAATTATACTGCTGTCAATCATGAAAACAATTGGCTCAATAAAAGAAAGGATGATCGCGTCATACATACTCTTTTTTAGTTCAAAACCATACAAGTGCCTATTATACTTCAAGTCTTTTAAGTTTAGCTCTTCTCCTCCTTTCTTCCTCTCCTTCCACCTTATGGCTCACAGGAAAGTTATAGCTAGAATGCTATAAATTCATTTTAGCTATTATTTTTTTTTTTCCTGACTGAGTATAAAATCTGATTTAAAGCAAGTGTCACCTAAGCGCCCTTGAAGGTCCCTGACAGAAAAGAGACGCTTTCTTGACTATATAGTTTCTCAAAGTGTAAGCCTAACAAAGAAAGTCTAGCTTGCTTTTAAGCCTCCTTAGTTGTTTTAAGAGGAATGTGTAACTCAACTTTTATCTTTGAGGACTAGCTGTGCTTTCTTTTTTTTTTTCGTTATGCAAGCCTTATTTTGTTTATGGTGATACTTTCACAAAAAAAAAAGTCATTTCATACCCACGTTTCCTATACCATAACAGTAGTGAATTGTCATGCTATAACTCATGAAGTGAGATAGGCCTTTGACTGTCAATTCTTTTGCTCACTCCCTCCCACTCTTTTTTTTTTTTTTTTTTCTCTCTTTCTTTCATTCATTCTCCTATTTGTTGTTGTTGTTGTTAGGTATTTGCAAGGTAACACGAATATTTTTTTACTTGATAAAGAAATTCAATCTAACTCATGTTGCTCTTTTTTTTCTTTTTTGCTCTCTCTCTCTCTCTCTCTTTTTCCTTTATTAAGATACATTTTTCTGCTGACAATGGCAACAGAAGGAACTGCGTCAATGCAGGCAACCACAGATCAAAAAGTGAAGCGTCAACCTTCCACTAAACAGAGCAAAGAAAATCTGTCTCGAAAGACGTCTGAGCGACACCAAGTCATGAAAATTCAAAACTATGTCATCTATCGAAAAACCATTGGAGCAGGTTCCATGGGCAAAGTAAAATTGGCTGAATGCCTTACTGACCCTGATAAACAAAAAGTAAATTGTATAGCATCACATCATATCCATTCTAACACCCATAGGATTAGTACGCTGTAAAAATCATGCCAAAAGTAGATCTTGAGGCACTTGCAGGCAAGACGAAATCAAAAGATCCAAAGGATACACCTGAAGAAAGAGAACAGCGAACCATTCGAGAGATGGCCATCATGCGTCTGTTGAGACACCCTAATATCTGTCAACTGAAAGAATATATCACAGAAGGCGACAAGTATTATATGTTTCTGGAATATGTAGACGGTGGTCAGTTATTAGACTATATTATCAAACATGGAAAACTTCGTGAAAAACAAGCAAGGCGATTTGCTCGACAAATTGTTAGTGCACTAGGTAAATCCATCAAATCAAGGGAAGAGAGTGATTTTGGCTCATGTGTGTTTTTTTTAAATGTAGATTATTGTCATAGAAATTCAATTGTCCATAGAGGTAAGTCTATGACACTGAGATCAGCATCATCTTAACGAGCTTTCGTTGTTCTTTAGATCTCAAAATTGAAAACATCTTGATCACCCAGTCTGAACAGTTAAAGATTATTGACTTTGGTCTATCGAACGTGTATTCACCCACACAACAACTGGATACATTCTGTGGATCACTCTATTTCGCTGCACCTGAGCTGTTGAGAGCAAAACACTATACAGGTCCAGAAGTTGACATTTGGAGCTTTGGTGTTGTCCTCTATGTTTTAGTCTGTGGTCGAGTTCCTTTTGATGATACCAATTTACCTGCGTTACACGAGAAAATCAAAGCGGGTGTAGTGGAAGATTACCCAGATCATTTAGGAAAAGGTAATAAAAGAAAGAAATAGAGACAAAGAAATAGACAACTCATTTATACAAACAGATTGTCTGGATTTACTCTCTAAGATCTTTGTCGTTGATCCTGCGCAACGTATTACTCTCTCAGCCATTCAAGCTCATCCCTGGATGAACAAGGGCTATGAAGAACCTATTCGCAACTATCTGCCTCGAAGACAGCCTATTGAACATATCGATATGGACATCGTCAAGGGCATGCATGGATTCGGTCTCGGAAGTCCCGAGGAAATCAAAGAGAAATTGGAAAAGATCATTCATTCACCTGATTATCAATCAGCAGCCTCCAAGATTGACCAAAACTTTCAAAAGAAAGCCAACGACGATCAATCATTAGCCAACAAGCCTCGATGGAGACGGAGTCTGTCGACACGCAAGAAGACAGTCATTCAAGATGACTTTCAGACCCTGCCAGCCATGTACGATCCACTTGTGTCCATCTATTACCTCGTGAAAGAACGAAAAGAATCGGACGAACGAAAACAACAGCTGTTGAATGCAGAGCCCAATGCCCTCACCCTCAGTCGATCCACCAGTACATTAGTGGGCAGTCGATCATCAAGGCCAGACAGCACACAAGAACCAGCTGTGCCCTTGGCTCGAAGCAAATCAACCGGGACCCGACGAAGAACCTTCGATACCTCCAAGAAGTTACCTGACCTGCCTTCTCTCAAGAAAGAAACAGCCGATACACTGACGGCACCCAATACCCCCGTGCCTGTCTCCAGCAAGAGCGAGCGTGTCAGTACATCGACCTTGATCCGAAAGAAAAGCATCCAGGCCGTCAAGAAGTTCGGCCTCAAGATCCCTGGTATTGGAAACCCATCCATGCATACGCCGGACGATGGTGCTTCCGACACATCCGTCGTACCTGCCTCTCGTACCAGCAGTAAGCGATCGAATGCAAGTGTGCCTGCCTCGTCTCATTCAGCAGATCCAGTAGAACCAAGACAACGCTCGACTGAAAGTATACCGACGTCGAACACGTCGAGGAAATCAAGCTGGCTTAAACAGAGTAGTAATGATGCCACTTCACGCGATCAACAAAAGCGTCAGACCCAAGAGTTGTCTCGTCGACCTTCTTGGCGAAAATTGTCGTTCAGTCAGAAAAGTACGCCTCCATCACTTGACCAGTCTACTCTGGATGATGTGCCTGCACAGACAGATGCTCAAGAAACCAAGACGGCCTCTGTTTCACCTTCTCAATCGTCTAAAAGTAAACATGAAGGTAAGTCAAATGTTATTTTTTTTTAACTGTCTTCTCATCTCTGTATCTAGAGAGAGACGTGGATCAGAAAAAGTTGCCTCCTATCATCTTAAAGAAGAGTACATCTGAGCGTGTACCTAGTTCAAAGAACCGAGCCAAATCTCCTTCACCTCCCAAAAGCTTTTTCAACTTCAACAGAGGTCATTTGTTCCGTGTGACTTCGATGCAAATGGTGATAGATTTGCAGCAGGTACTGGATCAACTCCATATTCCATTCTCAAACTCCACAGCTGACCAGTTCACATTCCATTGTGTTTGTCCCCATACTGTCTGGAAACACTATGTCACGCTGTCTTCTGAAGAGACGCACAACATACCTGATTATGGGGATTTAAAGTTTTCTGTCATGGTCTATGAAGCGCGTTGGGCTGGCCACAAGATGGGCATCAAAGTGAAGGAGCATGATGAACATAATACCCATAACTTTTATACCAAACAAATTCTCAGAAACATCAATCATGCTCTTCTTGGTCAATTCGAAAAGATGTACAATTGAAACGATCAATAATAAAGAAAACTATATTATTTTATTATCACATCCATCCCAATAGTTTCCACCAGCCCATACCAATCGTGAAATAGACAAATAGATAGAGTAGAGCAATTTGGAAACCAATGATAAACCATTTTGATCGCTTGACATAGCCAGGTGCAAAATACATGGCTAAGCTTCCTGTAGAAAAGTTGGTCTATGTCACAGAGGGTAAGCATGAGTTTAGGCGAATGTTTTGTTTGACTTACCATACAACCACCCAGTGCACCAAAATAGGCCAGTAAACATGTTAGTATCATTGGATTTGCTCCCAAGGCATGACCTGCATCCAAAAAGGTGGCAACAAAAGCGACGGTATGTGCACTCAATGAAGAGAACATAAATGTAGTCAAGAAGTAAGCGATACTCAAAGCAGGTACTGGTGGTAAATGAAGATGAATAATAGCAGATGAGATTTTATGACCTAGGAATTGAGAAGCACCTGACTCTGACAATTGATTTGCCATTGTAACAAAACCACCTAACCAGAAAAGTGTCTCCCACTTTTTCAAAAGAATAAAGGAGGAGAGAAAGGGTGAATACTTTGCATATATTTTTTCTTAAGAGAGAATGACTTACAGCATTTGTATTGTTTGAAACATCTTTCCATTGAATGGTACCCATATGTAATAAGGAAGCAATACCCACCAAAGCAACCAAAGTAGAATCAATTGAAGTATAAGCTGAAGTAACCCATAATACAAGACAACCAAGTAAAACAAAGCATAATTGCTATAGAGTAATAAAGTGATGATAAGTGATCGACAGAGAGAGAGAGAGAGAGAATAACATGAAGGGGGGGATAAAGAGACTGTTGATTGTTTACATACCCATTCCTTACAAGTCATTCGTCCCATTTCTTGAAGTTGTTTGATGGCATGTTTCACTACATCGTCTATGTCGACCTTCATCTGTTGCCCTTCCTCTTCCTCATTGACCTTTGTCTTCAATAAACCACATGACCATGCAATCACTAAAGGGAGAACAACTGCACACACCAAAGCAGGTACACAACTACCAGTGATCCAAGTCATGAAATTAAAGTGTAAATCAGGATAAAGTGTATTTGCTTTAGCCAAAACAATAGGGTTAGGTGCCATGCCTATCAATCAAAAAAAAAAAAGAAGTGAGTCAAGCCATTCCATTACAAAAAAAAAAAGGGTTTTCTTTACCTGTTAAATACATGGAGGCAGATAAAAGGTTTGCATGAGCCCCCACCAACATTAAAAAGCTACCTATTTTTGGATTTTGAGAAGGAGTGGAGCCTAAACTGGTAGCAATGGATTGAACGACAGGCAAGACAATACCACCTCCTCGAGCTGTATTACTAGGTACAAATGGAGCCAAAAACAATTCTAAATCGCTCAAATAAAAATTAGTGGGGTTTCCTTTGTATGGATCAACGTCTACCTGATATAAGGACAGCATAACCCAATCCAATGATACGGTTACCAAACAAGCGAATCATCACTAAAGAAATACGTTTTCCGAGTTGAGTCACTTCTACAGCCTTTCCAAGATGAAAAGCTGCAAAAATAAGCCAGACAACCGAACTTGAGAAGCCTTCAAGTGAATGATGAAAGGCCTCTTGACCTCCATCACATTGATAGATGTTTTCTGTCAAGGGATTCGATTCGCCGCAGAGACGACACTCGACACTGAGTCCAGTGACACTATCTCGACATTGAAACGAGCGTGTGAGGGACAATAAGGTCAATGAGCTTATGACAAGTACTGATATATCAACTGATGTTGTAATGAGGGCAAAAATACAGCTAAAGAAAATGACAAAAAAAAAATCAGTGTCCTCTCTCAGTTTCAGTAGAAAGGCAATACCTGATAAATACAGCAAGCAGTCTGATGGATGTAACTGTAAGTTCTTCAGTGGGTTTTGTATAGAACCAAATGATAGATCCAAGTATTAGAGATGGTATTAATTGAAATATACTCGATGATTTCAATGCATAATATACTACAGTATCCTATCAATATCATGTATTCCCAATTAAATATTTTTTTCCCTACATTCATGCCATTTGTCATTTTCCACTTTTACAAGCGGTATGGTCTCATTGTTGATAGGTAATAACAGAGAGGTTTGCTCATTAGGTTCTATTTGACTTGCTGTATCAATACTGTTGTAGTTACCACCCATCTTGTCACTAGATAAATGAAGTGTCAGGGTTTGTATTTAAAAGAGAAATGGACACTATAGGAAGAAGAAGAAGAGGAAAGAGGTAGTCTGCTCTCAATGCATTTATATCTGAATTATTTTGTTCAGAAAATACCATATTTGGTCTTTTTTTTTTCTCTTGGGTATCACAGGGCAAGATTTCGGCTAAAAAAAGAAGATGCCTCTCTCTCTCATTTTCTTTTTTTCTTTTTCTTTCTCTCTTTTGGCTTAATGCATAATACGTAAGTACCGAGTTTTCTTTTTGAGCAATAAGACATGGATATGCCAAATAACATTTGCATGCTTGGAATATGTATGTGACTATTGACATGCTGTGTTGATCATGACAGCTAGTGATATCATTATTCATTTGATACAAGTGTGGGGAAAGATTGGTTCCTGATTTATTCAAGCCATAATTTGTGTGACATAGAGAACTATATGTCTCATGAGTACTTAAGAAAGAGACGTAATAGCTGCTTCTATCCTTTCTATTTTGATCTGCCTATCCCTGCATAGGATAGTGAAGCTTGTTTAAGGAGAATGATGTATGCCTGGAAAGATAGATTTAAAATGCAGTAGTATAGTAATTTGTCCAGACATTTAAAAAAGAAAGAAAGATCACAGGACTATGTGCAATTTAAATGCAGGGCGATACTAAACCATTTAGAGGGCATCTGTTTACCCGTTGAGGCATTTATTGTAATACTAGGAATTGTTATATGCACTTTGGTCTCAATTGTCTTTAGAGGATAGTTTTTTAATGCATACCAATAAAGCAGTACAATTGAGCATTTCAACAAACTTAAATTATGCTTATTTTCAGACAAGAATAATAAGAAGCAGAGAAGAGTGAAGTATGTGTTTGCCTTGACAAATCAACTTAATATGGTGTCAATTATACTTGTCTTTTTGAAACAAATAAACCTATTTCTCTTCTGTGCAAATAAAAACTTTTTTCATTTAAAAGCAAAAAGACAGTATAGTAAATCTTGTTTCTTTCTCTCTCTCTTTTTATTATTATAATTTGATAGTAGATGACAACAGGCTATCTTGGTGCCAAACAGAATACCACTTCTTGAATTGTTCTAAAAAGATAAAGGTAAAGATAGTCTGAGGACCAGTTCGCATAAAAGAAGGAGTCCATCCTTTAAAGAAAGCGAGCACTCCTTCTGATCTATACATTTGCAGCATAAAATGGAAGGCAGATAACTTGCCCTCTGAACCTGTGGCGGACATGATGCGAGTCTTGATTACATCAACAGGAGAGCATACTGTTGTTGCCACCAATCCCTACAGAAAAGTATATTGAGTCAATTTCATTTTTTTTTAATAGGGTAACTTACTGCAAGTATACTTGAAACCAAATGTAGACCAAAGCCTTCCTTGAGGAGTTGATTGCTAAGGAAACATGCTTTGAATCGATCATACGATACACATTGAGAAGATGTCATCAAGATAGCCCTGTTTACGTTTGGACCAACACCACGAAACAATGAGGCAAGTCCTTCCTCTCTTGTCATTCTTGCCAGTCCATCAAAGGCATGCATATAATTTCTTCTTACATGAGCTGGTAGTTGACCGTCATTTTGCATACGCACATTGACTACATCTCCAGGATTTCCACAAATGCCACCCACAATACCTGCTGCTGTTGAACACATCAATAGTTGCCATGTTGAAGGATCTATAGAAAGAAGAGTGTGTTTTGTTTAGACCTTGATAAAGAGTGATAAAAATAATTTACTTTTATTCTTTTGAAGAAGCATCTGCTTTAATGCATCATATCCACCAAGTCGAGCAGTTGAATAGGTTGCCTGCCTTAGAATAGAGGCAGAGAGACCAGCATAGATTTTAAGAAAACCCTCTGTTCGTACTACCTTCAGCAATGTGTGTAGCATGCCAGCATTCTGACCTCCCCTTGAGTTCTGTAAGCGAACTTTGGTGAGATCGAGAGGATGAACGATGACAGCAGCACAACAAGAGGCTAATCCGCCAAAGTAAAAAGGTGATTTTATTATATCTGCCATATGCCAAAAGTAGATAAAAAAGAGAAAGAAAGTCAGAAAGTCAGAAAGTAGTGCTTTTATTCTTTAAGGAAAAGCTAAATCAAGGGAGGATGATCAACAGTGCGTTTTAGGGGTGGAAGGTTTTTTCTCTTTGTTTATTGCAATAAATCAAAAGTATATATAAAATGGGCTTTAATTATCATCATCATCATAATCATCATCATCTACACCAAAATCACTTTCATCACCAGATTCATACCAGCTTATAAAAGAATAAGTCTCATAACAGAAATTAGAGTAGTGTCGCTACTTACAAGTTATCATCTTCCTCTATTTCTGGTGGAGCTGTAGGCATGAAATCTTGTTCTGATGTTGGCATCTTAAATCCACTGGGAATATCTTTTTTTGAAGCGTCTACTTGTTCTATTGAATTACTGTCAACAGTCAAGCTCACACATGTACGTCTTCCTACTCACTTTTCACAACACTCTCAAACATGTCACGGTTCTTTCTGTAAGCCACCTAAGACAACACATAAATGATCCTGTTCAACTGTTTCCTCTGTCACTTACACCTGCATCTACATTGGCTGGACTTGAGCAGTTGGGATCAGCCAATAAGGAAATAATGGACACAAGTACACCTAAATTTGATCATCAGCAACTTCATTTCACTACTTTCGACTCCATTGACACCTACTCTCAACAGACTAAAATGAAATAGAAAGAAATAAAATAGGGAATTGAATAACCTTGTATAGATACAATAAATAATAAGTCATTTACCTGTGTAGGATTCCATCGTTCCTAATGATAAAGAAAATAAAAGAAATAAGCAAACCCTATCTCATTCAGTCTGTCTCTTTTTTATACCTCTGCTTTTTCGCCACTGATTGGATCTTCGCCTGGAGGATGAAGAATAGAGATACAGAGTCTACCATCAGGATACACTAAATATAAGGAGATGAGCATAAACAAGGGGAGGGGGGGACTTAAGAGAGATGTGCTCAAGTAACGTTACCATTTGGGTGATAAAATTCATTATTAAATTTAAAGGTAGGTGGATTAAAAGGGTAATCATCAGGAAATGTCATTGTAGCCTAAACAAGAGGATAAGTAGCTTCATCTAAGCTCTCATTCTGTTCTCTTTTTACCTTGAAATAACCACCTTCATACATTGTTTTGGGTGAACCGATAAGTGCAACATCCCTTATATACACATTAGCAAGCCTTTATTTTTTTAGGTTTTTTTTTGTCACTCAACTTACCATTCAAAGATATTGTCGTCTTTGAGATCAACCACAAAACCAGGAACGGGATTCCTTGTTAACTCTATCAAACAACATGAGTCTTTCTTTAGCGTAGTTGATCTCATCGTATCTCACCTTTGAACTGTCTTTGAAGAATATTTGCAGCAGAAGCCATTTTTCTTTCTCTTTAAATATGCTCTAAGCGAAAAGAAGAATGAAAAAGAAAATAAAGAAAGAAAGAAAAAAGAAGAAAAAGAAAAAAAGATAGGCTTACTATTATTACAGAATAATCGTGCCCATAAAAAATTAAAAAAAGAGAGAGAGAATCTGCGGTGTTTCAATGCTAGTATGTACAAAATAAGCAAGTGTATTAACAAATCAAATCAAGCAGAAATGTAGACAACAATCTGCTTTTCTTGAGTGAATGAAATAGACTAGCTCATCTCATATGTATGCATACATACAAGTGTACATTTATGTACTTATATGGATCTATAAATCAACTGAGAGAAACAAGGCAACCACTTAAAGGTGTGGTTACAAAAGAACAAGCTGCGGACAAGTTCCTCGGTTACGAACCATCAAAAATAAACTCAGTGAATTAGTCTGACAAGAAGAAGAAGTATTGGTAAGCATATATTGGATCTATTAGCAATAAGACAAAGACAGACATGCACACAGATAAACGTATTGACTAGCACATACATACAATAGTTACACAGCATAAGTATTTCTTTTTTTATTTAAAGGAAAAAGACTTGACTTTTAGTCACTAGAGCCTATAGATCAAAACCTTCTCAAGTGTACTCTAAAAGAAAAGACAAGTATGGTAGCCCTGATATCATGTTTGCTGGATTATATAACAACATTCTGTGTATCTCTTTCAGTCAACTACACAATCAATCAGTTAAAGTACTTGCTTCTCTTCTTCCAGAAATAAATCATTTCTTTTGTCAAAGGTAAGTACCCCCAAGCAGTGACATCCTTATCAAGAGCTCATCTACCTTCTTAAACAAACAGTTTGGGTTGTTCTCTCTTTTCTACAGTCAATGGAGTTTGTATAGAAAATAGACAAAACAATGCTGGCTTATTGGCACTAAAATAACATAGACAAGCATCGGTGATCTCAAGGATTGATAGTGATCTAAGAAGAAGGTGCAGGAATTTACAAATTCTTTCTCTCTTTCACTTTCATTGTAACTCCCGATGAGTTTAAATACACATCAGTCAAAGGTCAACTATGCATATCAACACTAATGCATCCGATTCTTGCAGCCTGTAATGACCCACCACAGAGATATCTGTCAATAGCTTATGATACTGTATCAGTCTCGATATCTTTTTCTTATGGAGGGAATGCTTTTCTTCAATAGGTTCCTGTTACCAATTCCAATTATCTGTTCCTGAGTGCCTGAGATTGCATTGATACTTGCTTTATTTAAAAAGGGCTACTGTGTGTATGAAATTGAATCAGATACAAATTCACCTATTCCAACTATTTTCCTTTTCCCGTCTACATTCCATGCAAGCAATGTCTTCAATCTATACCAACCCATTAAGACATCAGTATGATAAGTCTATAAAAGCTGGGTCATCATAAGCTCAGCAAAGTGCGCTCAGATAAGACGCAAAAATCAATTGTGTAGTATCATTGTAGTGTCCTTTAAGGAAAACAAAATTATAGATAGAGCAAAATACTTGGTGAGTATAGGCACTCTTGCGCACTGATAACACAAGACCCGCTCTATTGCTCTCTGTCTAAGTACTTTCAAGAATGCTTATTGAAGCTGTTCTTTAGATGTGTGTATGTGTCTGACAAGTATCTTTACTGTAAATGCGCTTCCTGTGCTGAACTTCAAATTTAATTTTGGGAAACAGTCTACACAGCCTATTCACGAAACAACGTACACTCCTCACATGATTCCCCTTGACACACTTTTTTATTTTTCCCTTTTCTTTTCTCTTTTTTTTTTCTTCTCTTCTTACCTTATACCATCTCGGCTCTTTCATTTTTTTTAATAAGGTAACAAGGCAAATTTACCAAGAAAGAAAGAACTCAACTAACACTTACTTGCTTATGTTGTTAATAGATATAATCATGGTAACGCCTTATGCCTTCTATATGATAGGCATTCATGTACACTGACTTTATTCTTTTATACTGTATTGGATAGGCTGGAGCACTTGAAAACGCACAAAAAGAATTACCTAGAATCAGAGACCACGAACGCGAGTCTGACTTTGGCTCTATCTTCTCTGTCTCTGGTCCAGGTAAAGTTCTTGTAGATGTTTGTCTATTTTGGATATTAATCTATTTTCTCTTACTCTAGTCGTTGTTGCTGAAAACATGCGTGGTTCTGCCATGTATGAATTGGTAAGAACCAAAATAAAATAAATAAATAAAAACATACTGAATAACACCTTTCTATCTATGTATAGGTTCGTGTTGGTCACAGTGAACTTGTTGGTGAAGTTATTCGTATTGATGGTGATAAGACAACAATCCAAGTTTATGAAGAAACTGGTAAATTTTCACTGAAATGTTTCAGAAAAAAAGAGAGAGAGAGAGAGAAAAAAATATTAAATTTTACTTGCCTTTCCCTTTTCTAAATTAGGTGGTCTTACTGTTGGTGATCCTGTATTGAGATCTGGTAAGCCATTATCTGTTGAACTTGGTCCTGGTAAGTTGCTGCATAAACGACGCGTTTCTTCATGATCATTAAGGTTGGCTCTCTTTCTCTTTGAAAAGGTCTTATGTCAAATATCTATGATGGTATTCAACGTCCGCTCAAGGTATACAAAAGAATAATAAAAGATTACATCAGATACTCAACTGTTTATAGACTATTCAAGATATCTCTCAAAGTATCTATATTCCTCGTGGTATTTCCACTCCTGCATTGGACAAAGCCTTTGCTTGGGACTTTGAACCTATTAACTTTAAGGTAAGACTACGCTTGATAAGAAGAGTGAGAGAAACTGACTTTCATAAAAAAAAAAAAAGGTTGGTGATCATATTACTGGTGGTGATATTTACGGTAAGGTATATGAAAACTCGCTTGTCAATCTCCACAACATCATGTTGCCTCCCAAGAACCGTGGTACTATCACCTACATTGCTCCCAAGGGTCAATACACACTTCAGGATGTTGTACTTGAAACCGAATTCGAAGGCGAAACCACCAAGTATACCATGAGCCAACTCTGGCCTGTCCGTTCTCCTCGTCCTGTTGCCGAAAAGTTGACTGCCAACAACCCTCTATTGACTGGTCAACGTGTCCTTGACTCTCTTTTCCCTTGTGTCCAAGGTGGTACCACTGCCATTCCCGGTGCCTTTGGTTGTGGTAAAACTGTCATTTCACAATCTCTTTCCAAGTACTCCAATTCCGATGTGATTATCTACGTTGGTTGTAAGTTATCTGATCAAAGAGAGAACAATTTGTTGATTTTTTTAAATTTAGGTGGTGAACGTGGTAATGAAATGGCTGAAGTATTGATGGATTTCCCTGAACTTTCAATTGAGATTGAAGGTCGTAAGGAATCTATCATGAAGCGTACTACTTTGATTGCCAATACCTCTAATATGCCTGTCGCTGCTCGTGAAGCCTCTATCTACACTGGTATCACTCTCTCTGAATACTTCCGTGATCAAGGTAAGAACGTCTCCATGATGGCTGATTCTACCTCTCGTTGGGCCGAAGCTCTTCGTGAAATCTCCGGTCGTCTTGCTGAAATGCCTGCTGATTCCGGTTACCCTGCTTACCTTGGTGCTCGTCTTGCCTCTTTCTATGAACGTGCTGGTAGAGCCACCTGTCTTGGTAACCCTAGCCGTGAAGGTAGTGTCACTGTTGTCGGTGCTGTCTCTCCACCTGGTGGTGATTTCTCTGACCCTGTCACTACCTCTACACTCGGTATTGTCCAGGTCTTCTGGGGTCTTGATAAGAAGCTTGCTCAACGTAAGCATTTCCCTTCAGTCAACTGGAACTTGTCTTACTCCAAGTACATGAAGGTACTTGAACCTTACTATGAAAAGAATGATCCCGAATACATCCATCTTCGTGACAAGTGTAAGGAAATCCTTCAGATGGAAGAAAACCTTTCTGAAATTGTCCAGTTGGTTGGTAAGTCTGGTTTGAACGAATCTGATAAGATCACTCTTGAAATTGCTCAGATCATCAAGGACGATTTCCTTCAACAGAATGGTTACAGTAACTATGATCGTTACTGTCCCTTCTACAAGACAACCTGGATGTTGCGTAACATGATTGGTTTCTATGACCATGCTACACATGCTGTTGAATCTTCAAACAACCAGATCACTTGGTCCAAGATCCGTGAAGCCATGGGTGATGTTCTCTACAAGTTGTCTTCTATGAAGTTTGAAGATCCTGCTGAAGGACAAGATGTTCTTTGTGAAAAGTACAATGCTCTTCACAAGGAAATTGAAGCTAGATTCAACGATCTCGAAGCCTAATCTTTCTTCCTCTTTTGTTATTATTCTATTCCTTCATGTATACACACATCTCTCTCTCTTTTTTGTTGTCAAATTACCCGCTTTTTTTTTTCTTTATTACCTAAAATAAATCATTACCGAAAATGAATAAAAAAAAAAAAGAGAGAGAACTTTAAAGAAATGTTTCTAAAGAGAATGAAGGCAGTTATTTTTTCTTAAAACATGCAGGGTTCTGCTTTTTTCTTAGCAGACCTATCTGTCTAATCTTTTTTGAACCCTTTTTCTCCCCCCTTAGAAAGGAACAACAGACAGTTTTTTTCTCCACAAAAAAAGGGCTATCTTATTCACTAATGTAATTTCATCATTGGGCGTTGTCAATTTAAGCATTAAAATTGCCAAAACAGGTCATCCAAAATAAGAAGTAATTGTTTGAAGCCAGCCAAATAATGAGATCAAAAAAATAAAATAGAAGATGCTATAAGCATAATCATTGTTTGAAATCTAGACAATCAATAAAAACGAAAGGGAGGAGGAGGAGAGGGGGGGGACCTTCATGGAATGACAAACAATAGCTTATATTGTCAGTCTGTTTATTTCAATTTTCTTAAGCTTAACTGGATCAAAAGACATAAGCTTCAGGATATTGAGATCCAAAGAAAAAAGAAAAAAAGACAGCCAAACTAACCCTTACTTTCTCCACACACACACACAGTTACCTTAAAGACCAATTTAGAAACTGCATAAATTATGTAACCTATCAAGGCACATTCTACCATCATGGCTATATGGTTAATTTTTCTTTCTTTCTTATCTATGTTTCTCAAATTAAGAGAGGAGTGGGGGGGGGGGTTTCGAACGACTGTACATCTACCAAAAGAACGCGTTTTTAAGAAACTAAAACGTGACCTTTATTTTATTTATTATTATTATTATTATTCTCAGGCACTTGAAAAATTCTCTTCTTTTTTTTTTTCTTTCATACATTAACATATCTATATATATGCTTGAATAGACAAGATGGCTCATCAGGGACATCACCACCATACTCAAGCAGGTGGAGAAGCTAATAACATGCCACCACCTTTTGGAGAACAAGCGTTTGACCAAGAGGATTTACTCTCCACTTTTATGGGTCAAAATGGATTTGGCCAATCATTGTTTGTGGATACGCAGCAAACAAATGGTTTGGATCTTTATCATCATCATCATCATCATCAATCACCTAATAATGCACATTTTACTGCTGACACAACTCATTTCATTACGCAGTCACCTTCTCGAAATCCATCTCAATTTGTCAATCTCATTCAATTTAATCCAAGTGAACCTGAATCGTTAAGCTCGTTCTCTCCGTCCCCGTTACCGTCAGTTAGACTTCAGGGCGCTTACGACGGGGTCCCAATTTCCGGATCTAATCAGCAACTCCGAATGTATAACATGGCCAATCAGTTGCAAGGTTTTCCTTCAACAATGCATCCACCATCCTATAATCCACTCTATCAACAACAACAACAGGTTCAAATGCAACAACAACAACAACAACAACAACATCGTATTCAAACACAGCCTAATTCTTTTCAACATGCCATGTATCAACGTACTTCAAATGCTTTACCACAACAACAACAACAACAAATCATGTTTCAGCAAATGCCTTCACAATTAGTGTCATCACCACAACAGCAACATCATTCAATGCTATCACATCACTATCAACAACAACAACAACAACAACAACAACAACAACAACAACAACAACAACAACAGTATCGACCAACTCAGCAGGTTTCTCAATCAAGGACAAATGCTAAAAAGCCTGCCTCAAAACGATCTGGTCGAACTGCATCAAAAAGAAAAGTCAGATACCAAGAATCATCTGAAGAAGAAGAAGATGAAGATGAAGAGGATAATCTATCAGATGAAGAAACTCCTCAAGCAGAATCAGATAGTGATTTTGAAGATCAACCAAGATCTTCAAAGGCAAAGAACACATCTACTGCTGCCACTGAAGTACCTGTAGTCATGATTCCCATGCCAACCAGAATATTTGAGAAAATGCTAGATTATCGGTTAAACCCTACAACGCAACAGCCTGAACTGTTGGTGAAATACAAGTATTCCAGCTATCATCATGCTGAATGGGTGCCTAAAGAGAAAATTGAGGCTGAACACCTTGGTAAACATCGTGTGAGGAAGTTCTTGACAAAATGGCATCAAGATGGACAACGCGGTGAAGATTTCTCTGAATATCTCAAGGTAGATCGTGTCATTGATGAAGGTGAATTAGTCGATCCTCAGACAGGTGAGCCTACCCTTTACTACCTTGTCAAATGGTCTGGTCTGTTCTATGATGCCAGTACTTGGGAAAGTGAAGAGGCTGTACAGAAGGTAAGGAAAAAGAACATAGCCATACATTCATCTCACTCTGATAATCAACCAGATGGATATGTCTAAAATTGTGGAATATCAACGTCATCGAGTCATTTCTCAAGAGAAGCTGCCTAATCCACCTTTAAGGCATGAATTTCCTCCCTTTATCAAGTATGAACAAAGTCAGAAATACAAGTTTGGTAATGAGTTACGGCCCTATCAGTTGGAAGGTTTGAATTGGATGCGATTCTGTTACTACAATGCTCGTTCGTGTATTCTGGCAGATGAGATGGGTCTCGGCAAGACAGTTCAGTCAGTTGCCTTTCTCAATGACCTTTACTACCAACTAAACATCCGTGGTCCCTTCTTGATTGTGGCTCCTCTTTCGACTATTCCTCATTGGGAGAGAGCCTTTAGAGCCTGGACAGATTTGAATGTCATTGATTATCGTGGAAGTGTACTCTCTCGTGATCTGCTGGTTGAGACAGAATTCTATTACAAGGATATTCAAAATAAGCCTATTCCTAACCGATACAAATTCGATGTTCTTATCACAACCTATGAAATGGTAAAAAGAGGCTTTGTATGCTATGTGTTGGCTTATTTAACGCTGTTCCTACTTTAGGCTTCTGCAGGTGCACCTCACATCAAGGACATTACATGGCGATGTGCAGTATTTGATGAGGCGCATCGTTTGAAAAATAAGGTAAACAAGGAGCATACCTTTGAGATGGCATGTAATAACAGGATTTGAATGGTAGCAATCTAAAGTAGGGGAAATCCTCAAAAGTTTCTCAATTGACCACAAGTTATTGTTGACTGGTACACCGTTACAAAACAATCTGGATGAGCTCTATAGTCTATTGAACTTTATGCAGCCTGAAGTATTCAAGTAAGTTATGAGAGCTAGTGTAGACTGACTATGTACTTAAATTGTCTTTCAAAGTAATGAAAGAGCTTTCTTTGCTGAATATGGCAATCTACAGACTGCTTTGGAAGTTGAGAAACTTCAGTCATTATTGAGACCTATCATGCTGAGAAGATTCAAAGAAGATGTAGAGAAGAGCATACCGGTCAAAGAAGAGACTGTGATTGAAGTAGAGTTGACTAATTCACAAAAGAAATGGTATCGTGCCATTCTCGAAAAGAACTTTAGTTTCCTCAAAAAGGGTGCCAAAAGTAAGTTCTCTGTTTGATCAGGACACCATCTAATTCGCACCCACTTACATACCTACCTACCTATAGGCAACAAAGAAATGCCTCAGTTGCGTAACGTCATGATGCAATTACGAAAATGCTGTATACACCCTTATTTACTGGAAGGTGCAGAAGAAGTGATTGTCAATGAAAACCATGCTCGTACTATACATGACCAGTTCAAGTGCTTGATAGATGCTTCTGGTAAACTTGTCTTGATTGATAAACTCTTGCGCAAACTGTTTGAAGGCAATCATAAAGTCTTGATCTTTTCTCAATTTACAAGGTAAACCCTTTTAAAGAGATCCCAACTCTATCTCAATATTATGAAATAACCTCTTCTTTTACAAGTTGTTTGGATATTCTTTCAGATTATCTTCGTGGAAGACAATACCCTCATGAACGTATTGACGGTAGTATTCCCGGTGAACAAAGACAAGCTGCTATCGATCGATTCTCTACATTACCAATTGATCAATCTTTTGTCTTTTTGCTCTGTACAAAAGCAGGTGGTGTTGGTATTAACTTGACAGCAGCAGATACATGTATCATCTTTGACAGTGATTGGAATCCTCAGAACGACCTTCAGGCACAGGCACGTTGTCATCGTATTGGTCAGACTAAACCTGTGCAAGTCTATCGTTTGATCTGTCGAAACACTTATGAAAAAGACATGTTTGATCGTGCAGGTATGAAGCTCGGTCTGGATAAGGCCGTAATGCAGCGTATGAATGCTTCTAGCCACCAAGCAGTAGAAGAAGACACACAACATGTATCCAAGAATGAATTGAACCGCAAAGAGATTGAAGATCTGCTGAAAAAGGGTGCTTACGGTGCTATTTTGGACGACGAAGAAAGCGCACAGTTCTGTGAAGAAGATATTGATCAGATTCTCGAAAGACGTACAACTGTCATTCGACATGAAGGAAACGAAAAGGGAAGTGTCTTCTCCAAAGCAACATTTGCTTCCTCAGCAGGTCATCAGGTGGAGTTGGATGATCCTGACTTTTGGGACAAGTGGGCTACGAAGGCTAATGTGGATGTTCAGGATTTACAAGACGAGAATGAGTTGATTGTGTATGAACCTCGACGTAGACGTCAAGTACAGAGATTTGGCACCCGTGCTGCTGATGGTACTTATTCAGACAATGACCATGCAGATGATTCAGATGCATACGAAGATGAATCTGAACGCTCTCGAAAGCGCGATACACCTCGACCCTGGACATTATCTGAAAAGACAAAGTATGAGCGCAAACTGATGATCTATGGCTATGGTCCCTGGCATCAAATGCAGGCACATTTTCCTCGACGTTCTGAAAAGGATCTCAAGGCAGCAACACGGTGTCTGATGCGTAAAATCAAGCATGTCATTGAAGGACAAACTGAAGAAGATCGCAAACTGCTTCAAGATATCGAGTTTATTCTCAGCAATGATGCCCAAGATGATGATCCTGGAGATGAAACAGTACCTTACAAGCATGCCAATAAGAAACAAATTGCTGAATTCAGATCTTTCTTGATCCAGGCTCCTGCTGACTATATTGAGCATATTGAGCGCAAAGGACGTAACTTCTTGCTGAGAATACAGATGTTGCATATGGTGCGTGATCGCATTGTGCCTAAAGATTGGGAAGAAGCAAAGCAATTGGTCATTCCCAAGGTAACTGGCTCTTTACCTTGCGATTGGTGGGGCGAATCTGAGGACCGTGACCTCTTGCTTGGTATCTGTAAGCATGGGTACCAGCAATATCTGACCATGCGCAAGGACAAGGAATTCTGTTTCTTTGGTAAACGCTTTGATGACAGCAAGGCAGGCACATTGCAAGAAGATGACGATGAACCTGCTAACGAAAGGATTCAGGACGATTCTTCTGAGCTTCAGCAAGAAAGCGAAAACTCAACAGTCTATGTGTGGCCATCCAAAGCAGATATTGGTATGCGACTCCGTCGTATCATTGCTGCCTTTTTGCGTGAGCAAGGTGTAGAAAACAGACGAAGACGTGTCAATCAAGAACAATCTCGACCTTCTCGTTCCCGATCGCGTGCAACTGATTCTGGTCATCGTTGGCAAAAGAAGAATCGTAGCGATTTTATGCGCACCATCCTGTCGTTTGGTATAGAGACTGTTCAAGGCGATCCAAACATTCGATGGGATCGATTCCGAGAGATTTCAGGCTTGGAGAAACGTTCAGATGCTTCTCTGGATCAATATTATTACAAGTTCTATGCAGCATGTAAAGAAATTATGAGAAGGGAAAAGGAAGAAGAAGAAGAGGGAGCAGTAGATCAAAAGAGTCGAGAATCAAGCGAAGAACCGGGATCGACGCCTGTAGAGTCAGAAGAGTTGGAGCTTGTGAACATCATCCCATACGATAAAGCAAGACGTGCATTGAAGCGTATTGAGCAGATGAAGATGATTCGTGAGCATGTTATTGTGGATCCTGATTTCGATCATGCTATCACTAAGGCCAGAAAGACATCAGGTTTACCACCGTAAGTGAGATCTGACAGTGTATATATAAGCATTGCTGACAACTACTCATTTAAACATTAGATGGTGGGAAGTGCCCTTGCATGACAAAGCCTTGCTTGAAGGCATTTGCAAGCATGGTATTGGCCGACATGATTTGATGATCACCGATCCCGAGCTTCCTTTCCAGCAGATCGTCAAGGATACCACTGGACAGAGCGACCTTGCTCAAGCCGATCCTGCTGCTATCTCTGCCATCTTACTTCAGATTGCTTGGCCTAAAGAACTTGTTATTGCCAGACGCATTGATGCATTATGCTCATTGATTCTTAGACCAAAGCCCGAGAAGCGATCACGAGGCAGTCGAAAGCAAAAGCCAATCCATCCTGAACCTATAGCTGCTAGACCTATGACAGGTGGCAAAACCATCCTTCCATTCCTCTCTTCGTCTCTCTCAGTCTCTTCACCTCATACTCAATCTACTGCAGGTTCTACAGATAGTGAGGATGAAAATGAAGACAGAAGGAAACAGGCTCGTTATGAATTATACCAACAACAAGAAGAAAGAGCACCCACTAAACCTCCAAAATCACAAGAATTCAGATACCCACCGCCTGTAAATACCACCCCTTCTAATTATATCACTGAAAGGCCATCTAGCCACCTAGATGAAGAAATGGAAGAAGGCGAAATTACTGATGAAGATGACGCTGACAGCATGCATAAATCTTCTTCGTCTTCTTCTTTTGCTTACTGAAATAAAAATTGAAGGCTTTGCCAACTTTGATCTGTTTTAAGAAGGGCTGATTGTGGCGACTCGCTTGATTTTTTTTTAAAAAAGGAATTTCTGTCAATATTTCAAGGCAAATCAATGCACAAGGTGCTTACTTGTGCTATTGAGATAAAAACAACCCAGTAGCACTGAAATCCAGAAACAAGAAGGACTTTAATATCGATTTCAATCACATAAGAGAAGCTTTCCTTTAATTGACAACAAATTCTGTTTTTTTTGAACATTTTATATTTACAAATGATATATCGGATTCCTTTTCTGTATTTTTCTTTGCTTCAGCCGATCTTTTTTGTTTTTCAAAATCCGATATTTATAGCTTAAAATAGATGAGGAATAATATAAATAGAAAGACAATCATTTCAATTAACCGGCAATGCCTGTACCGAAGAGTGAGGTCAAATCTGAGCTCTGTATTGAAAAAGACAGTCAGTAAATGAGTCATTTAAAACCTTAAAAGAAATAAAGAAAATTACCTGAATAGGACAGGCCATACTCATCGTTTTGGAGATAGTAATTGTGATGGGAATACCAATGATACGAACAGTAGGATGAACATAATAGTCAATATCGATATTCTTAGGTGCACTACCGTCGAAGCCACACTTGGTCACTAGATCCATCAAGACGCCCTGTTGGCCTGAGTCTGTTGAATTCACACTGACGTCAAATGGAAACGTAATATTGGTAACAGCATTTGAGCTGATATGTAAATCAGTGACATTACCACCACCAATGTAAACGTTATAAGGTGCAGGGTAATAAGCCTAAACCACCACAAAAAAAAAAAATTTTTTCTTCTTAGTCAATGATCTTACTTCTCTCACTCTCTAAAAGAGTTATAACTTACATCAGCTGTGATCTTCTCGAAAGTAATACTTTCAAAGTTAGGGTTATCAACTGTAATACCGATCTTGAAATTCATATTAAGCACATTATTGGTAAAAGCAACATTTGGTTCGCCTTGGAGACCCGTATAGCTGACAGTAGGTACCTTAAATAAGGCAGCCAGAACACCAATGACGATAGCTAGGATGATGATAATCAAAAGAATGATACAGCTACACCAACGAAGCCACTTTGGGCAACAGGTACAACAGCCACAACAGAGTTTATCAATACATGAACGCTTCTTTCTTTCTCGGGGAATGATTTTCTCTATTTCGTCATCGGAATCATAATGATCCATAAACTTCATGTCTGACATAGAATCTCTTTGATGCAAACCATTGTAGTTTGTCTGCGGTGGTGAAGGTGCGTAACCGGGCGGACTGTTGTGATTGTACACTGGGTAAGGGGAAGGGGAATTCACGGGCATTTCATTCATGCCAAGTTGATCGGATGATTGGGCTGTTTCAATATGATGTGGTAGTGGTGGTGCTGAAGCTTTGCTACTATAATAGTCACCATTACTGTATTGTTTTTGTGGTGGGGCTGGCATGTTTAAATAAATATAAATATATGTACAAGAGGGAAAAAAAAGGAAAGAAAAGAAAGAGGATGAAGAAATAAGAGGCCACTTTATATCCTGGCTGGATTTGAAGTTTCGTTTGGGAAAACTCAGTTAATCATTTGGTTGCACTTTTTTGGTTACTTTAGACCTGAGTACCATCATATGGCTTAAGTGAAGTCATAGTTATGATTCCAGTTACGCCTTTAGTTTTACTCTCAGTTTATGGTCATCAGTGAAACTATCTCTCTCTCTTTTTTTTTTTTTACTTTCTTTAGCACATTGCAAAGAAAAAAGTATTGGTTTCGTTCTGACATTTAGAGCTAACGTTTTCTTTGCCAAGATCTAAGTTCAACTCGTTTGTCGTCAAACAGGAAGTCTGGTTAGATTCAACAAGCTGACCACTGCTTAGCGATCTCTTGATAGTGAACTTGACTTTGCAATCACTAATAGTCACTTGGTGTCTGTATATATAAAGGTACATAGTAATATCTATATCGAGGAAACACAAAGGTGCCCTAATAGATAACTGCGAGAAAATGGATCTACAAACGAGTGGGCTGATGAAACTAAGCATGATATTCTATATCCATTCATGTACAAACAAACAGTAAGAGTACTCCCTATCACAATTGAGTTTGTGAGCAAAGTTTCTTACGATTCTATGGGTAAACTTGTCCAACAATCACTCTCTTGTAAAAGAGCTGATGATAATGTTTCTTCTTTGCATACTAAAGTAGGGACAGTTCTTACTACTGTTGTTGGGATAAACAGCATATTAGACCAAGACAACTAGCATGAACAAAAAGAAAATTAGAGGCACATACGATTGAAAGCACAGGAATATCTCCAGAAATAGTCATCACTTGTCAGCTTGAATACTTTATATTGACATCTCTGAATGTGCATAACAATAGAAGACGAAAAATTATCGTTTCTTAAGCTGTCAAAGAGAGAGCTTATTGATGCTGAACGAATTTGTATTGAAATAAGGCTTGTTTGTAACATTGCTGTAGACATGTGCCAAGAAGTTGATATCGTTAGATCATTTCCAACCTGTTTTCAACTATATTATCTGATCCGTGTTATTCAGAGATGTGATATAACTCTTTGAAAACTAATTCATCTGCATTAAGCTTTTACGCTTTTTTTTTTTTGATAACTATACCATGTTATATGGTTGGTACGGCAACTCCAATTTTGATTGTGCTGCATAAAATCGGTATTCAACCTCCAAACTGATCAAATGAATTCAAGCAAATGACCAATCGGTTTCTATCTAAAAAAGAGTGCTTAATTAATAATAGACGCATTATGATAAGAAAATAATATATATTTATAGCAACATAAAATGGTGCTAAATTTAGCAATGACTGAGTTAAACCAGAATACATCGGATCAAAATGAATCAAAAAATTGGCTTGGCATTTTTGTACCAAAGGGCTTAGACAGCCTTCTTTCGTGAAAGAGTCTATGTAGCTTCTTTTAAGGGCTTAGAGAGAGTCGGACTAGCACTAGATCTGAAAGCTTCTTCTTCTTTTTGATACATAACCAATGTTTTTTTGTTGGAAAACATGAAGCTAAGAAAAAAGGAGAAGAAAAAGCTAATTGAAAAGCGAAAGACAAGAACTTACACCTTCCAAAATGAGGTCTTCGTTTCATCCATCGATACAGCTTAAATAAGACCAGTCTGTATATTATATAATGAACATAAGAAAAGCGCCTTTGACAGTAACATTTGTAAAGTAATATTAGATCATGCTTTCTTTAAATTGTCAACATTTTTGAGCAATATTGTTCTGTTGATCTGAAGAATGAAAGTAGTTCAGATATCTTTTGAAACAGCTCAGATGACAGTATCACTCTTATAAGGAAACTGTTTGTATCATCAAACAAAGCAAACATTTACTTTCTTTGTTAACAAACCTATAATAATACTCGGTATGAGCTTCTTCTATCTGACTCTGTTAAGGGAAGAGGAAAGAAAAAGATGAAGCTCATAAGTTGATTAAAAAACAAAAGCTAGATGTAGTTATATTTGACGACTCCAGATTTATACAATGCCATAGGGAATTCAAAGGTAAAACTGACGAACTTATCAGAACAAAGCGTAAAGAATACATCCATGCTTGATTCTGTAAAGGAAAATGAGCTAGTTATGTAGTGTTCTGCTTATTATTAAGATGAAATTTAGTATGTATGTGGAAGGCAAGTAGCAAAAAGACACATTTGAGTGAGTTGCTACCAATCCTAGTTGTATACAGAGACTTTGGTATGACAATAAAGAAATTTGTTAATGTTATTCATATTCTTTATTATCTTTCTTTTGAATTCAGTAATAGTTATTGTTAGTTTTAAATAGTAGTTATGTCTTTTCATTCACTTTCACTGTTCTATCATGAATTTCTTAATATGAAACAGGCAGACATTGACCATGATTAGCTCAAACAAGTTTTTGATAAGTTGAGTTTTATTTTAATATCTGGATCATAACTGAACCTGTCAGGAACATGCACTCTCATTGTCTTGGTTTCAGTACTGTAATGAATTTAGGTTTTGAGTCTTGGTTACAGTCATCATCTAATGCAGTATGCTTCAAATTCAAATTCTTTTTTGAAGACCATCTCTCTATATCCTATAGATAAATTTTTGCTTTATTCTATCCAAATAACTAAATAAAAGTACCCTTAAGCTAGCTTCTTTTTTTAAAATCTCAAAGTTTCCAATCTTTGCTCATCATTCTATTTCTTACTTAACGCTATCGTGAGTTTTCATGTCTATTTAGAGTGCTTACATTGTTACGCACAGGGATCTTCCTTAGTACTCGATTATTTTTGACTTTCACTCTCTGCCCTGAATCCAACTCTGGATTTCCTATCTAGTACCTAGCCTAATCATATTATCAAGATCCTTCTTTAGCTTTCCATTCATAACGATTACAACTTTTGAACATCTATTCATAATTCATTACATGATGACTGATTAACTTGACTGTTTAAATGATTAGTTTGCAAGTCCAACATGACTTCTTTTAGAATAGTGTATAAACTCTTTAACATTTCTTAATCAATAAACTTAACTATCATTTATCTATCTTAACTTATATCTCTCTTATTTACTTTACACTTGGTTGTAGTTTGACATATATTCACTACCTAAATCCACTTATTTGATTAGTTTCCTTGATACTTATAACAGATCATTGTATTCTCTTATTACATCTCTTTGTATTTCTTTACATTACTTTATTCATTCTATCTTACTTTACTTTACGGTTCGTTACCTAAACAACGTGGTGCTCATTACATATAACCTTGCTGCCTGTTTGCTCTGTTATATCTCTTTGATTCTCTTTTACAAGTTACTGCAAAAACTGTCCTTTGTCCTGTAACATTGTAAAGGAAAAAGGAAAAATAATGCAAAATTCAACTAATTGAAATCCCGATTGACAAAAATAGCAAAATATGGGGTTGACCGGGGTTTGAACCCGGGGCCTCTCGCACCCAAAGCGAGAATGATACCACTTCACCATCAACCCTCTGATGACGGTGTCGTCTTGTTATTCTTTTGTGGATGTTTCCAGTAGGTCACGTGACTATAGAACAAATTAGAGCCAATAAGGTTGCAGGAATAAGCTTCTAGAAGTAAGTGACGTAGACTGTGTATTATAATGTAAGTCTTTGATTTTATTTAATTTTTCCTTTTCTTTACTTTACCTGTGTATTATAATGTAAGTCTTTGATAAAGAGCTTATCATTACGAATATCACAGGTATTTATACTTTTCTAGACTACACTAAATATCTATTCTAAATCTAATAAAGAAGGAAGCAATTAATATCTACACGTCTGATTGATTATGTCTTGCTGATCCTAGAAGAGTCTTGGCTCCAGTTACGGGCACTTGCCTAAACCGTAATAGATTCAATCTCATCTTCTTCTTTCTTTTATTCAGAATCTGAGGCTTGAATCGTCGTTTGTTTGGATTGTACTGTTGAGGTAGATTGTACTCAACTTCGATAGGCTGTTTATGCTGTAAGTCGCTATTTTCTACGACATTACCCCCCTCCTGGATTGAAGTCCGTCTCTGGACAACAGAAGAAGTAGGCGAAGAAATAGGAAGGGTGACGCGAGTCGAGGTAGTAACAGAATCGGTGTGAGCAGGAAGCTGAATTTGTGTGGTCTTGTCGGGTGAAGGTTCAGAATCACTAAAGTCTTCAACATCAATATCAAAGTTGAACTCTGAGTCAGGCAAATCCCAAGCAGAAGGAGGGACGTCCTCATGTGCATCAACAAACAGTTCATCTTCATCAATCAAAGAAGGATTGTTATCAATGGGTACAGACTCAATAACAGGAACAGGCAAAGAAGGTGGAGAAGGACTGGTAGAAGTAGACAAGTCAACATTCGGACCCAAACGTGAATCAGTAAGTATAGGATCAACAACTATGCCAACTTCAACTGGATCTATCGGATCAACATCATCGATGGGATCATCAACTGTCACAGTAGGTAGAGGAACAGCAGACGCGAGAGGAACAGCAGATGCAACCGGATCGACAGAATCCACTGAATCAAGGTTGATATGGTCAGGCAGAGATAAGTCAGTTTCTTGAACATCAAACTGTGCAGGTGAAACTGGGACATCGACGGTTGATTCGTTATTGGCATCAACAGGCAGACTGACAGGGATGATTGCAGCACGGCCAATGTTGGTCATGACCTTACGCCAGTCTTGGCGGGCTACTACAGGATCATACCAAGGTTCATTGGAAGTATGGCCATTTGCAATACGTAGTCGATCCACATGTACCAATGACTTGACAGGCTCACCAGCAAGCGTTTGTAGCTTATAGGTACCATAGTCGGGGAAAGACTGTACAATTATGTAAGGACCTTTATATTGTGGCTCCAAACCATAGCGACCTTCATGGGTAAGCATGACTTTATCACCGATCTCAAAAGAGGTTTTCTTGATCTCAGAGTCCCATTTTTCTTTGTCTTTCTGTGCCATCGCTTTCATACGGAATTCGGCTGCAGCTCGATGTTGATCTAGTTCGCCTAATTCACGTGAAGTTATATCGGCTACCGTGCGAGGATCATCAAAGGTTTGCTTATCGATATAGGGTGTGAGTGAGTCGCCTGGAAGTCGAGGTTCTCGTCCATAAGTAAGGAAGAATGGACTGTACCCAGTAGTAGTATGTACCCTTATGCGAGAAGCCCAAAGTGCAGCATTAACGAAATCATCCCAACGATGTAGGGTACCATTTACATATTTACGAAGCATGCCCTTAATCACTGCATTGAAACGTTCGACCTTTGAATTCGTGCGAGGATGGTATGCCGATGTCAGCTTGTGATGGGTCCCAACACGTTTGAGATACGCATTGACCAACTCACTGTTGAAGTTTGATCCACGATCTGTCAAAATTTCGGAAGGACAACCGAAACGCATCATTATCTCTTCGTAGATAAAATCGGCAATTGTTTCCTTTGTAGCAGCAGGTACAGCACGGGCAATAGGCCAATTAGTGGCGTAATCTACAGCCACAAGTAGCCAGCGATTTCCTTTTACCGTTAGTGGTAATTCTCCAATGAAGTCCAAGTGCCACCTATCAAAAGCAGCAGGTACCTTCAATGGATGCATAACGTCATGGTGAGTATGGCCTGGGCGTCGATTGATTTGGCATGATGGACAGGTTTTGAGCCATTCCTTTAAATCACGTTTCATACTAGGCCACCAAAAACGAGGCATAAAGATCTTTACCAAAGTTTCAAAACCAGCATGTCCGTTTGATTCATGGTAACGAGCCACCAAATCAGCACGGGAAGCAAAAGGGACAAAGGGAACAGGTTTCATGTTTTGCTTATCATCAACTGGCACTTTGCAATAAACTCGTCTATCTTGTACAACAAACCTGTCTTTTCGGTCATCCAAGTATTTGCGCAAAGCAGTTGATTTGACTCTTTCGACGTCCAAGTACAACATCGGCCAATCATTCTGTATAGATTCGGGAGCATCCTTCATGGTCCAGGTTGCATACAGAAATTCGGGTTCAAGGGAAGTAACAGCTGTTTCTGATTCTGGTCCACCAATCCTTGACAACACATCCGCTGCATTGTTCTCCTTACCAGGTTTGTACTCAATGGTAGGTGAGTAAAGTTCTAGTTCGTTCATCCAGCGGACTAATCTTGGACTCATTTTGTCTTGCGTTCTTAGGTAGCAGTTTGGCAGGTGATCGGTCAGAATTTTGTAACCGCCACTGCAACCATCCAAGAAACAGCGCCATGTTCGCAGAGCATGCAGAATTCCCATAAGCTCTCTCTCTTGTGCAGGGTAATTACGCTCTGCAGAGGAGAACTTTTTAGAGTCATATGCTACCGGATGCCAAGAAGGTGGATCATTGTCATCGGGTTGCAAAAGTACAGCTCCACAACCAAAATCAGATGCGTCAGTTTCAACACGGAACGGCTTACTCATATTAGGAGGCTGGAGTACAGGCGCAGAGATCATCAGTTCTTTAATCTTCTCGAAACTATTCTGACACTCCTTTGTCCAAACCACAGGACGTCGCTTGGGACCAGTACCCTTGGTTAGGTCGGTCAAAGGGGAGGCAATGGATGCAAATCCGGGGATGAACCGACGATAATGTTGTGCGAGGCCAATAAACGAACGAACTTCTTGTACATTGGTGAGCACGGGCCAGGACTTTAAAGTCTCCACTTTGGAACGACTAGGTAGAATACCTTTATCAGTAATATCAAAACCAACGAAGGTTAATTCCCGCTTGCCAAACTCGCATTTCTTTCCATTGGCAATCAACTCAGCATCTTTCAATTTTTCCAGTACCATGCGGACATGTTGCTTGTGCTCTTCTAGAGACTTACTGAAGATCAATATATCATCTAAATACACTAAAGCAAACTTGTCGAGGTAATCGCCTAACACCTTGTTCATCAAACCCTGAAACGTGGGAGGAGCGTTTGTAAGGCCGAAAGGTAGAACTAGGAATTCAAATTGTCCATATCTAGTGTTGAATGCGGTTTTGGGTACATCGTCTGGATCAATCCTTACTTGATGATAGCCAGATTTTAAATCTAAGCTTGTGAAGTAGGTTGCACCTTGAAGGCGGTCCAAACATTCATCGATTCGTGGTAGAGGATGGTTGTTACGGATGGTCACACTATTCAATGCACGGTAGTCAATACACATCCGCATCTCTCCAGATTTCTTCTTCACAAATAGTACGGGTGCTCCCCAAGGTGATGCACTGGGTCGGATCAAGCCCAATTGCAATAGTTCCTTAATCTGTTTCTGCAATTCATCTAGTTCCGCGGGACTCATCTTAAAAGGAGGGCGATTGACAGGCTTGGCATCACCCGTATTGATGACATGTGTAACACCACGATCAGGTGGTAAGCCAGGTAATTCACTTTTAAAAACCGTAGAAAATTCTTCTACCAGTTGATTCCAGTACTGATCGTTTTGAACAGAAGGGTGTTTTTCCTTAACTTCTGCGGCATTCAGATACAATAGGAAACTTTCAGCACCTCTACGAATACTCTTTTCTGCTTGTTTCTTAGAAATTAAGTAGTTCAACTGAGGGCGATCAGAGCGAGAACGGTTGAGAGGAGTCAGCTTGACCTTCTGTTTCTTATCTTTGCTTTGAATGTACCAAGTATCAGTAGACCATTCAGGTCGAGGGTCAACCTCTTTCAGCCATGTTCGTCCAAGGATAACGTCAAACTTGGTAGGGAACACATAAGCAACTACCTTTGTCTTGAAACCTTTCAAGTCTAACATGACTTCGACCTTTTCTTTTATCTCTGTCACTTCTCCACCAGCGGTTTCAACTTGACGGTCATACACAGGAACAGAAGAGAGAGCATATTTTGCGACAATAGGCGAGACATAGTTCTCACTTGCTCCACTATCGATCAGCACGTCCAAAGAGGTATTACCCACAGAGCCCTGATACAGAGGTAGTTTGGTAGCTACCACATTGAGTTCAGACAGATACTGAAATTCCTCTTTTAGATCTTCATTAGGGTGGATAATAGGTACTAGTTCAGTAATCACACCAGTTGTCTGTTCTTCTTGTTCCATTTCAGTATCGACTTCTTGGAGTACATCTTCGTCAGTCTCATTACTTTTATCATCACCACGTTCATCATTAGAATAGGGAGTACAATTATCAGTTTTATTCGTATAAGAACATGTACAGCGAGCTATCTGGGGAGTGTTCTGCGTAGGAAGATTTTCATTGTCTTTACCTAGTTGAGCTTCCTGGTCTTCAACTAGGTTTAGTGAAAATCCTGACGAGAGTCCTTGTTCAATTCTTGGTAACGTTTTTGCTCCATTTGTCGAATGTCTTCAGTTCTGGTCTTACAAAAACGACGGACATGTCCCATCTTGCCACAATAATGACAACGCACATTAGATCGAGATCTAGATGTCATCGCACTCAGATCCATGGGTTCGCCGGCGTAAGGTCCCCTAGGGGTTGTAGGACGATGATCATTATAAGCGCCAGTGTTTCTTCTGTAGAAAGATGGATTCTCATGGATTGCGCTGTCATGAGCAATAGCAACACGAATGGCTTCCCTAAGGGTGATTGCTTGTGCTTGTCGTACTTGCGAACGGGTATCCTTGTTTGACAATCCACGCATAAATTTATCGCAGGTTTCATCTTCAGTGATTCCAGGTATGGCAGCGATAATATCCATGAATCCATTGACATAGTCGTTCAATGAACCCATTTGGCGGTAGGCAGCGAGTCTATCCCGAGCAAGACGTACAGCGTCATCAGGTCTGAAGAATTCAACGAGTTCTCTCTTCAAAGATACCCAATCCTGGGGTTCATCATCGGCAGTTTCCAATGTTCGATACCATGTATCTGCACGACCACGAAACAAAGTAACAGCATATCGTTTCTTCTCGACGGACGACCATCCTTGGAAATCAGTGTACCTTTCAAAAGTACGAATCCATGAATCGATTATCATGGCATCACGAGTACCATCATACGTAGGAGGTTCGGTTGTGCGGGGAACTCGAGCACCATTATTGTTAGCATTCAATGCTTTTGTAAATTCTTGTATCAACGAGATAATAGCGCTATTTTCACCAGACATAACGATTACTTTCAGTTAACAGTAAAAACCAAATAGACAGCACACAGGCAAACAGTATTTCAGCACACAGGCAGTTAAAATTCAATACACAGATAAATAAAAATCAGCACGAAGGCAATTAGATCAGCACACAGGCAAAGTTTATACAGCACGGAGGCACAGGTAAGCTCCAGTAGGATTTTTCCTAGGATACGACAGGAGATGCTACCAATTGTCGTCTTGTTATTCTTTTGTGGATGTTTCCAGTAGGTCACGTGACTATAGAACAAATTAGAGCCAATAAGGTTGCAGGAATAAGCTTCTAGAAGTAAGTGACGTAGACTGTGTATTATAATGTAAGTCTTTGATTTTATTTAATTTTTCCTTTTCTTTACTTTACCTGTGTATTATAATGTAAGTCTTTGATAAAGAGCTTATCATTACGAATATCACAGGTATTTATACTTTTCTAGACTACACTAAATATCTATTCTAAATCTAATAAAGAAGGAAGCAATTAATATCTACACGTCTGATTGATTATGTCTTGCTGATCCTAGAAGAGTCTTGGCTCCAGTTACGGGCACTTGCCTAAACCGTAATAGATTCAATCTCATCTTCTTCTTTCTTTTATTCAGAATCTGAGGCTTGAATCGTCGTTTGTTTGGATTGTACTGTTGAGGTAGATTGTACTCAACTTCGATAGGCTGTTTATGCTGTAAGTCGCTATTTTCTACGACAACGGTGTCAGCTTCACGTATGTATGAGGGCTTAATGATTCAACTATTGCGCCTGTGAAACTGATATATAATTTGATCACTGTAATATAGAGATATTAAAAGATGCTCTTTATTTATATGAATAAATATGAATTATGTTACCTGTAATATAGAGATATTAAAAGATAAAGATCTTTCAATATCTATATTACAGCCTTTTTATATTATTCTAAAACGAGTCCGGACCGGACCGACGCTGTCGCTTTGCCGGGCTGTTACTGCAAGGCTTGGGCTTGAACTTACGTTTCTTGTTCGCATTCCAGTTGCGTAGAAACGCAGGGATCTCTTCAGTATTGGCGAAGTCCAAATTTACTTGGTTGCTAAGGCCACCTTCATTTGTCGCCATGACATTATCCCCCTCTTGACCGCTTGTTCGTCTCTGAACAACTTCATGTTCTGCAAAAGGTTTTGAGGATGGTGGCTGGGGTGGCGGTGGACTAACATCGCTTGGTAAGATGGTTGATGGGGCAGTCAACAACAAGGGGCTGGTATGTGTGATGGTAGGCAGTGTTGCAGATGATGCAGCCGGTGATGAAGTGACATCGATCACTTCAACTTGAACATCTGAAGTCGGCAAACTAGCAGGCAGAGGTGATGGATGAGAATCAATGTCCTCATGGGATGATGATGGCTCGTTCAATGACACAGATGTCGTAGAGGTCATGTTGACTTCCACTTGATTGTTGGTAGACATCAAAGTTACAGCTTGATCATGGCCTTGAACGAGGACAACTTGATTGTTAGAGCCTACAATGTTGATGATGGGCTGGCTATAGAGACAAGAAGATCTGTTTGCTTGTTCATCGGACATGTCTTGTACATCTTGATCTGAATCGCTTGTTGATGAGACTTCTTGAATTTCAGTATCACGTACAAAGTCAGAAATATCGATGCGTTCATCCACCGTATCCGATGGGTCTTGATTATTTACCTCAGATGCTGAAGACAACAACATAGGTGAGGCAGTGTCTGATTTTTCAGAGGCTGATGATGATGAGCTCGGTGGTAGTACACTTTCATCGCTTGTATCCGATCTGCTGTCACTTGACACACCAATCACTTCCATGGATGGAAGTCGATGTACTTCAAGACTTATAGACGCAGGTATTTGGGGTGTAAGACTGGAAGCAGAGACTTCAGATATACGCGCAGAGCTAATGGTGAGATTACTAGCTACTGTCTGAAGGCTATCATCGTCTTTAGCTTCATCTTCTTGATTTGTGATGTCTGGTTTGATTTCTTCATTCCCATCTGAGTTATCGTTCATGTTGATATCTTGATCATTTGCTCGGCTATCCTCGTTTACGATACTATGACACAAGGAGATAATGTCTTCATCGGTTAGCGAGAGGATGTCATTGTTACTGCCATTGTCTGATCGCCTGTCATCAACTTGAGGGAGTGTTGGTATCTTGATTGTCTCAGGACCTATCAATGGTGGTGGTATATGCATAGGTGGTTGTATGTCAATAGGTGGTGGTGACAGACTTGCTTGGCGTGGCATGGGCATGAAAGCGGAGGAACCATCACCCGAAACAGAGGAACTAACAGGGGCAATGGGGTCAACATAGTCTTGTTGAAGACTTGTATCCTTTAGTGTCTCCCTTACGATCCTGCGAGAAGCAGTGGGGTCATACCAGGGTGTAATAGGCTTTTCGCCTTCAGCTGCCTTCAGCCTATCGACATGTACCAATGAGTTTAGAGGCTCACCAGACATTGTCTCCAGTCGGTAGGTACCGTATTCAGGGTACGCAGCAACAACCATGTAAGGTCCCTTAAACCTAGGTTCAAGACCGTACCGTCCTTCATGTGATAACATCACCAGGTCACCGGGTTCAAACGAGACTTTCTTAATGTGAGCATCCCACCTTTCTTTATCCTTGTTCGCTATTGCCTTTAACCTGAACTCTGCCGCCGCTCTGTGTTGGCCTAATTCCTCAAGCTCACGCGAGGTGATATCGGCAATGGTGCGGGGATCTGCTTTGGCTGCACGATCAAGATACGGCTGTATCTCATCTCCAGGTAGGCGTGGTTCACGACCGTAGACTAAATAGAATGGTGAGTACCCTGTGGTACTATGCTTGCGAACTCGTGTGGCCCACAAAGCAGCTTGAACGAAGTCATCCCATCTATGAATGGCACCATTCGCATACTTTCTTAGCATTTGTTTGATTATTCCGTTATAACGTTCGACCTTGCTATTCGTGCGAGGGTGAAAGGCTGATGTCAACTTATGATTGACACCTACGCGCCTCAGATAGGCTTCTACCATACCACTGGTGAAGTTTGCTCCACGGTCAGTAACTATTTCGGCAGGACAACCAAATCTCATCACAATCTCTTCATAGATGAAGTCGGCTACGACCTCCTGCGACGCTACAGGTACAGCTTTGGCAATAGGCCAGTTAGTGAGCGAGTCTACAGCGGTAAGTAACCACTTATTTCCATTGATGGTAGTGGGCAGTTCCCCCACAAAGTCAAGATGCCAACGCTCAAAAGCCTTAGGGACAGGGAGTGGATGCATCATCGTG
>JAIWNI010000340.1:0-10481 GCA_025331435.1 Choanephora cucurbitarum
GAATATTCATCCCAAGTACAGGTAAGTTACCAAACGTTTAAATTTGATTCATATTCGACTTACAATTCTACACTGTCGTATAGAACAAAAGAAGAAAACATGATTCAAGTTGCCATTTGTCCAAGAAAGCCGCACGATCTCTCTTCTTTTCTTCGCCCTCTCATCGCTGAGGTAAATCAACTTTACAATAGAGGTCTTATCATCAAGAAGGGTGATGAGATAAGATATGACGGCAACGTAGCAATTTTGGGCTTTACTGGTGATATCCCCGGTATTGCTCAATTGATCAATTTTGTTGGACATACCGGTACACATGGTTGCAGAATCTGTTTAGTTGTTGCTGATGATCACACTGAACATGTACGACACGGCCAATATTTTTCCACTGAAGCAGCTGAAAGAACCATGGAAAGTCTATTACAAGGAGATGAAGTTAGTAAAATGTCTTTTCCTTTCAGTAAATATCGTTACTAACTTTGATAATCAGGATCACGGTATGCGAGGTATTCCTCACTTGATTGGCAGTTTGGAGACTTTCTTGGGTGTGTATTCTTTCTTTGGTGATGAATTGCACATGTTAGGTCATGGCATTGGACATTTGATAAGTGATTTGCTCGATCCAAGTCCAAGAAACAAGTTCAAAGTTGCAGGATCTAGTGAATATACATTCGATGTGCAAGAGGGATTGACGTTGCGCTCATTTATGGAATGCATAAACCGTTGGATTGATGACAGCAAACGAACCACACCAACAGTATTCGATTTTTCTTTTGACCATAAGAAACACTTCTTCCGGGCTGTTGACTGGCAGCATGTTCTTCTTCATGTTGCTCCCACCATCATTGCGCCTTATCTGAAATCCAATGCTGCTACTGATGCTTTGATGGATCTTGTCAACGCTTGCTCTATAAGTCTTCAAAGATCAATCAGTCCAAACGAATTAGCATACATGGAAAGGTAATATATACATCATGCGGTATATATATGACATTGTACTAATCTATTTGCTCCTAGGGCTTTCGATCGTTGGGGTGATTTTCTCAGACGTGAAATCAGAGCCAATCGACTTAGTATGCGAGTTTGGACGATGAACAATCATTTTGCTGTGCGACATGTTCCTGAGTTGATAAGACAGCAAGGGCCACTGAGATACTTCTCTTGTCGTTCTTTGGAGCGCACCATTAAGAAATACAGTAACATGGTTAACTCTATGTCAGCTCCCGATATTGAAATCAGCAATATTCACAACAGAGTTAACTATTACAAAGAACATAGATCAACAGACGCAGCTCAAAGTTACATGCTTCCATCTTCTTCCAGACAAAGAGACTTCTACGATCATCCGACTCATCCCGCAGCAACACCTCGACTCTGGTCAAAAATTCAACATCTTGAGTTAAGAGACCAAGCTGACTTCTTTGGTGCTTCCACTTGGCAGCTTATTAACGCACTACAGCGGTACTACTCTCGTTTGGGTCTGTCGGGCAGTGTCATAGACAGTCAACAAATCACAATAGCTGGTTCCATGCTGAAAGATGATGTGTATTTCCATTCGAGATTGCATCGCACCAATAACACTCTTCTTAAGCGATCAAATCATCTTGTCTTATTCGAAGCCAAACGCGCCAATAGGTAAGTCATTGATATAGCTTCAAAATATTATCTTAACTGACCTTACTGTAATTTTAGCAACATTAAGTATTGGTACATTGGTGAAGTTCTCATGTATTTCGAACATGTACTGAATGGCACTTCTCGTTTTCTTGCTTTGGTATCTGTTATGCCTAATGCTTCAATGGATGAGTATGGTATCGTCAGGGTAACATATAACCATCAAACATTAAATGAACAGTTCATGGTTTGCAATACCTTGGACGTTATCACAATCATTGGCTTGGTCAGATACAATGACATCGAAACAGATTTCAAAGTTATCTGGCCTGACGCGAAATACTATCAAAAACTAGACGGTCGCATTCATCAAGAAGAGCTGTTGTAAATCTTGCCTTGAATTCGTTTCCTATTTATTCGTATAATTAGCTGCTTTTTTTTCTCGCCTTATAAATAAATATATCTATCATCATTATTGCTCTTACTACCTCTATAGTTATCCATATCTTGTAAAATAAAATTAAAAGGAAAGAAAGGAGAAAAAGAAAAAAAAAAGGTTCTTACATCTTAACATCCCTTTTGTGTAACTTTATACATGACTTATTTACCAAGATGCAAATCAGCCACCCAACCTTTTTCTTTTCTCTTTCCACTTCACTTCTATTCAGCTCATTTAGTTTGTTATGGCTGCAGTACAGTTTATCAAATTTATAGTCAAACGCTTACTATCAACAAGCTGCTGTTAAATCTCTTACTGCTACTCTATTCTTTGACAAAAAGTTCAGTTCGTAGTGGCTTGTTTCGTACTCATCTCGCCAAACTTGAAGTTGTAAATCAAATGATTTCTCTCAGAATGCATTGGTGATTCATTTGTCTACTTTTTCAGCTCTTCCGTTGAAACTGATTGTACTTCCTATCTGCAACAAAATATTTCCGATCTACTTTGTTTTATCCACTTGTGATATTATGATAAACGGTATTGTTGCTTTAATGGAAATGCATACTTCATCTCAAGTTATGATCATGTTTGAGGTTACACTAAAGCTGATGCATACAGTTCAATCATTTCTCATCGCAACATCCTTAGCATTATTTCCATAAACCGTTTAAACACTTGGCCTTATCATTTGGTTGTTAACATATTAACATTAAAGCATTTAAGATTCTCTATCTAAGACTTGGATTGATTCTTAGATTAATGGTACTATGGATTGCATGATGCTTCTGTACAGTGTAATGAATATCTTATGTCTGTAGGTTCGATACTAGTTGTCCTTTGCCTGGTTCATGTTCTTTTTGTGCATCATCATGCCTAGCAATTGAAATGGATAAAATCAAGGATTTATTCAACTTCTTCATGAAACCAAATAAGTATAAATCCATAAGAGCACTGCATGTTCTGCTTCTTACTTTACTAGTAGGTTTTTTACTTCGTGCAGTAACTAAAGATGTACTTACTCTAATCCTAAATGCACTCTCTTATACCGATCATTGTATTCTTATTCAATGATGTACTTACAACTATTAATGAATTAGAATTATTTTAAGCCTTTGTTCTCAATAAATACTTTTTCATACATTCTGTTTCCATTTGGCTTTTTATCCTGATCTCAAGTCTTCATTCATTCATATCAGTTCTTCAAATCGCTTTTTAAAAGTACTGCAATTAGATTCATGCAAGTCCAAGACATTTGCCTATTCTGTCAAATATCATCATCTCTTCATTGGTGGTTAGTTATTTTTCTTCCCATCACTGCTCAGATTATACTAAATACTGGCCATTTTTTTTAATCCCCCATTTTTTATTTTTTTTCTTTCTCACCACTATATGCACAGTAAAGGTAAGCTTTATTTTAAAGAAATAGCTATCCTCTTACATATTTTAACTTGCTTTTCAAATTATACATCCTGAAGACCTTGTTGCCTTTCTACAACACGTACACACCTTCTTGCTTTTATTCCTTGGACTAAAAGATGCTTATCGGTTATCGTTTCCATAGCATACCATACTGTTTACTCTTTCAATGTTCATGATCATCAATGGTACTCTTCTCTGCTACTACCTGTGTTATCCACTTCTGAAGCCAAGTTCTTTTTCTATATACTGCCACTTTTTGATATCCTCTTCTTGCTACTGTTGACTATATAGCTTTCCATTTGCATTACAATCTTCGTAGATATTTCTCATCTTTGCCTTATTCTAACTGATCCCTCCTTTTAATGCTTGTCTCTGCTGGCTCATCATATAATCGTATCCTATTTAATCCCTTCATCTATTGTATTGCCAGTTGACTAACTCATTTTAACTGTAGAATATCTGCTTCTTTAGTCACTCTTATTTCTGGTTTATGCTTCCTGTTTACTTACATTGTCTCTTATATCCCATCATGCCTCATATTGTATGATTCAAATTGCATATTGCCCATTTGACTCGGTTGACTTCAACTTTTCTTAGCTCTGGTACTCTGAATATGCTTTTTTTTTCTAACTGGAACCATCTGTCTATATCTACAAGCCTAGATAATCCTACTGCCTGCCATGATGTACTCATCAGTAGATGACCTGCTTCAATGTTACATTCTTACCTGCTATTGACTCCTGCAACACTGGCGTCGCTTGTTTTTATCCATATAACAAACTTGTATTCCAACTTGACTCTGCTACTTGACTCTGAGGTATATTGCCAAACTGATGGACGCATGTGATGACTCATTCTGGTGCATAGCTTAGGAATCTTCCGAGCAACGTCGAGAAAGGTGATAAAACTGGTCCTTAAGCTGTAATATGTATTCCATTTCGCGCGTTTATTTCTTTAGTTGTGGTTTCCGCAAAGATCTACTTCGAATCACTTGCTTCAAGAACAAGATGTACTCATCATTGGTAACAAAGACGCGTCAATGAGGACGATTCCAACTTTTTTTTTAAAAGTGATTCAAGTCTCATCTTTATTCTTTTTTTTTCAAATAGGCTATCTATCTACTGTTTCTTCTTCAATATCGCTTCTTGTGTCGACTGTCTACTCTTCTGATGAGTTGTTCTACTGCTCCATGTGCATCGTCTGGTCTAGAGGCTTCAAGGAAAAAAAAATAAAAGTTGATCCAAGCCAAGAACAAAAAATCCAGCTGGGTTTCAAAGCAAAATTGATTCAAGCGCTGAATCTGTCAAGCGTTAGAAGACTCTCTAAAGGCTGCATCCATCATGAAATAGCCTACCATCCATCTAGAAATTGCTCTCCAGGGTCAACCAAAAGGCGCATCTGGATCCCCAATGTACCGTTCTATCCGGAAGAACCTAGAGCATCATCCTAGCTAGTAAAACGAAGGCTGGAATCCATGGTACGCTAAAGAAGTGCCCAAATATGGAATATATAAGGATCTACATTTTATTATAATAAAGAAGCCCTATTTGACATTATACACCCAATAAGCATACCTAAATTTTAAATGACGCTTGATCTTAAGAAGCCCAATATGGCTATTAAACAGAAGAAACACACCATCGTTCTAGAAAGGCTTCGAGAAACATGTTCATTCATATACTACAGAATTCATCAACTCTACTCGTTGCCATTATCCCATTGTCCGTCTATATGGCCATTCTCATTGGATTACAAAGCGTTATTTAAAAAGCTTAAAGCAGTAAAAAAACATGTATTGTGCACGGAAAACATGTCTGGTGCACATTTTGGATGTGCATCATACAAGATTTCGGCTATGTATGGGCCCTAAATACACATCCATTTTGGATGTGCGGTGTGCACATCCGGATGTGCATCAGACACATCCCATTTGCCGTGGTGTGCAGTTCATTAGCAAAGAAAAAAAACGCATTGGTAAATGTTGGCAAATCAGTAAAGAGTCGAGGGAGACCGGGTAGTTAATGAAGCTACAATGACTGAGTAAGAATGAGGCTATCCATTTATTAGAGTATTTTTACTTACAATATCCCCATTCTTAAGCTCTTCAATGGTACGATCATCGCCTTTTTCGGGAAAGTATTTGCCTTGAGAAGAGATAGATCTTGGTGCTAAAGCCCTCGATTTACAGATACGACACTCGTAGGTATCGACGTGACCAACGAAACACATCAACTCGGCTATTCCAGGCATGTCACCGGTAAGGCCAAGAATAGCAACACGACCACGAAAAATCTCATTGCCTTCTTTTTTTATGACCAGTCCTCTCTCATACATTGCCTTGACTTCATTTACTAATGGTTCCAGAAAGGACACGATATCTTTTGATTTGCCTGGACATACAGCTATTTAGATCATGTTTTATCCTTTGTTCTATATTTATTGAAAATCAGTTTGATGTCAAGAGATCACATTCTATGATGCTAATCCATACCTGTGCTGAGGATGAATGTTCATCATTAAGCAGTTGATCAATACTTAGTGAGCCTTCTGCATGTTTTTAGCTGATAGCCGTCAACAAAAATGACCAAACAAATGATGTTATCGTCAACCACTCCGCGATCAAGAAGATCCTTATAGCATTTACCAGAAAAAATATCTTTGTAATGATCAACAACGGTACTATTTTCGGCAAAGAATTGTTCGCGATACGAAAGCATTTCATTATTTTCACCATTAACACACAATTCAGTGAGAGCCTTTCCCACTAAAGTGTACGCCATTTGTCTTGTGGGCTTCAATCAGGGAGAGGAGTGATACCGTCCTCTCTTGCTGTTTCTACTTTTGCTTCATTACAAAAGCGAGGCATGTCACAAGACTGGACTTGACACACAGATGTTTCGGTATCATTGGCTAGATACATGTAACATCCATTTGGGCATATGGCGTACTTTGTGGTGGACTTGTTGTCCCTTTGTACTATTCTACGATATGTGTCTGGTGACTGGAAATGCTGATTAGCAAAAGGGCCTACGTTGGAACAGACATGTAAGTGATCCCTCCAATTATTTTGTGTATCTTTAATTTACCTTCTCTAAATTGACTCAAACCTTGACTGTTGAAAACAGATACAAGTCGTCGTTGGTACTCTCTGGGCATCTTTGCTTCATCCAAGACTTGCATAATGGTAATTCAGGCAGCCTTTACTTGATCAATAGGTTCAGAGGGATACCAATCATAGGTTACAGACTCTATAAGATTTACACAAGGTGTTATTGATATATGTTATATTACTCATTACAGAAAACATACCTTCTTGTGTAATGCTCTCTTCGCTAACAACGTTGCTAGTGTCAGTTTCCATAGAGGACTCGCTCATACTCAAACCATCGAAATCCTCCATCTCTTCGTCTTGAACGATAGGTTGTGTATCCCGTTGCTCGTAGTATTCATGAGCAAATCTGACTGCACAATTGTAACCGTGTGCTGTCAAGCTCTCTTTGTGTTGCGAATAAGGAAGAACAGATCATGCAAGAGAACAAAGGCATATTGGTACTGTGGATAGAATAAGTAAATAAGAATAGGTTAATAATTGTAGAGTTTTGGAATCAAAGTTTATAATAAAATGAAAGGTGTCAAAAAAGCTTTAGGTGTATCTTATTTATACTAGCAGATATGTTGATTAAAAAAGGTTGTTGTCAGTTGCTGTTCTAATTACTGTCGTCAAAGTCCTTCAGTAAGAACAAATGGGTTAAGCCGACTAATGCATTCTTCACCTTCTTCAATATAATGCTCAACCACATTCCCCTTCTTCTCTTACCTTTTTAGGAGTAAGGGAGTTCAATGAGCTTATAAAATTCAATTAATCACTTCTAAATTGAGGTTAGAAAATGCTAACGTACAAAACCTGCATGTAAACGAGAATGCTTGCTTTGCTTTCCATATTAGCAACAAAGATGAAACCTTATAATTTGAATTAAACATCAAGACTTCAGACTAAACCATTATTGCAAGAAGAGGCTTTCTATCAAAGATATTAAAAAAGAAAGTTTTATTTGCGTTTATAGTTTTGAGTATCATAGTATTTGTACAAAGCACATTCATCAGTTTTCCTTTCAAAAAGCAGAATAGGATATGCTTTCATCATCGAAGGTGATAGCCGTAAAAGTTAATTTGCTCTTTAATTCTACCTAAGATTGTTGAAAAAGAGGGATTGGATTTAGAGAGATTCTCTTTTTTAAACATCAACTCGTTTCTATGGAAAACAGAAATTACAACGAGGCAATATAGATGCTGTTGTCTTTGATTCGCTAACTATACTATCCATGTTGTCTTGAGTACTATCCTATGCGTGTTTCTTAAGATGCATGCTGAATGAGCTTCTGTTAATCTTTTTTTCTTAAATTTGTATTTTTTAATCAATGCAAACAAAGAATGAGAAATAAACATATATTTGTTATCAGGTATATCTTGTGTTAATAAGATTAATCCATATAAATAGGCTATATCATCTCCTCAATTAGCTCTTTATTCTTTCATTAGAAAATCAAACATAAAACATACATATTATGGCTATCTCTAAAGAACTCAAAAAATCAGCACTTGTTGCGGTCAAATCGCCGACAATGTCATTGAACTTCGTAGAGCCAACATTCAGTTGCAAAGCGATGTTGAACTGTTGAAACAAACAGTTTTGGAATGCCAAATTAATTTGGCAAAAATTACTCCAGGTAACCCTTCAGTTGGTACTTTTATCTCTTTAAGCTTATTGTTTGAATTTCTTTTATAGTCAATGCTCAACAGCCTAGCCGAGTTGCCAGCTCTTCGACACAATGTCACCCTCTCTTCTGGCCCCAGTATATCCAAGCCAGCACCAAAAGATTTGGACGATACTGACAAGTTGTACGCTAGAAGACTGAAGTTCTTTCTTCCAGAATGGCTTCAAGACCAAGTAACAATCCAACTTTTTGACTTAACTTCTGTTAAGTTAGGCAAGGAAGCTCTTCTTGATATGCAAAAAAAGTTCATACAAGGGCTGGCAGCAGTTGCTGTAGAAAAAATGATCATCATTTTAGAAGCAGGACACCCCAATTGGGCTTTACAAGCCTACGGTGATATTGATTATCGCATCAAACAGGATGCTCTTACATCTCTTCGGTCATGGCAACTATGAATGGCATACCCACTGATCGTTGTACCAACCTTTGGCTTGAGGATATGCTTCTTGAGTATTTCTATCATAATCGACAGCAATCAAAGAAAAGAAAGGTAATGATTTGAAGAGTATTAAAATTAAATGTATGTATTGATAGTTGGCTTAGTTGGATAAGCAAAGGGCCCAAGAGGTGCAAACACAAGAACCTCCACGAATGCTACTACCAGCAACCTTGACACCTGAAGCATTTGAAGAAAGCCCTTCTTCATCAAGCTCTGCCAACAAAAGACCGTATGTATTTGATTTAGCATCATATTTATTTTGTCACTAATTGCCTTAAAAAATAGTCGCATGGATTGATTTCAACCATTGAGTTGAATGAGTTGTAGATCAGTGGCCTTATCCATAGATCTATTGCTTTAAACTTTGCTTCTTTTGCTTTTTTATTTCTTTTCCTTTTCACACATCTCATTTATTAAATATATCAACGTTTTTTTTATCATTATCATCTGGCACCACAGCGCGCGGAGTGTATGATTTTTTGAGGATAAGTGTGTCAAAGGGAGTGAGTTCACACAGTTATTTACTGTGTATCCAAAAGTGAGCACCACAGTCAATTTCTCCAAAAGACTCAGTAGAAATCAGTGTATATACTCCATTTTAGTGGCACTGCACAGTTGAATTAGCAGATGAGAAAAACAATCAAGCAAATCATAATGCTTGATATCTTCGGTTGAATTGTTTCCTTTCCAGTAACAATCATAGTTTAGGTATAGACGAACAAATCAGTTTTTAGTAACTAAATGATTCCGACTGAGCAGGTTTTTATAATCCATATCGAGATCGAAGGGATTCAGGTCATATTTGGTATATGATATACTTCTTTAGGTCTGATATAATTTATTCTGATTTGTTAATATAAGTAAATAGAAAAGCTTTATATTTTGTATAAATTGTAGATCCTTTAGGCTACTATATATGGACACCTCATTAGCTTTGCTTCCGGTATTAGCCATGCCTCCAATCTAATCTGCTCTATAGGTGTGATCACGTTTACCCGGGGGAAGAGAGGAGGCTTAGTTGGGTGCTTGCCATCTTTTAAGCATATCTTTATAAAACCGTGGAATTAAATAACAATTCATTCGAGTTGTCTAAAAGCAAATAAAAAAAGACTTTGGTCAATTATTGTATTCCAAGAAACAAGAAGGGCTTACATTTTGATAGGCTTGAGCTGGGATTGATTCACTTCATATATGGAGTGCGTTGAATTAGTAATGGTAGACGTTTCACCTTTTTTCGTAATACCTAACTACAGCGAGAGTTGTGAGCCATCCCAAAAGCAGCAGTAGAAAGCGCAAGAAAAATAGACCATAAGAGTGGAAGCGATGGACCAGCCAAACAAACTGAACAAAGGTTTCTGTAGAAAAAAAAAAGGCCACGTCTTAATGCGGAAATAATTTTGCTACTTTCTTCCAAATAACTTGAAGCAAAATAAACCACTGTAGTCAAGCCCAGTAAGTTTCGAACCTCAAGATTCTGGAATGTTGACATCATGCAGTACTAAGGATCAACATGATGTACTCAATGGGAGATGCATCGGTCGACTGATTTGTCAGATGTCAAAATGCAGATAGAAATTATAATCAGATAAAGAATTACTGTTTATTGTGTTTAAGATAGAGTGTTGTGTCAAGTGTACAACATGACATAACTAATAAGGGTTTCTAATGATCGAGTGGATTATTCTCTTATGACTTCAATGTCTGAGATCGGTTGATTCACAAGGTGAATAAATTATGGCAAGATTGCATGATTTGAATGATACGAGTTGAAATAAATGTATATGTAATCGACCGAGAC
>JAIWNI010000341.1:0-10437 GCA_025331435.1 Choanephora cucurbitarum
CATTACACACTGCTTTCCGAACTTGATCGCGACTTGCTTGGAGACATTGGCCTTGTTTGTATGCAGAATATGCTCACGCACATGCTTGTTAAACTGCTCTCCTTTTTCAGTTTCAAAGTTTAGAGCAGTACCAAAACGTGTGATGTCTTCTGCCAAATGAGTAAGAAAATGTACCTTTGGCTTCAAGGTGTATTTCTTATGATCTTGTAAAGTGCACTTTTCATCATAATCATGAAGACACGTAATCAAGTCTTTTGCGGCAGCATCAACTTCATTGACATATCTTGAGAATCCTCGAGTTACTTGTCTTACAAACAATAGAGAGCAAAGCTTGCCAAGTCTACAAATGCATGCAATCATTCTTTGGAGGTTGTCAGAGGAGTTTTGAAAGACGTGCGATAATATGATCGGCAGGATTTGAACAAGGATTTTGAAATCTCTTCCTAGATAGGATCCGCAGTGAGTGATTTCCTTGTTGAATTGGCGAGAGAATCCCTCAGACATCTTGTACTGCTTAAGAGCGGCATTAAGCTGTCTTGTCTCAGGCTTTGACAGAACAAGCTTCACAAGGTCTCTGACCAAATACTTGGCAATGCCTAGCAACACAGTGTGAAGGAATTTCTGTCGGTGTATCTTTTTGGGGATTGTAGGCATTAAGCCTCAAAAGATCATCAGTGCCTCGATTCTTGAATGACAAGTCAGATGCCTTGGTTGTCACATTTTCTTCTGGAGCATTCGCAATGAATGAGTTACGATTACTTGCAGCAATTCTGTAATGGTCTAATGTGCGATCTGCATGTCTTCTCAAAAAGTGGTTTAACATAGTAGGCGCACCAGCACCGCGTCTAAGCAGAAAGTAACACTTTCTACAAGGATATAGTGTAGTAAGGCCTAAGAAGACCGCAAAGCTCGGAATGGCAAGGAGAGTCGGCTTCTATCCATAAGAGTGGGGCCACAACAATTACTTCCTCTTGGTCAATAGTGGAGTACATTAGCACTCCTCTCTCCAACTTCATCAAATCTTCCACGAGAGTCGACAGCAAAGAAATACCACTAGCACCATTTTTCTTCTGCACAGCGCCAAGAAAGAAAATGTTATCTATCGACGATCTATCTTTGAATGACATAGATGCCAAGCGCATTGACCAACTTTCGTAAGCATTAAACTGCTTACTACGGTTACCACTGGTATCGTCTGTAAACAGAATAATAGGCGAGATCTTTACCTTGTAGAACTTGTTGTGCTGGTAAGGTACTGGGATTTTGAATGCATTTTGAACAAAGAATAATGAAGCAAGCTTTGATGGAAGTTCTATTCTTTGCATGTTCGAATCAAGCCCAATTGCAGGTCTAGTGCGGTCAACTAAAATAATAGACTGCATTTGACTTAAATGTAAGTCTAAAGGTACTTCTGCAATCAAAACGGCCGGGTCATTTTCTGGAAGCTTCATTTGATGCTCTCTGACGAGCATTTCACCAAAATTAGTGTGGAAAAGATTCCACCAAGAAGAAAAAGGCTACTTCATCGATTTGAGCAACAACAACATCTCCAGACCAAACGTCAACACCATTCACGGTCCACATGGGCTGCTGGAAGTATGTATTTGTTTTCCATTTTTCTCCCTGTTGTAGACATGTTGCCCGATCAGGAGTTCGGTCAGGAACAGAAAAGATCTTAGGAGCCTTCTTAGGATTAGCTGCTAAGAGTCGAAGGTGCTCCGAAGGCAGGTTGATGAATGCTTCAACCTGTGTATCGTTGGTGAGATGACATTGACAGGATTGGGAAGGAAACACAAGTATTTTGTTGGTGATGTTATCCTGGTACCTCATAAGTTCGTTGAGAGTAGGGAGGCGAACTCTTCTTCTATCTCTAAATGCCTTTTCGGCAATAACCAATATCAGCTTGAATGCATAAAGTATTTTCTTCATCATTCGCTCCAATATCATATCGTTGTCACCATTCATAAGAGCATGCATAACCATGCTTTCAACATTACCGAAAGGCAAGAACGGATCGGTAAATCGGTTCCACTCAGGCAGATGGCTGCCTGAAGGTTCTCCCAAACGCTCGCTCATAAGGTAGTCAAGTAATCCATCTACTTGGCTGTCTTGCTGCTCAGATTCTTCTGAATCAGTGAAGGATTCATTACCGGCGTCAGAAGTATCCTCATCAGAATTGTCTTGGATTTCGTTGTCATTGGGAGCTAGTTCTCTTGTAGCTAATCCCTCTTCGACTATCATTTTAGCCCGTTCCTTTGATACACCATGATTGTGGACCATATGTCTGATCAGCGATCCTTTGGTACTAGTTTCAGCATCGCAAAGCTGGCACTTGTTGATTGTTGTTTGACGAGTACTGAATACACTGGTTCCAGGCATGGTGGATTGGACAGGATGTTGTTTTCTTTGGTAAGGGTGCATCTTGTTATAGAAAAAACTGTTAAGAAGTGGAGAAAGTGAGAAGTAGATATGAAAAGAGTGAAAAAAAGACGATTATAGACATTGACATGCAGATAATTGTCTGATTTGATAAAGTTGTAGCGATCAATGAATGCAGATCATATTGATTTTTTAAGCCTAGGTGACTTATGGCTATTCTGCGGACTGCAGAAATCCTTTTTTATTGTTGGGACTTAGGAAAAATTTAATAATTTCCTCTTTGTTATTATTATTTTTTTTTTACGAATTATAGTCAAGCACATGTTTATTCTGTATATCGCTTCACTCCTATCTCTTCAAAACGTGAAGCGCAATAGGTAACTTAAGCACGTTATAGTATTACTATTTACTGACACTTGTGTAAAACTAGGATGAGCAGTTGTGAGAAGAGTATTGCGTGATGTGAGTAAACTCTAACGAATCATCTAAAGAGTCTAGTTCTAATGAATTTCTTTTTCGTAGACCATATTATTCTCAATAAATATCAGTAGCTATTGATGTAAGTATTGTGTATCTCATGAAATCCTTCTACTGCTAATACTTTGTCATTAAGCTAGGATCAACAACTACTTCAAGCGTAGCTGATACCTTCATTGTTTACTGTAATTTATCAAAGCTCGCCTGCCACTAGGCTCTGGATTCCCACTGCTAGGCTCCTGGTCGCTACTGCTAGGATAGGCTGTATTAACCCTGGATGCAGTGTAGAAAGAATATGGGCTGTAGAAGCCTAATTATCTGTCTACCTGTAGTCCAGGGTTAATACAGCCTATCCTAGCAACCAAAGCCTAGCAGTAGCGACCATGAGCCTAGCAGTGGGAATCCAGAGCCTAGTAGCAGGTGAGCAAGCTAGCATTTTTTGATCCAATAAAATATTTTTATTTGAAACCTATTTTTGCATCTGAAATATCAAATGAATCCGTCCCCCCATTGTACTCCCCAATACCCCCATCACCCCCATCTAAATTGAACTCCACCACCCCCCCTTCCAAAAAGGCTCGTTAACTTATCCCCGCTACTTTTGTCGGAATCGCAAAAAAATCGATGGTGGTGTAGACTAACCACTTGAAACTGCATGAATCTTTTAGTAATGAAAAGGTCCGGTGAGCACCATAAAAGGTATGTTATTATGTATTAAAGAAAATACATGCCCTTCGAGGCAAGAGTAATGCTATTCGAAGAGTGATTAGTTTACTCTTTGGATGAAAGATACATCAATTTCTCTACAAAGCTTCGTCTTGTGAATGAGTCAACCATCCTGATGTTACTCATAAAAATTACTCGCTGATTTAACTGCCTTAAAAACTTGTATTAAAAGGCTACTTCTCAATGAGCTACAAAAGCCTTTAGTAATTTCCTTTAAATATACCTTCATGTTGCTTCTTCAATAAGCATCAAAAGCTCTTTACGTCGCATAAAGAGACCTTCGCTTCAATTTATATGTTTTTGTTCTGCTTGTTTTTTTCTGTGCATCCACATGGTTCGCTTCATTTCAACTTGGCTACACAAAAAAACTAAATAGATAAATTCCTTTGCCTTTCTAGATCTTCCGATCTTCTTTTTCTCTGCTTTACTTTCTTACTTTGTACATCGTTGTACTTCTTTTTAAATTTTGCTTTATTTCCCTCACAAAAATTAATGCATTCTTATTCGTCAAATCCTTTCACACAATTAAATCCATCCCCCAACTGCCTTATATCACCACAAGAGATTTTTTCTGTGAAACAAAGGCAGTTTTTGTGTAGCATGCAGTTAAGATTCCTTTTTTGGACAGTGCTTGAATTTTCTCCAAAAATGGGTGGGGGGTATTCCTCATATAGGAATTGGGGGCCATTTCTCAAATAATATTGGGGGTGCTCTCAAATAATATTGGGGGTACTTTTCAAATAAGAATGGGGGGATGCAGAAAAGTATTTTTGCTTCATTTTATTGGTAGAAAAAAGCTGTACTGATGCTAGCCTCTGCTAGGCTCTAACACTCATTTGCGTCACTTACCTTATGGTTGAAACCAGAACAGCTAAGACATTCTAGCAGAACGCTTTGGTTTGGATTGACAGTAGAAAATACCTTAGAAGCTCAAGTAGTTTGGGCGCCTTTGCACTTGCTGCATCTATTTGTTCTTAAAGAATATGCAAGCCATCTATAGAAAGGAGGTGATGTTAAAACTCTTATCTCATCTGTAATGCCTTAAAAACTAACCTACAGCTTGGGTCTCTTCTGTACTTTTCAAAGCAAGTGATGTATCGTAAGCTAGATGCATCATTAAATCAAGACATTTATTTAAGACACAATTCCACTTTGTGTCACCAAGCTCAATTTATATTCACAATCTCATTCTGCACTGAATAAAACCCTCTCTTTAATCTTGTTTAACTCATCTTGACTTAACAGATAAATTATTTTTTTTAAACACGCAAAAGTTTATTCAGTGATAAAAATGTCCAACAACAACAACAACAACAACACCAAGAAGGCTGGCGATGCTCATCGCGCTTCAAACGCCCCTGGTAGTCATCGTGCCCCTGTCGCTACTAACATCGACTACTCGTATGATGAGTTCCCTCCTTTGCCTCCTGCTTCTCCTCGTCGCGATCCCATCGCTGCCACAAACATTAGAAATAGTGGTAATCCTATTGGACCTGAAAAGCCCAGCGAGTCCATGGATATTGATACCTTCACTGGCAATGCCCTGTCATCTCACGATGTCGCAGGAAGAACTTCCCCTCCGTCTGTCGAGGATGATTTGTTTGAAGATCTCGGAGACGATGATCTGATAACTGAAAAGTCGTTTAGAGAAACCATCTCTGACTTAAAAAAGAAGTTGACAAAGCTTTCTTTCGTTTTGGCGAACGCTAAGAAAAGCTCAGACATTGATCGCTTGAGAGCTGAAAAGGATTTCGTTAAACAACGTTATCTTCAAGCCCTTGAAGACTTTAAGGATCTTTTTGGGGATAATGAATCAACAATGTCGGCATTGACTCCTTCTACGGGTAGCAATGTTCCTGTGAACCAAGTCGTTCATCAAACAATGAGTTTAGTACCATCTAATCTCCCATACTTTCAGTGGACTGGGTTCATCACTGATCCCAACCGTCAGTCCTACAAAACACCTAAAAAATGTTTTAATGCATTTGAAAATGTACTGAATTCCCACTCTTTGTCTGTGGAGGCCAATTGGCAAAGACTTCTTCTCGTTTCGGCCCCCGATAATCTTATCGAGTGGGTTAAAGACTATTTAGAGTCACATCCCAATACATCTTGGAGTGCAATCAAAAGTGCCATAGCAATCAAGTTTGGGACTAGTCCTGAAAGATTGCGACAATTGGCTACGGACAGACTTTATCGTCTTGAGTTTCGTAGATACGAGACAATGTCACAATACGTGGCACGATTCCGTGAGATTGCTCAAGAAGCGATGATTACTGAAGAAAGTATGTTGAAGCATTGCATCATGCAACCAGTTCCTCGAGAATACCACATAGAAGTATTGAGAACTATAAAGATCACAAACAATCCTAATGCTCAGTCATTGGATTTCACTATCCAAGCGTTGCTGGATGCTTATGACATCCTCAATGACCTTGACGTCAAAAAGAAGTTGCCTACTTCTCATAAAATAGTGCATTCAAAGAAGGCTCAGTCCTCCAAACCTTACTCTCTCTCTCGCCCGAGCAAATTTCGCTCTGAACCCTCCTCCTCCCACCAAAAGCCTCGTACCTATTGCAGTTATCATAACTCGCACGAGCACAACACTGCTGACTGCAGATCGAAAAAAAGACGGGATGAACGAAAGCTGCACTTCCAGCAGTTTAAGTCAAAAGGAAAAAGTCGTACATGCTTCACCTGCAAAGGCCCATGGAAGCCTGGTCATGTATGCAAAAGCATGAGTAAAGGTAAACCCTCAAAGACCTCCAACACCAAAGACCCTGTGCCAAGACCTCCTCAATCGGATGATGAAGGGGACGTCTTCATGGATGAAGGCTCCTCTGACAATGAAGATCACAATCTTCAATTCGCTGCCGCTGACTTTGACCCCAAGGGCAAAGGCAAAGCTGACTGTAAGTACACTGTCACCACAGATGACTACTTTGCACAATCACCAAAAGACCTGTTAGCTGATAAGTTTATATATCTTCCGTTGTCAATAGAGAATGTTAAAACTTGGGCATTGCTCGATTCAGGCTGCTCTTTTTCCTCTATCTCTCCTTCTTTGGCAAAATACTTGAATTTAGAAATAAATAAAAGTAGAGGAAATATTAAACTTATCAATAGCAACACGGTTAAACGTCTAGGACATACGTCAGACAAATTAGAGGTCACATACAATTCCAAATCAATTCATTCACGGTTTGAAGTATTTAATCTGTTTAATAACATACATGTGTGCATTGGCATGGATTTGATATATCTTTTGGGTATTGAAATCTCCAATATCGCCATGGATTGGGAAAACAAGGTTGGTCCTGTCTTACCTCCTATTGATCCAAACCCATCTACACCCAACAATGATCCTTTTGGCACACAGACCGAGCGTAAGCAAATGATGGATCAAATCGAACCATTTATACAAGCCAACAGAGACATTCCTGTTGCAAATTACTGTAACATACCGGGAAGTGAAATCCGCCTTCCTCTCAAAAAAGGTATTACATCAGCTTATCGTAGACAATATGCAATCAAAGAATGTCATTTAGAAGCTGTTGAAAAACAAGTACAAGAATGGATTTCGGGCAATGTCATTGAACGCGCACCTCCAAACAATCCTTTCAATTCCAGTTTACTCACTGTGTTAAAACGATCCCCTGTCACAGGTGAATTAGATCCAAAAAAGGTACGTACTGTACTTGATTGTCGGCTTGTTAATCAAAGCCTTGATCCCGCACAAATGGATAAATTTCCATTACCCTTGATCAGCACTCTGCATCGTAAATTGAGCAAATTCTCGCTCTTCACTACCATCGATCTTAGTGCATGCTTTCACAGTTTTCGCATCCGTCGATGTGATAGACCTGTCACTTCGTTCACGGCTCCTAGCGGCCTACAATATCAATTCAAAAGAGCTCCGTTCGGCTTGCTCAACGTATCCTCCGTAGTACAACGAAGTATTACTAGTCTCTTTGCTGACTTGGACTATTGTGTTCACTATATTGACGACATCTACGTTGCTACCGATGATAGTATCGACAATCATGTTCGTTGTCTACAAACGGTCTTATCTCGACTCACTCGATCCAATCTTCGCATCAACCATGAAAAACTCAATCTCATGCAGAAATCAATCTTCGTTCTAGGATTTCGACTCTCTCATGATGCACTTACTCTGGACATGCGTAAGGTTACTAACGTATTATCTTGGCCTGCAACGGTTCAAAATTCGAAAGAGTTAAGTCATCGTCTCGGTGTGATCAATTACTTTCGTGAGCATGTACCTCGCATTTCCACCTTGATGGCTCCTCTGAACAAACTCAAAAATCATCCCAATATCAAGGAAGTATGGACTGCAGAGCATTCTAAAGCTATGCGTACATTGCAGCTCGTACTCGCTGATACTCCTGTACTCAGTTGTCCTAACCTCAAATATCCTCTGCATCTCGTGACTGATGCTAGTGCTTATGGTATTGGTGGTTGTTTGTATCAGGTAATCGATAACCAAATTCGTTACATCGGCTTTGTTGCACGCACTTTATCAAAAGCAGAGCGCAATTATGGATCCTCTCGACGTGAGATCCTAGCGTTTCTCTATTGCACTACCAAGTGGAAACAGTGGTTGTCTGGTCAACGCTTTCATTATTATACCGATAACAAAGGTATACTGTATCTACACTCTCAACCAAAAATCAATCGAATCATTGAAAATTATTACGAGATGATCTACGAGTTTGACTTTGACATCACCTTCTGTGCCGGAGTACGCAACATCTTAGCTGATCACTTGTCGCGTTTGCTTTATCCAGACGACGCTGATCAAACGCTGGTGAGGGGTGAGCAAGTAATTGATACGCAAGTTGAGACGAAAGCAGCCTCCAAAACAGCAAAAGAAAACCGTGACACTTCGCCTCACGCAACCTCAGAAACAAATTCTGAAAACAGTAACACAATGGATAAAATTACCTCACAAATGGAAATGACAAAATTGAATAACGTTACTGACCGAATCATTGCTGCTAGTCGTATAGACAAATACACACAACCTCAAGATGATGAGGAAAAACAAAATATCATTTCGCAATGTCATCTTGCTGGACACTATGGAATCAATAGTGTCGAAAGAATGATAAAACAAGAATACGGCATGAACTGGAAACACTTGCGCGAAGATGTAACACAATACATCAAGAATTGTACAAAATGCGCTCGATTCAATCTAGCGAAACATGTTTTCCATCCTCCAAAAAGTGATGCGCCCAACAATACCTGGGACAAAGTCGCTATTGATCTAGGCACATTCGATGTTACAACTCCTAGAGGTAATAACTACCTATTAGTATGCGTTGACATCTTTAGTAGGTTTGTGATTCTTAGAGCAATCAAATCCAAAACAGCCCTAGACGTTGCCAAGGAGTTAATACAGATATTCTCCATTATGGGATATCCTAAAGTACTTCAACATGACAGAGGACTAGAATTCTATAACGAATTAATCAAAAGTCTACGTCAACATATGGGCATTGAATCTGCTCTCTTCATTACCTTATACTCCAGCCGGCAATTTGGAAACTCATGTAAAGACTGCTAAATCTATCATCCTTAAAATGTTGGACGGATATGAAGAATCATGGGACTTGTATGTCGAAGGTACCATGTATCTAATGAATCAACATATATCAAGACTACACAATCATACTCCATTCCAAGTGATGTTCAATCGCCAAGCAAATGATCTCAAAGATTACACTAAAGCTCTATCGAAAATCAATATCTCTGACGATATGATAGACACAGATAAGTTGAAGAAAGAAATCGAAAGATTCAATAACTATACCATTCCTGAAATTAGGAATCAGATCATAAAGACTCAAGAAAAGGATAATGAGCAATTTAAAAGAAAGCATCGGATACTCAAAGATCCATTTCCCATAGGTGCTAAAGTCATGATCAAAAATATAGAAAATAAGCGTCGGAAAACAGATGCCAAGTATGAAGGTCCATTTTATGTACATGGTTATACAACCAATGGAAGCTACATCTTGACCGATCGCACAGGCTCCATTCTATCCAGAAACATCCCTACTTCGCAAATCAAATTAATCGCGAATGAAACGAACAAGTCTGATGAAAACAAAGACATTTATGAAGTTCAAGCCGTGATCAACCACAGGGAAGTAGAACCAAATGGTATCGAGTATTTAACTACTTGGGTAGGATATCCAGACGAGCAAACATGGCAAAAGCCTGAAGACTTTGACAGTCCAGAAACTATCAAAGAATACTGGAAGCGACGTAATGCAAACATGCCTACGAAATTAGGTCAAGTCAAAAGAATCAAAGGATCACGCAAGCGCAAGACTCCTTTCAAGGAATCAGACATGAACAAGAAATCCAGATCAAACTAGACATCTGAGAACTAAGCACAATCAGTACGGAGAACCTTTTTTACCCAGCTTCATCTTTTTTCCTCATGAAAGGTTTTTGATGAAATGGTTTTTTTAATGGGCAAATCCAACGTACATACATGCAAAGAACAAAGCATATACTTTATCAACTATACTATTCGCAAAACCAACCATACATTATTCAAGAGCGATTTATCTGACTTCAAGAATCTAACACTCAATCAAGGTCCATCCAAATGCTACTCAAAATCTTAACTAAACGGTTTTTAAGGTGGTCCAGGGTGATGATGTATCGTAAGCTAGATGCATCATTAAATCAAGACATTTATTTAAGACACAATTCCACTTTGTGTCACCAAGCTCAATTTATATTCACAATCTCATTCTGCACTGAATAAAACCCTCTCTTTAATCTTGTTTAACTCATCTTGACTTAACAGATAAATTA
>JAIWNI010000342.1:0-10411 GCA_025331435.1 Choanephora cucurbitarum
GTCTCAGGAATTTCACCGATTCTTCTCCAATATTCCGTAATGAACTTTGGATCAGTGAAGTGCTCTTCTGGTTCCCAAGTATCATGAGATTCATCATAATCTTGCCATCTACACCTGTAGAGGTACTTGTTTTCATCATTCTTTTTATGATCAACAATTGCTTCAACTTCAAAGATCTCATCTTTGTTCTGCAATATCTTATCTGATACTTTCTTCAACAGAGAAGGAGGATAGTTTCTAGGTTCTAACAAACCTTGTTCATTCTTAAGAACATAAGTATTCGCCTGTGTCTTTCTAACTACCGTGTAAAATCCTTTGTACTTAGGATCCAACTTGTTTTGCTTCTCAGTCACCAGAATCATCACAGTTGATCCAGGAGGAAATTCAACTTTCTTGTGATTTTCGTCAAACACTAGTTTTTGCTTTTCTGTGACTTGCTTTACACGTTCATAGACAGCAGGGTAGACTATCTCAGTCATTCTTTTTATTTTCTCTTGCAACTCTTTCTGAATCTGTTCAGCAGTTGCACTATCCTTCTCTTGACTAAAGTCCTTAAAGTCATTAGGGTTTCGACCGAACATTAACGAGAAAGGGGTACTCTTAGTTCTAGCATTATACTTGCTATTCAAGAACAACTGTGCAGCAGGTACTTTCAAATCCCAGTCAGCAACATTACCGACAACTAGCTTCTTAATGGTGTTCACTGCAGACTGTACAGCTCTTTCACTTGCACCATTAGCTCTAGGATGATACTGCGAAATCAGTGCATGTTCAAACCCAACATTCTCTTTCACACAGGTCATCAATGAGTTCACAAACTCGCGTCCATTATCACTCTGTAACTTTCGCATAGGACCATAAGTACTGATTACGTCCAAAATATGCATTGCAACTGTTGCAGCACTCTTATCCGGGATAGGTCTAAGTACATAGAACTTACTAGCAATGTCTATCATAACTAACAGGTACTCATTTCCTCTAGTTGACATTGTAAAGGGTCCAGTCAAATCAACACCCCAACTATCACCAGGCATAGGAGCAGTTACAGGTCTCAAAGGATTATAACCTTTTCTCGTAACGTTATGACGCTGACACTGTACACACGCTTGTACTAGATCATTGGCTTGGTTCTGTAATTTATTCCAATAAATTCCCTTTCTCTTTAAGGCTTGAACCATTGCTTCTGCACCAAAATGACCTTTCAAATGTTCGTCAACCAATAGCTTATTTCTCTCATTCTCAGTGGGAGGAGTAAAGTACTCACCACTTAACACATCTGGTATAGGTTCCAAGGAGGCTGCTCCATTGCGCATGATTCGACTTGATCCATTTATCCCCACCCAGTTCATTTAGCAGGGAATCACTGCCCTCAAACAGACGCGACAACGCATCAGGCAACACATTGGAAACACCTGGTAAATGAACGATCTTAAAATCGTACTGCAAAATTGTGTTCATCCATGCAATCATCATCAGATCGGCGACACGCTGGGTGTGGAGATAAGTAAACGCCTTATAATCCGTAAACAAGGTAAAATGGGAACCATACACATACTTATGAAATCGCTTCAATGCAAAGACAACAGCCAACAACTCACGCTTAGTGGCCGAGTAATTTCTTTCACTCTTGGACAAACTCTTTGCCACGAAAGAAATATACTTTGTCTTACCATCAATGACTTGATACAACACTGCACCAATACCGGTCAAAGAGGCATCACAACTAATACAAAAGCGAGAATTCATATCAGGATAGGACAAAACCGTATCACTTAGAAGAGCTTTCTTCAAGTTATCAAAAGCAATCTGATGCTTTTCATTCCACAAATGCTCAATGGACTTTTCATTTCTTAATGAGTCTAACGGAGCCATTATGCTGGAGACATTTGGGATCAGATTTCTGAAGTAGTTGATCAAACCACAATAGCGTTGGATATCTTTACCAGTCTTGGGTTTGGGGAATTCTAGAACATTGACTAACTTTCTACGATCCATAGTGATACCAGCAGGTGATATATGGAAACCAAGTAGATAAATTTCCTTCTGAAAGAAATGACATTTCTTAGGGTTCAACTTCAAGTTGACTTTAGTCAATCTCTGAATCACTTGCTTCAAGTGTTCCTTATGTTCTTCCACCGTCTTACTAGCAACAACAATATCATCCACAAAGAATCTCACAAAAGATAATCCTTCAAGAGCTATACTCATAGTTCTTTGGAATTGTGAACTGACATGTTTGATACCAAACACTGTACCAATAGGTTTGTATTGAATACCACGCCAAGTGAAACTGAGCTTATGCGCATCCTTTGGATTCAATCGCAAAGAATTGAAAGCTGACTTCAAATCAAGAGTAGAATACACATTCGCACCCTTCAAGTCTTCAAACAGTTCACCAATCACAGGCAGAGGCATACGATCAATTGACTTCAATAACAAATTCAACATTCTAGGATCATGACATACACGATACCTAGTAGTTTCACCTTTACCGTTCGTCTTAGGGACTACATGTCAAAGGAGTGTTCCAAGCGGTATTTGCAGGAGCTTTTTCGATGATCTTATCATCCAACCACTCTTTCACTTGTTTATCCACAACTTCTTGCAGAGCAATAGGAATAGGATAAGGTGGTCTATATGCCGTAGCATTTTCAGGAGTATCCAAGCAAACAACACTTTCCGGAATAGTACAGAATGATCCTTTAGGAATAGACTGATTCTTATCAATATCCTTATTGATGTATTCCATAGCTTTCTCAAACTCTTGAGGACTTAAAGCAGGATTATTCTCTTTACTATCATTCTCTCTTTGGATGGAATTCAAGAAGATCACTTCTATTATTGAAACGTCTATCAGCTTCAAGTCTTTCATCATTAGAATCTTGATCATCATACATCATTGGTAAACCAAAAATACCAATACCCAAAGAGGACATGAAATCAGTACCTATACTGAGATCATACTCATTACTATTAGTCAAGTTCATAACTTCAAACTCACGCTTGATAGTCTTATTGTTACAAGTGACACTCAAAGTGCATGTACCAATTCTCTTAACATAAGATTTACTATCAGCTAAACGAATAAAGAACTTATGGAAATTACTCTTATTCACAAAGTCTTTCTTAACATGCTCTATGTAACTAATATGTATTTTATTCTTCAAACAAAAATTCATATCCACAGAACTAAAAGTGGCACCGCAATCCAGCAAGGAGTAGGTTCTAATTGAATTATTGACAAGAATAGGGAATACAATATTAGTACTGACTTCTCTAAAGTCTCTTTTGATGACTACATCTTTCTGATTGTACTTACAATCTAAAGCCATATTGGCCAAAGCACTTGTGTTGACGTCATGCGCCCAAATAGAGGCACCAGCCCCAGATTCAAAACCAGAGGCAGAACCAGCTTCAGCACCAGAACGGACCGCCATTCTTGATACCCTTTCTTGCTCACGCTTTTCCCTTTCGGGGCAAGTGTGTCCAGCAGACCAAGGAGCACGACAGGCAAAGCACAAGTTTTTCTTCACAGCCTTCTGGAAGTTCCAAGACTTCTTGGACTTGCTAGCATCATCACCAGCAAAGGAACGTTTCTTACCCTTCTTGTCACCAGACGAAGAGGACGAAGAGCCAGCACCACCCGAAGCAAACGATTGCCACCCAGCAACAGACTTCATGTCACCAGGATTCTTCAACAGGTTGGCAGAATCACTAGTCGCGGCACTCACCAACGCAATGATATCTTCAACTTTGGTAGGCAGCTTCGTACCATAATTGGCGGACAAAGGGACAAGACAAGTTTCTCTTACTTCGGAACGCAAGTTCCACCAGAAACAAAGGACCAGCTGTACACCATCTTCCAAACAGGCTTGCCTACGAGCTTGTTGAAATCTGGCACCAAACGCACGCGCAGATTCACCTTTGCCTTGCTTCATTTGCCATACGCGACCCATATTGAGGAACTTTCTGAAAGGAGTATCAAAATGGTCCAGCAAAATACCTTCAGCCTTCTTCCACGAGAACTTCTTATTCTTGAGCTTGTCTTCAAACCAAGATCTTTCTTCTCTATTCAAACACATGGGGAGAAGACGTTCCCAACTATCATCTAATGACAGCGAATGGGCTTCAAGTACTGTTACAAACTCCTGACAGAAGTCGTAAACTGAATCAAAAGTGTCTTTGCTTGACTTGATGACTACATCAGAGGTCAACTGCAAAAAAGGTAGATTAGCAGGCACTAACATGCTTTTCTTTTCTAGACTACTAGAATCCAAAGGAGAACCAGAAGCAGAGCCATCCAAAGACTTGAGCATCTTCAACACATGTTCAGCATCTTTCATTAATTGTTCATCCCTCTTCGTGACTTCGAAGGCATGCTTGGCAGCATCAGATGTGGGGTCTTGTTCCGAGTACTTCAGGTAGTGGCCAAGAGAGATGAAGTAGTTGTTCTTCTTGCGTACCAAGTCTTCTTCAGCAGACTTCTTCAATGTAGCGGTAGTAGCTTCAACATTGATATTAACTAAGACTTCAGAGTCAACATCATTTTGATCACTGTTTTCCATTTCCACGTCTTGAGTTCCAGTGGAGGGAGAGACGGGAACAAAGGGAGAGGGGACAACAACAGGAGCAACAGGAGAAGCAACACCAGCTTCAACAGCAACAGGAGAGTTAACGGCAGATTGTTCAGAGGCAGACATTTTATGAGAATTCAAACTAAAAAATGTGATATTTTGAGATAAAAAAAGATAAAGTAACAGGTAACAAGTATATGAGTAGTTTGAGACTGTTTTACGTATGCCTTTATTCTGAACAAAATAAATGAGAGTATTTATACTATTTGCTATCTACTACAGCTATTATGTCTTTGACTTTCTTTAGTCCATTTACTTTACTATATCAAGATATTACAGAGCTTATTGTGCATTACTAGGCTTGTGTCACCTTTATAACATAATGTCTTTATGTCATAGTCTAGCAGTACTTTACTGCTTGCACCTAACTTAGTCTATAACCTTGTATGATCCATAGCACTAACATATGAAATCATTCTAGACTAGTTCAATTGATGATCGGATTACTAAATCCATGACGATGATCGTGATGAATATCTTTAATATCCAAATATGGATATCTTCTTTATGAGGATTTGATCTTCAGAGGTGTCAAACACCACACTTTCAGCTGATGTGTATGTCTGCATTGAAGAATGAATTGAATACACATTCTTTCAATTATGTGCTGCAGAGTGGTTTAAATCCACTTGAAGCATCATGCTGAGGATTATATCTTGTTCATATCAATGAGTACTATTAGCATATGTGTTGCACCTCAAGTATTGACTCCCTCTTTGAGCAATACACTATTACAGAATTTGATAAAGATCTTACATATGGTTGTTATGGTTTGCTATATTTACTCTATAGATCATCAGACATCCTTGCTAAATTATCCATTTGACTTTAGTGTACCTCTGTTCCACATGCTTTAGCATTGCTATTACTTTTGTTAATCGTTGCTCTGGTATAAGATGACTATAGCAATATATAGTCTGGTTGCCTTGCATGAACCACACAGAACAGATGCAATGGGTCCAATACCAGTCTTATGAACAAAGACATATTCAGCATTGTTAGCTGTTTAATGATGAATTTTTTTAAATGTATTATTACCGTTAGGATAAACATTGATGATTGCTTTAAGTTCTAATCGTTGTTAGGTATCTAACAGCTTTCATCTCAAAATAGTTATATATAATAAATTCATGCAAATCCGAGACATCTACTTATTTCGGCACTTTCTCTTAGCCATTCATTGGTGGAGTGCTAATTTTTCTTCCCATCACTACTCAGATTATACTAAATACAGGCTGTTTTTTCTCATTCCCCCATTTTTTCTTTTCTTCTCCTTTTACTAACTGCAAAGCAAAAGGTAAGCTTTCTCTTTAAGACCGCTTGATGTACAAGTAACAACTCTTTACTGCTTCTTCAATCAAAAGTACATAGGCAGTGTAAGGATCTTTTATTCACTTCTACATCTCCGCATCGCTTTATCTTACTACGCAGTAAACAATAATCCTCATCCTTATCTACCCATCACTTCAATATTTATCCTCATATCGCACCAAGTTTATTTGCCATAGAAGCCAATTCATATACTGCTATTGCTTGCTCTATCATAACACCTTGTCACCAGTTGCACATCTTTTTTGACTATTATCTCACTCTTCCACTTTCAATTTCAAAGCAAACTCTCAGTTTCAACTATCTTCCCATATCCCAAGATATCTTCTATCTGATGTTGTAGCATCTATCTTACTTCATGTGCTTATCCATTGACTCTTTTACCTCCCTCTTTTGCCTAATTGTCCATTGTCTGATACACATTATTTCGTAGATTGCCTAGTTATCTATCGTCTATGCTTTGAATCGTCTTATATACTTGCGATTATATTCATGTCCATCTATGACTTGCTCATGATAACTGCTTTTACTTATGCTGCCTTGACACAAGTACTACTTATTCTTGTGAATACACCGTACAAGATCGCTTCGTACTCTTTTTATGATCGATAATACTGTGTCTATAAGCTTGACTACTGTTGCTATCCATTCCTATCCCATGTCATTGATTACTTACTTGAATCGATAGGATAATAGCCCCTTTCATCTTCTACTCCATGCTTCATTCATTCTTGGCCTTGGGTCCCATTTGTTGAACTTATATGATAGTTGCTGCTTCTGTACCAAGTGCTTTTGAAGTCCAATGATCGTTGGCGATAACTGATTCAACTGCTCTTGCCAGGCTCATGTGAATGAACTACTTGAGAGTCAAATATACTGCTGTCGAGGTCAACCTGCTATACTGTTGTGAATATTTGTGTATTTGAAGGTGTCTCTTATTGGTATGTTGCCTACATCACTTGCTATAACAACAAGACCTACTCATCATTGGTAAATGATACGCGTCAACAAAAAGGATTCCAATTTTTTTTTAAACAAGTGATTTAAGTCTCATCTTTATTCTTTTTTTCAAATTGACTATCTATCTGGTGTTTCTTTTTCTATATTGCTTCTTGTGTTGACTGTTTGGCTCTTTTGATGACTTGTTATACTGCTTCATGTGCATCGTTTGGTCTGTAAGCTTCGAGAAAAAAAAAAGGGAAATGACCAAGCCAAAGAAGAAAAATCAAGCTGGGTTTCAAAGCTAAATTGATTCAAGCGCTAGATCTGTCAAGCGGAAGAAGACACTCTAAAGGCTGCATCCATCATGAAAAGGTCTATCATCCATTTAGAAATTGCTCTTAAGTGTCAACCAAAAGGCGCATCTGCATTCCCAATGTACCGTTCTATCCGGAAGAACCTAGAGCATCATCCTAGCTAGTAAAACGAAGGCTGGAATCTATGGTACGCTAAAGCAGTGTCCAAATGTGGAATATATAAGGATCTACATTTTATTATAATAAAAAAGCCCTATTTGACAATATACACCCAATAAGCATACCTAATTTTAAATGACGCTCGATCTAAAGAAGCCCAATATGGCTATTAAATAGAAGAAGCACGCCATCGTTCTAGTAACTAATAAAGAAACATGTTCACTCATACTCTAAAGAATGCTCCACACACATTCGTTGATAATTAAACTTAAGCAGAAGCCTACGTATACTCGTAAGGGAAACCCTGCTCAACCATTGGTGAAATGTCAGAAGGTCACTGTGCTCCAGCACAGTTCAGCTGGTCTCTACCACAGACAACCTGCTACCCAGCACACGGAGCTGTGCTCCAGCACAAGTTTTCTGCGGTTTGCCTATGATTTCTCATTCGGTTTCATATGCTCAAACCGCCGAGAATTTCGGTTATACAGCACAGCTGGCAGTGTGGTCAGTAACAATTCCTGCGCTGTAGTGTTTGGTCTGTTCTTTGACCTTGAAAAGTCCCCTAAACATGGCGACAACAATCTCTTGGTCTTTAATGAGATTTGTAAAAGTACTGTTGCTGATCTCGAGGAGAAGAGTGAAAGCATTGACGAAGAAGGCCATCGTCAAGTGGATGCGCGCGTCCGTAACAAATTTAAGACTATGAAGCGGCATCGCAGGTTCTTGGCCTTGCCCCAAGAGAATTAAGATGTGAAAAAGGCAAGCTCGTCCAGGGAAAGACGAAGAGCAAGAGTGAGTTAATACGGAATTTACATGAGAATCAAACTTACCGTTATTTTTAATAAAACTAGAAACTGGCTATCAGACAGAGTATATTCGAGTCAAGCAAGACCGAACGTTCGAGGGGTTATGGCACGCCCCAAGAATGTGAGGCTTGTCTTGACATGGCCTACATGTCTGATGATGACGAGGTCGATCCCTTGTTTGTTGGGATCGAAGATCCTGAGGTGAAGAAGGCGTTTCGCGTCAATGTTTCTTCATGGCGCTCTCAGTTGGTAAGTGTATATACGTGTTGAACTTCAATTGTGTTTACAATTCGTTTAGGTGTCAACGTTCTTTTGGAGTCTTGACAGAGCTTACACAGAGCAGACAAGAACTGCCAGAACAAAGCGTGTTGGTATGGTTTCGGCTGTTGCGATTAGAGAGGAGCAGCTTAATGCTCTTCCTTCCTGGGCTAAACGCTCCTGAACTTCTACTTAAATAAAAAGTTGTTAAAAAAACTTCTTGTGTTTCTCTTTTTTTTCTTTACCTTCAATGAGTTCAGTCAATTGTAACAAAAGTGATTGAATTGCTAAGAGTACATGTTGCATGCAAATGAATTTAAGAAAAAATTGTAGAAAAAATAAAAAGAAAGGAAAAGAAAGGAAAAGAAAAGAAAAAATGAGGATTTAAAATAACAAGTTTAATTTTGAAAAAAAAATCAGGTCTAACAAACAAATAGAGAAAAAAAAAATCAGGTCTAACAAACAAATAGAGAAAAAAAAAAGTCTAAGGAATAAGCCTTTGAGGCAAGTGTACTACTACATTAATATCTTGAAGGTGGTTGGTCACTAGAGCAGCAGGAGCAAAAAGGCTTGTCACGGGTAAGATTGACTCGACAGATTCTGGCTCAAAGGTGTTTTGTACCACTTGCATAAAATTATGCTCTTTGAACTTGTCAAAGGCTATGCTACATGCTTTAAACCACTTCACATAAGCAAAAGTATGCATGTTAATGAACTTGTCATCGAAGTCTTCATATACATCTAATTCATGACGAAAGAAAAATTGTATTTGACGACAACGAAACACATATCTACCTCCAACAGAACAACGAACCAACGCAAAAGAACCTCTCTTGTTGGCAGTACTCGAAGCAGTCGACTTGTACTTGTTTCCCATTAAGTTAATATCCTTAAACTTCAAGATACGAGAGGGACAGTGGTGGATTTTGTAAGACCAAAGCACATTCGTTCATCGATGAATGTTTCATCGTACTTCTGCTGGTAATAAGTAAGATGATACTGCATGAATGTTTCATCCGCTGTTACTTGCTTGCTGTTGATGGCTGCCAGGGTGTTTGGGGGAAGAACTTCGTTGCCAACTGACATTCCATGATTCCCGAGTAAATTCAAGTAAGCATCTGCATCAAACTTCATGCAAGCATCAAGGTACTTTTCGTCATCTATGCACTTGTCTTTGCTGCTTGAACCAAAGAGATGTCGGCGGATTTCATCGGTAGCAGATAAGGACAAACTTGATTTAAGGGCGTTGACGATATCTTCACTATGCACTTGCATCAAGAACTTGTGCATATACGTCTTCTCTACACATCCTTTTCTGTTTGTTCTAATGCCCTTTATATCCTGGTTGTAGCGTTCGAAATTGAAGAGCCAATGATTAGGAGCTGCAGAATAATCTAAGATTGTCTCCTTAACATGCATGGCATAGTGGCAGTTGGCTGTGATCAAGGTTTTGTCTCCATAGTCTGGTACAATTGACTTCAGAAACTTCTGCAAATTCAAGTGAGCTTCATCTAGCTCAGCAACAGACAAACAAGGGGACAAATTTAATCTAAAGTTCTTACTTCAAATCAAAGTAGAAATATTTATTTTTAAAGTAAGTACGCATAAGTAAATGCGTAAATCAATTATGGCTTAAAGTCAAAAAGAAAACTAATCTTCCTTTAATGCAAGAACTATCTACATTATTATACTTAAAAGCTCAATCATTTCAAACAAATAAACTGATTTTATTATTTGTCGGCTGAAAATAAAATTTATCTACATTTTTTGTATTAGATTTACAAAAAAACACTGCAATCGATGCTCAATTAGAGATAACTCATAAAATGTTTTCAAATACGATTATATTTGACGGTTCTATAAAACTAAAAGTAAAGCAAGGTAAACAATGAATTATATGCAATTAAATAGAAATAAAATATAGAAATTTGGCAACTATTTTGAAAACAAACTGATCTTTTTTAACTTT
>JAIWNI010000343.1:0-10364 GCA_025331435.1 Choanephora cucurbitarum
GTATGGCCATATATGGAAATCACATATAAAAAAATAAAATAATAGAGAAACGTTAAAAGTAGAAAGTAATATAATTCAACAAACAACACAACTTATAGTGTCTCTTTTAGTATCCATTATATCAAGAAAAGCAAAAGAACCAAGTAATATTGTACTCAATAACATCATTCTAAAAGTTTACTGTTTACCAGAAGATGCTTTATTGATAAAAAGGAAGCAATAAAATGTATCGGTATACGAGAAAGATTGGAGTGAAATGGTTTTAGAGGAATGAGAAAGGTCAACTTATCAGCAGTGCCCTTTTTTTGAAAAAACCTAAAGAATCGTTTACCAGATGACTTTTTTAAACTAAAAACAAGAAATAACAACTCATCTCAACGACTACAGAGTTAGAAGTTAGTACAGAGTACAAGTTATTTATTCCTGAGTATACTTGCAATAAAAAAAAGTCGGGTATCTTGCACTGACTACAAATGGCGAAGTTGGTTGTAGTGATTAAGTGTTGTTTTTCAAAAAGTAAGCAAAAAAAAAGTTTTTACTAAGCCTTTTCAAAAAGTGCGGATTCAGAAAATGGAAATGCACCAAGGTCGAACGCATTAGGAAATAACTTGCTCAAATGAGTTGAATGCAACACAAAGTTCTTTTTTTGAAAAAAAGTAAAAATAGTTATACACTCAAGTAAATGCGATCTGAAAGTTATTGACCAATAAAAAATTTTGAAGTACAAATAAGTAAAAAAAGAGTTGCCTTTTTTTGTGTACCTCTTCAAAGGCATCCAGGAACGAATGGGAAAGCTCAACTTAAGAATAATCCCAGTGAATAATTGCTTTATCTTGACAAGAGTCTATCTGATTCGTCTCAATGAACTTGACAAATGAAATACGCTTAAACATCCTCTTGTATTATTAATAGAAAAGAAGCAAACATATAAAAGACTAATAAATTTATGCAAGTTACTTTGTCATCCTATCTCTTTTTTATTATCAAATATATTCTTATCATGCCATCTAACCAAAAGCGCGCTTTTTACTGTCACTGCGACGAATGCAAGAACAAGACTGAACGTCCTTTTGTCTCCTTTTCAGTCTGCAGATATCATAAAAGGGCCAAGTTGTTTAGCGGCTCTACATACAAAAACTGGAAGGACACCTATGGTAAATATAACTATACCTATCGTATCTTCATCTCACTAACCTATTATGATCTCGTCAACAGAAGGTAGAATCGCTATCAACGATGAACCTATATTCATCCCTGGCGTTGACACTGTCAATGATGGTAAGTCTTTCAAATAACTACCTCTGAATGATCAGTCACTAACCCGTGCAAGTTATAGATCCTAATAACGAAGTAGGTACTGTAGGCATTCAAGGTGCAATTGATAGCTACGATGTTGAAGACTTTGGTGGTTGCGATGATATTCATGATAGTGTCTCTATTAGTGAATCGATTGAACCTGTTGTCGATGATGATGTTGTTAATCTCACCAGAGAAATCTTTGTCGACAAAGCACCTTCATCAGTTTCTGCTAGCCTTCCTGATTGTAAGTATAAGATAAACAGTTAGTCAGAAGTATCTATTGCTAATACAGATCTTTGTTCACTGAGCTAGTAAAATTCCTTGTTCTAAGTCTGCTCAGATTATGTCAATGATGATGACAAGCATCAACAACAGCAACATAACTGATTCGCAAACTGAAGCTTTTATGGAATGCTTCAATCATCTTCTCGCCTTGGGCAATGACTCTTTCCGTTTCCCAAAGTCTGTTTCAACGTTTAAGCGTAGAAGTAATTTGGATGCACTTTGCAATGACGGTATCAAGTACTTTGCTGTCTGTACAAAATGTCAAAAGCTGTTTCCATCAAAAGAATTACCAACAGAAGATGAATTCACTTGCAACCAGCCTCTGTCCAATGCATGCTATATACCAACCAAGTCAGGCAAGTTTTGCGATGGTGTTGTGTACAAGATGTCTGAAGGGTCAAAGCCAAAACCTGTTCCGGAAAAGGAGTATCCTTACTGCTCAGTTATTGCTACATTAAAAAAGTTCTTTCTTCGTCGTGAATTTGCAAACAAGGTCACCGAATGGAAGTCAAGACATGTTGTAGAAGGTTTTCTTCTTGACTTGTATGATGCCACCAACTTTCCCGAGTTCAAATCATCGCCTACCGACAACACTCCTTTCGTTTCGCAGTCGGATTACAACCTTCTGTTAACTTTGAACATTGATTGGTTTAGTCCTTTCAACAATAATCATAGTGTTGGATGTATATATCTTACCATTCAAAATTTATCTAAGTCAGGTGGACGAGATGAAAAGGAAAATATGATTCTTGTTGGTGTGATTCCTGGACCTAGTGAACCTCCTACCACGGCCATTAATCATTACTTGGAACCATTGGTTGACGACCTGTTGTTGCTCTTGGAAGGAGTTGAGATGAAGATAATCTTCGGTGATGGATCTGTCAAAGTCGAAAAGGTCAAAGCATGCTTGGGTACTGTCAGTTCTGACTTACCTGCTACTAAGAAATTGGCCGGCAGCAAGTCCTTTAACAGTAGTTACGGTTGTCACCTCTGTAAAACTCTTTTCCCTCGTATTGACTGTCCAGGAAACAAAAGAGATTATTGCCAATGGGACTGTGACAATTGGGTCAAGAGAACAACCGAAGAGACCAGAGCTGACTCTGAGGCATGGTTGAAGGCTAAAACAGCTAAGGAGAGGGAACGTCTTGAGAATCAAAATGGTGTACGTTACTCTGTTCTTTTTCGATTACCTTATTTTACGTACGACCTCATTGCAATTGAACCCATGCATGCTCTGTATCTTGGTGTTTCCAAAACCGTCTTGCGTAAAATAGTCCCAATAAATGGATTTAAAACAATTCAAGAGCACATGCAACAGTACTTGGATTTCAATCCGTATGCTCCTGGGGGCCCAATGGCCAAAAATCTTACCAAGGATGATCTGGGCTACATCAAGGCTGTCGAACTATAGGATTTCATGACCACCATGGCACCAAACCTTCTTCGCCCTCTTTTAGATAAAGACACATACAACGAAGTAATGCTCCTGATCAAGGCCTTAAGACTACTAGACGGACATGCAGTCAAAGTCAGCGATATAGATAAAGTGCATCAAGATCTTCTTACCTTTGCAAAATCTTATCAAGCTCGATACAAAAACCATTCTGTTCCTCCCAATTTTCATTTCATGCTACATCTTCGGGAGTGCATCCGCAGATTTGGTCCTATCTCTTGTTTCTGGGGCTTCAACTTTGAGAGAAACAATCTCTATATAAAAAATATTAACACAAACCACAAGCAAGGCTTCGAAAAGACATACATGCGCCGAATGCAGTCGATTATTTTTGCTCACGATTCTGAAATCGTTCAACACTACACCAGCTCGTAAAGCGTTTATCTCTCTCTTTCTGCTCTTCTCGTTAATACTTTTGCTTCGTCTGTTATACTTTTTCTCTCTTATCGCTAGTTGTTCTCTTTACATTTCAAATTAATAAAATAATATCATAGACATATTTCGTAAATCTATTAATTTTTTTGGTAGGGCTGTTCTCTATGATAGACTTTGCAACTGAATCTAATGCGGTCATATTCGTCTCGCGTAGTTGTTTGATGCTCCTATACAAGCTGCTCGTTTTCCAAATAGTGTGTTCATTTAACTAGCAACAGGTATATATTTTGTGGTTAAAAGTGTGAGAAAAGTAAAAGAAAAGGATTGGAAACAAAAAACCGTGTTACTGAAAAAAAAAAGATTTCGTCATCAGAATTATAAGATTCAATTAGAGTCGCATCTCTTTTATTTTTCTTTTACTTTTTTATAACTTTTTACAATGGACAAGCGCACTAGAGAACTCATCAAGAAAATCGCCCGTATGAACCACGGTTTTAAGGCCGAGAAGCATGACGAAAACGAAAGTGAAGACACCATGCACGAGAACGTACCTATTTTAATCAACGAACCATTTTCTCTATTGGACTTGATTAAGCTTTCAGAAATCAACGGTGACTCAAAGGGGTTTGAGCGGCTCTCTGCGAGTGGCTATGTTCATATTCCTTGGGCCAAGAGCGAGACTTTGCGCTTGAAAGACAATGAGCTTAATGCCTCAAGTTGTATTACGAGAGACAGTACGACACTCAGATTATTGTCAACAACAAGATCAAAAAGTTCAAGAAGATTCAAGTTTTGGGCTACACATACGAATCTCGTTTAGCAGGAAGACAGTCAGCAATCCACTTTAACGCTTACCGATGCAACGACGTAGATGTGGATGACTTGGAAGGTGTGGACATGATACATCATGACGAACATTTGCGAGCAGGTGCAATCAGTTTTTTCTTTCAGCATACTGCCGAATTCGAGGAAGACGGAGAGACATTTCGTCTTAATCACTACTTTGCTTTCGTTGAATGGTACAAAAATCCTCGTACTGGAATAGAAGACCTTCAATCCCACACTGGTGAAACTATGCGTCCTTTCAGAAAAGAATTTGAAAAGATGGGGTCTTATTCAGTTCTTCCAGTACAGAAACTATATACACCCATTCATATCGAACGTCTTCCTATTCAAGGGATCATAGTTACGGCTGACTTTCCAAGACGATACATATAATAAAAGCAGTATATTTATTCACAAAAAAAAGCAGCAAAAGGAACCTAGACATCAGCAAAGTCAACACCCCAAGCAGGTAGTTTTTGCAAGTCTTGCATGTTGACCTTTGGGCGATGATGGTAAGTTCTATCGCTTACTCGGGGAGCTTCATAGCGTGGATTCAAGAGCTTGTTGTTTTGATGTCTGATTTCATCTAATTGATCAAAAAACTGCTCACACTATCAAAGGATTTCATGTCAGTTATATTTGGAATAATATGGAAAAATGAATGACAATACTTACTTCTACACTTCTATAAATAGGTGCTTTTCTGACAAAAATTGGTTTGTCAAATTCATCAAACCCATCTTCTCGATCCGAGGTCATATCCGAAATTAGAAGAGCTCGATAGTCTTCATCAGGACGAGAAAGATCCGACAACTTTGACTTTTGGTTTTCGAATATGTCTAATCGTCTAGCCAAGATCTAGATTAAAGAAGGTAAGTTTAAGGGTATTTTATATTGCATTGACTAAAGGTATTACATGGTTTTTACGAGTGGCATATTGATTCTTCAATGTTGCAGCCGTCTGTTCTTCTTCTGTCAAATGCTGCTTGCCTTCTTTGACTTTCAATCCCTTAAAGCGTTGGACAAGCTTGTTCTTGACGAAGGCTTCCATGTCTTCACGAAGCCAAACATGATTGCGAATGAGAATCAAAACTTCGGTGTCCACAAAGAAATCATCGATGATTGCTTTCACCTTCTTGCTGTTATTGACTCCACGAACCAGAGTCTCACCAAGATTCCACCCATCTACACCCACATGTCTCTTTTCAATTCGGTTCACGATTTGCTATTGTTGGAGAAATTAGAAATTACCATCGGCAACAAGATGTACTTTACTTACTCTCAAAGACTCCAACTCAGTCTTAGAACCAGGAAAGCTGAACAACTTGTTGTTTTCTCGCTGTCTTTTCAACTTGGCATCAAGCTCTTCATTCTTTCTTTTAAGAGCTACAATTTCAGCTCTATCCTCCTCTCGTTCTCTTGTCAATCGAGTAACTGCTGTCTCCAAGTCGGTGAATCTGCGATCGGATACAGAACTACGTGCGGTAGGGATACGAGTGGCAGTTTGGACAGTGGGGATACCGTTGGTGGAAGAAGAGTTGTAGGACATTTTTAAGCTATCTATATGGAAGTAGTAGTAAAGAGATCAATCGATCAAAACTTGACAGCATGTATTTATACGATTTCTCCAAGTAAGTACAGTGCTTCGGATCTTAAACCTGGAAAATTGCAAAATCCTTTCAAATCTTGAGTCCCAGATTTTATTCGTTCAAAGGGAATTGAACCCACAACCTCCCTAAAAAAATGAGTACAAAACCTTTCAAATAGGTAATCTATTGGTTAGTTTTGTAAATCCGAAACTAATTTTGATATCCGTTTGAAGTTGTTTCGATACTAAATTTTATTGTTCATTTTCAAGTGAGATTTCGGCAGAAGAAAGAGTGAATTTTCTGTGGGACAAGTATGTTTTTGTAACAAACTTCTTGACTTGACCCACCACTTCACGGCCATCATCGCACTTACTATATGCTTCAATATAGTCCATACATTTCTGAAAGTACTTTCTGATATGAGCTATGTTTGAAGCTTTATCAAGGTAAACATCAAGGTTGCTTTCAAGCGATTTGAATGTATAGTCACAATGCAAACGTGCTTGTCTTTTTGCATATGACCAATAGAGCTCAATCCAATTACATTCGCAGTGATATTTTGGGTAGAGCTCAAAAATATGGCCGCTATCCTCTATGACTTCTTGCAACGCAGACTTTTGATTAACAAAGTCAGGTCGACTTTCAAGAAAGTGACGAGCACAACAAACAGACTTCTTGCCGGGCTGTAGTTCTCCACAATCAAGCTTCCAAGACTTGCCTTCCAAATCGCATCCTAGCCACTGGTTTCGTTCTTCCAAAATTCTCTTGATACCCTTGAAATATCGCACTGTCTTTTCCTTGGCTTTACCTTTTCTATCCACAGTCTGTATCTTCTTGAGATAGAAAAAGGTTTGCTTCAAAACTTCTCCGTCACTGAGAGTGACAGTGGTGTCACGAAAATTGGTCTTGCTGTCCTCTGGCCAAGGCTTCTCATTCATGGTCATGCGCTTTGCGACCAAAGCATCATCGGCAAATGCAGCATGATTGGAGCTGTTATCCAACAAGAATACTCCAACACAGTCAGGATGCAATGACTCAAAAAGAGGAATTGCATCCGTAACCAGGCTGTTCAACCATATGCTTAGAGGTCCACCACCCCTCTCTGCTATCACCAGCCTTAAAGACCTTTCTGGATGTCCAGCCCTTTATCTTCATTGTTCCGTGGCAAGGACACTGGAACTCAGAAACCATCAAGGACAATCCCATTGACTTCTTTCTAATGTGGTTTTCACCTTCCAGAAGCCAAAGGTCGTCCTTACCATCATTAGCATAGAAGGTGCTTTCATCATGGGTGACGAAAACAACCTTCTTTTCGCCATTTTTCAGAGCTGGCTCCAGAATTGTCTCTTGCTGATCACCTTCATAAAACTCTGATCGCTGCATGTATTCCAACATTCTTGCTGACCAGGCCTTGCGGTATTCCACAACATCCGCTCTTTCATGGCCGTCGAAGTAGATGTTCTTCTTATTTTTTCTGTATGAATAGCCCCATTCATACAGATACTTTGCAACAGTATCAATGTGTACCTCTTGGCCTGAAGAGACACCAAGAACAGCAGGAATAACCTCTTCTTCTATCATTTTTTTGATACTGTTAAGACAGCGCAATTCGGGCTTCATTTGCCTAATTTTTTCCAAAGTAGCAAGCTTTACATCCGAGTCACTCAAGAAGGATTGTCTTTTGATATGCTTTCCTTGCTGATGCTCAGAAATCAATCCTTCCTCAATAAACTGAGTAGCCCATTGGATGATGGTTGCTGACCGATATTTCTCGTTGTTATCGGGCCAGTAGTACTTTGCAGCTTCCTTTGCACTATTGCCCTTATTCATTCCTTGAAGTCTCTTGGAGAAATAAAGCTTCACAGAGAGATATCTACAGAAATCGTATCTGTAAAGAGAACTTCCTTCCAAAGCTTTGTTCATAATTGGTCGAATGTACTGATCAAGATTTTGAGCACATTCCTTAATCTTTAAAAGTTCTACTTTGGTGTGACTTAAGATAACAAAGCTTTCAGGTTCAGATTTTTTGGTGACAGTAATACCGAAGCTTGTTAGTTTTTGCTTTGAATCTACTGATTCAGCTTCTTTTCTTCTTCTCCATTTTGTCACATCCGAGTTGCGTTGATAAAGGCCTTTTCTCTTTTGACCTGTTTGACTTGCATCTTTTCCGAGAACGTCGTTAATTGACTTTTGATCTTCAATGCGTGCTTCGCTTTGTTCAGATAATTGCATTAAAGCATCCATGTTCAAAGCGTTCATGTCCCAATCTTCGCGTTCGTGGGCAGTGCTTTCGTGAGTGCTGTCACAAAGGAAGCCTCCTTGATCAGCTCTCTTCTTGCTTTTAGCAGCTTTCTTACGATTACTTAATGCAGGCATTTTGAGGATATAACAGTGAAAAGGGGCTGTCAAATGTGAAGGTAAACAATGGAATACAATAGACTTTTCAATACGACCCAAGCGATACTATTGGGCGATTACTGTTACACATTGTTATGCATTAAAATCCCGTTTCAAAGTCCTTTAAGGGCTTTGGTTTTGCCTGAATACCCCTATTTCAAATGTATGGCCTCCCCCGCTAACTACAGCTTAAATTTTGAAAAACCGCTCAACTTTGAAAGTCTTCAGAGAAAAATATTCTTATGTCAAAGAAAAAACTGTGCCATAACTTTTGTTTAGAAAGGTATTAAGAATGAATGTTATGGATTATTATTTGAATTCACTCATTTTTGGCCTCTCTGAAAGATGTCAAAGAAAGGCCAAAATTTTCCAGGTTTAAGATCCGAAGCACTGTACAGAGAAAATTTAAACCGAGAGAGTACAAGGTACGTCTGTTGAGTCCAAATTGTTCAAAATCGAATTACAAATAAAATCCTTTTCCAATTTTTTTCCTTTTTCTTCTTCTCTTTACTTTTAACTGGTTCTTGGTAATGTACTTTCTTTTTTAGCTAAAGCATTCAATCTAAATATATTATTTTGGTCCAAAGGTAAAATAGGCAATAACAAGATGCACTTGCTTCTATTGGTGTTTAAGTAAAAGGTATGTCTTTTAACTCTTGTAGATGCTTTTACTAAGCAATATTCTTTAACTTTATAGATGCTCTTTGCGTGGTACTCTTATTATTCTGTGATATTTAGTTCTAATGTAAACCAATTCTTTCTGTAATCATTTCATCAAAACTAACGTTTATATTTCTACTTTAGATGCTCACTCAGAAAGACCTCTTTGTGTGCCATCTGTATACTGCTTTTGCAACTTCAAAGGTAAGAAATTTTTTTAAATCTACTCATGAATATCAAGCACTAATTTGTATTTTATAAAACTTATAGTGTGAAGTAGTATCTTTATTTAGCTGCTCTTTTACTGAGACTCCTTTCTCCTGACTTAATTCCTAGCTCAAGAAGTAACCTGCAATGCTTATCCGTTCAAGTCTTTTCTGAAGCTGCAAGCAAGAGCAGTATTCTAGGTAGTAGCAAAGCAGGCTTCGAAAATGTGGCTGAATGTATGGGGGTATACAGGTAAGGAAGGGAAGGGATCCTGGTATTTTCCAGCCAAAAAAAGCACCAATGAAGCGGTGAATAGTAGTAGTATTTGGGCTATATATAGTACAATTTTTTATTAAATAAACCAATAATACAAGAGAATAAGCAAGCGTTTTATTGCACCATTTATAGTGCTATTTCCGATTGTGCAATGTCTAAAATAGAATGCCTAAAAAGGAAGGCAATATGTGCCAAATAAAGGATACATCTTTAAACCAAGGTCAAATCGTAAAGAAGTGTGTTTCAATAATTGTGTAAAATGTAACGCCAAGGAACCTATGAAATGCCTCTATCCAAAATCTGAAGGATGTACAAAATCTAAAAAGGCTATTGAAATGAACAAAAATGATAATTTTTGACGAATGGAAATAAAGGGAAGGCCTGTGATTGACAATGTAAAGTAGTAATCAAAGGGTGAATACATGGTCTAATTGACAAAAAGACACTGCTTAGAAACTGGCCATCAAGGCCTGTATTTACCTGTTTTATGACAATTAGATGCTGTGATTGACAATTGTTCAAGCGGTAAAAAACTGTTATAAAATGTTCTATCAGCCCCCTTATGTGAATGTTCATATAACTTTCAGAGTAGGGCGTCTGAATGAAATTGTCAAATAAAGGGCGAATAAGGGGTATATTTACCCATTTTTTGAAACTTTTTTTTTGTAGTGGTGTTGGTTTGGCCGTGTAATAGAAGCAAAGAAGTATAGAAGTATAGAAGTTACGGTGTTGTCAAGAAGTGGAGTGGCTGTCTTTCTGTTGCAAGTCTGAGGTGTATTGTTCTGGGTTTGAAAGAACAATAGCAGGTTCCAGTTGTCTCAGTTTGAAGTGCTCAAGTTGGCGTGTAATTTTCTGTCTGTTATATTTTCTTATTGTTTATTTTATTTTGACTTGTACCATCTTTATTTTATCTATTTCGATTCCTTTCCCTGTTCTGTCTGTCTGTTCTGTTTGTATTCCTGTTTATTGTATTTTCTTATCTCTGTCATTATATTTTT
>JAIWNI010000344.1:0-10357 GCA_025331435.1 Choanephora cucurbitarum
GCTGCCGTCTCGTCCCAATATGGTACTGAGTTGCCTGATAAATTGGAAGACATGACTGGTCTGGTAGTAGCATCCACAAACGATGTTAATATCTTTTATCCTGAATCTGGGTTGAGTGAGGCACATGAGCGCAGTTGTAAGCGTGGTGTCCAACCTTCTCTTGCTGATAAAGGTTCTTACGAATCTAGCAAGTCTTCTTCCTCTTATGAGAAACCTTATATTCACTATAATAAGTCATGTTTACGTGGTCATAAGTGTGATGAGTTTCATGAGGTTGAGAAACAAAAAGTCTTTCGTATGGCTATTCGTAGCAGTGTTGACTCAAGTGAAGTTAACTCTGTTATAAGCAGTAAGAATGGTGATGAAGATGACGAAATGCTGTTAGCTCGTTTGGCTCTTGACAATAAGTCTAAAAATGATAAAGACGTCATTAAAAGAGACTTTAAAACGATAAGTGCTAACCAAACTTTCCCTATTCTCGTTAATAACTCCATAAGAACAAAGTCTTTGCTGGACACAGGTGCCCTCTTTTCCTCCGTGGATAAGAAGTTTTGTTTGGAGAATAACATAGAAATCAGCTATATCAGTCATATTGATAAGAAATTCGTTACAAAGAAAAATGTTTATGATTACTATATAAGATTAGCTGATGATAATTCTTTTGTTAAGAGAATCGGAACTTGTATCTTGAGCGTTAGTTGTAACAACAAAACTATAAAACGTCAATTTGAAGTCATGAATCTATCAAGCAATAACGAGTTTAACTTGAGCATTGGTACTGATTACATGCACTTACTTGGTATTGGAATCTACGGATTACCAGTCAATTATGATGACCATGATTCTACTCAAGAAGTACTTGAAGCTGAAAGACGCTATAATAACAAGAGTGAACTTCTAGAATCACTTTCGGATGAACTTGATAAGAATGAAAATAATCCTGCTTGTGATGCTGACCAGTATAAGGCAGCACTGGAATTCATTCAACCATTTATCGATGAGAATCAGTCAATTCCTAAAGGCTCATTTTGTACTATCCCTGAAAGTGTAGTCCATCTTGACACACCTCCTAATCAAGTTGGTTATAAGGCTCCTTATCCTGTACCACTTAAGATGATGGAAGTTGTGGATAATCAAGTAAAGGAATGGTTCGATAATGGTATCATTGAGAAGGCTCCAGCTAACACTGAATGGAATACGCCTCTCACTGTAGTAAAGAAAACTGACGGTAAAGGTGAAATAACTGGCTATCGTGTATGCCATGATCCTCGTCATATAAACATATTGCTTAAGTCGGTTGATCGTATGCCTCTACCAGTAATTGGAGAACTCTTTGAAGATCTTCAAGGTGCTAAAGTATATTCTACTTTAGATTTAAAGTCTGCTTTCAATTCATTAAGACTTAATCCTGCAGATGCACACAAGTTAAGCTTTACATGGCGTGGAGTTCAGTATAAGCCTATTGGCACTGTCTTTGGCATTAAACATGTAAGCTCACAATTTCAGAGAACAATGAGTATTGCATTGGCCAATATGCCTTTCGTAAGATACTTCGTTGACGATATTGTGTGTGCCAGTAAATCTGTTGAAGAACATAAAGATCATCTTCGACAAGTAATCCAAAGATTAACTGAAGTAAACCTGAAGCTGAATCCTAAGAAATGCCACTTCTTCCAATCGGAGATCTATCTATTAGGCTTTCACATTTCTCCTGAAGGTATCAGTATGGATCGTCGAAAGTTAGCCAATGTTATCGAATTCCCAAGACCTAAAACAGGCAAAGATATAATGCGTTACTGTGGTCTGATCAACTATTTCCGCAATTTGATCCCCAACGTTGCTACTATGATGGCTCCATTGGATTCACTTCGCAATGAGAAATCGTTGGATAACATTTGGAACGATGAACATCAACGTGCTTTTGACAATCTCAAAAAGGCGCTTATAAGCGATACTGTGTTAGCTTATCCAGATATGAACGCTCCTTTCTACATTGCATGTGACGCTTCGAACACTGGTATAGGTGCAGTATTGTATCAAAAAGTTGATGGTAAAACAAAGTACATTTCCTTTATTGCTAAAAGCTTGTCGAAAAGTGAACGCAATTATTCAGCAAATAAGAGAGAACTACTTGCCTTGGTCTTCTCGCTGAAGCGTTTCCACAAGTATATATATGGATCCAAATTCATTCCTCTTCACGGATCATCAATCACTTACCTCTCTGCACACTCAACGTATTGCAAACCCTATGATGATTTCATGGTTAGATATCATTCTCCAGTATGACTTTAAGGTCGTTCATTTGCCTGGTATTTCGAATGTCTTACCTGATGTTCTGTCCAGACTCTATGAGAACTTCTCAACACCGTCAAATAAACTGGGTGGGGATAAGCTGGTTATGCGTAATAGTGCTGCAAGTAAAGAGATCTTACCTGATGAGAGTAGTGGTGAATATTTTACACCTGCTACTCAGGAAGAACGTAATAAACTCCTAGCTCAAGAGCATGATAAGGGTCACTTCGGTAGTGAGGCCATGGTAAATGCCTTGAAACGTAAAGGATACTTTTGGAGTAAACTAAAGAATGAAGCAATTGACTTAGTTAAGGCGTGTGTACAATGTCAGCGTCACAATATTACTCAAAAGGGGTATAATCCATTAAGACCTGTCTTAGCAACTCTTCCCGGTGACAGTTGGGGAATTGATCTAGCTGGTCCATTTACTACCTCTACTCGTGGCAATGAATATTTGCTGGTAATGATAGACATAGCGAGTAAGTTCTTCTTCTTGAGAGCTATTCCAGATAAGTCTGCCGCAACTATAGCCATCGAAATATTGAATGTCATTTGCACCTTTGGTCCTTTCCGTAAATTACAAAGTGATCACGGCACAGAATTTGTAAACTCCTTAATAGCTACATTAAAAAAGCACATAGGTTTCGAACATGCGTTAATCTCTCAATATCATCCAAGAGGTAATGGAGCAAGTGAGAGAGCTGTTCAGTCTGCTGTAAAGACAATTAAGAAACTGATAAATGGCAACGTAGCTGAATGGGATTGTATGGTTGGTCCAACGCAGTTGTTCTTAAATAGTAAGTACAATATTCGTACAAAGAGCACTCCGTTCTCCTTGATGTTTGGTAGAAATCCAAATGACTTTGAAGACTTTAGTCAGGAAAAAGATAAACCAACACAAGAAAAAATAAACAAGGACCTCCAGGATAAAATTAAATTCATGACTGAAATTGTATACCCCGCAGTGTATGAGCAAGTTAAACGTGTCACAGATAAACAAAAAGTAAAATTTGATGCATCTCATAAAATACAGGACATACCTATAAATGCCACTGTAATGATCCTAGTAACCGATAAGCAAAATAAGCTTGATCCTCATTATAAGGGATTCTATAAAGTCGTGAATAAGACTGCCGGTGGATCATACGTACTTAAAAATGAAAAAGGATTCATTGAGCCTAGAAATTACCCACCTTCTTTGTTAAAGGTTGTATCAGATAAGATCATGCCTGAAGAAGAAAGATACTATGAAGTGGAAGCTATAATAGGACATAAAAGGGATGAAAATAACAACTACCTCTACCGTTGTAGATGGTTGAACTATGATGAATCTGAAGATAGTTGGGAACCTGCTAGTAACTTCACAGATCCGAAATTTATAACGGAATACTGGAGAAGAATAGGTAAAATTCCTGAGAGTACTAAAGCTATAAATAAGGCTAAGAATAAGCTCATAAAGGAATTAACAGATCAGAAAACACAAATAAGCCAAACCTCTGGTGATAAGCGAAGATCGTCAAGAATAAACTCAGATCAAATAAGCTCTAAAAATAAAAAGAGAAAAATATAAGATCTGCAAATAAGCTTGACGGCATTTGACAAAGCCTGGGTGGGGATAATGTGGTGATCTGAGCACATTTAGTCTCAACAATGACAATAAGGTTGCATGAAAGACCAAATAAGTCATAAAAGATATAACATCAGAAACAAAGTAATAGATCTAAATCCTTACAAAATAAAAGAATCCAACTGAAGTCAATAAGGTTCAACACAAAGAACTAGACTCAAGAGATAGCATCACATCATTCGGTAACATAAATCCTCGGGATAAGGAATGATGGTAACTATTAAAGTTACAAGTAACAATAGTACACTAAATTAGTACAAACTCCATAATCTGTGATTACATCAGATTCTTTATTGAAAACATATAAATAGTTGTTGTTAGAAGACATTAGTTCTGTAACCTCTTTTGGAAGTAATAAACAGTTTAAAACAGTCTCACTGTACTCTCTTTCTGTCTCTATAATCTTTTCTCTTAAATCACTACCAAAACATCACAGGCAGCTCGAGTTAGATTAGACGATGTGGTGATACAATCAAGATGGCATCGGGAAAATCAGAAAAATGTTAGAAGAGCTAATGATTTGGTCATTATACAGGCCAAAGAATCAGTTCGGTAAGAATATTCAGTTTGCATATCATCATCTGTTACTTATTAAATTCTTTAGATCCCGGCAAGTATCATGGTATGCAGGCGAGGTCATTACATTTTTGATATACAAGCATGGAAGGAGGGTGTTCCACTTGGCTGTTCTTTCTTTAGTTGAACATAGCGATATGGATGAATACGGAATCCCTATTGTAACCTGCTTTGCTGACAACCAAGATAGAAAGATTATAGCATGCGATGTTGCCGATATTGTCACTTCTGTTGGCTTCATCAGATTCAACTCGAACAAGCGTCAGTTCAAAATCATCTGGGAGGGCGCCCTTTATTACAAGAAGATGGAAGCCAAAAAAGCTGGACAGCGTAGAGATATGTGATGATGTTTGTTGAGAACACGCAATAGAAGTAAACATGTAAATAAAATATAGGGTAGGGTGGTTGGCAAAAAAAAAAGGAAACAACTTCCTCTTTCGTTTGTGTACCTTTATATATGAGGCGTTGCAATGATTTATCTTTCGTATAAAAACACAGTCATTGTATACTTATTGAAAGGTTTGTGGAACACTTTTTCTCTCATTCTTTTTCTTCTTTCTCATTATAACGCTCACACTTTCCTCATAGCCGATTACTTTCTTTGAATGACCCATCACTTTTGCTGCAAGAGAAACCTCAAAATATCCAACAACTTGAGCCAAAGCTTTATCTAATTTGCTACCTCAGATTCACGCAAAAGTTTTTGCAATCATATATCATTCAAATACCTCCTCATATAGGCTTTCATTTAATAATAACTTTCCGTAATTCTTGAATAATAGCAAGCAATAGGCTACCTTGGTCTCAAAGTGGTGTTTATTTCGATGATTTTGGATTCAATAAGCAGCTGTTATTAGAACTCGTCATCTCCTAGCATACAGCCTGTAACTTAACAGTATATGCTTCATGCCTCTTTCTTTTGAGTATTACTAGAAGGATCCAAATGATGTACCTAGAGTCAAACCAATTTACCATTTGGTCTAGTAAGGCTTTCAGATACCGTAAATAAACTATCATTAGTTTCGGTTTTAAGGATAGGCCATGTTGAATTAGAAAATCCCCGTTAAGACATTGTTATTATGTTTATTCTATCTTTTGTGTTACGGTCAACCATGACAACCTTGCCTTCGCTTGATCTACTGGGTCCCTATGCTCTTGCATCAATCTAACCCCACAGATTAATCAAAAGTTCTCCTTTATATGTAAATATAAAGTGAATAGAACATCCCATGTATCAGCTTTCTCTACTTCTTCCTATCCAATCTTTTTTCGTACTTACATCCACATATGTTGCTATCAGTGTTGTGTTTGATTTTACTGCTTGCTCATTAAAAGCATCCTCATTGTCAATGGTTTCCGAATATCCCTCGATATTAATACTCATTTAACTGTTAATAATTTGTACAACTTGGCATTTCTTTCATGCATCTTTTAATTAAGTGCATGATGTATATTTTATCAATCTCTTGACGTTTTTGATACTGAAACCTTTCACCTTTATACCTCACTCATATTGAATAAAGATACACACTATTATAGTAGTATATTATGCAAATCCAAGACATTCGTCTATTCCGTCATCTTTTATCAGGTTTTTATTGGTGGATAACCAGTCTTTCTTCCCATCACTGCTCAGATTATACTAAATACTGGCCATTTTTTCTCATTCCCCCCGTTTTTTCTTTTTCTCTCTTTTGTATTCAATGCACACTAAAAGGTAAGCTTTATCTTGAATTGAAAAAGATGCACATGTACCAACTCTTTATTTTTAAGCTAGTAGTTGACTAAAAGCATAGCTTCTTATCTATACTCACACCTTCGTAGTTATACCTACTCTTTCCGCAGTAGTAGTACATCATCATTCTCATTTACGACTATAGCTGAATTGACATCTCTATTAAGTTCAAGATCTCCTTATTCATGCTCAATCCAACCAGTTTGGATTACAAGTCATCTACTATAAGCTGCAAGCTCTTCAACTGTTGTTATCCATACTGCCTCTTCTTAATATGTGAAGCTGATTAGAGTTTCTCTGAATATTATTCCACACAGTATCCAAAGTTGTCTATCTGCCTATTCCCTAAGATGTAGTCTAATCAACTGGCAAGCCGATGTCGGTCTCTTCTACTTTGGTGTCTCAAGAATCCTCATTTGACATCATGTCCGTTGTATTGTTACCTGACTGATATGTCATCTCAAAGATAGATTTTCTCTCCTGTAACCTCTTTGTTCCAAGCAAGAGTTTTCCATGACGATGATTTCTCTCTTATTCTACCATGCTAGGTACCCATTTATCAAAGAATCCTATGATTAAAGATTGCTAGTCAGCCTTTCTGTCTTCTACCTTACAATGTCAAATCACTTATTGTTCTTTCGGTGTATACTTTCTCTTCAACTAATGAATCACTTCTTGTTTCCGTTCTTCTTCTGTACCTCTTTACCTGACTTGCTGTCTCCCCATATCCTATTGTTGTTCAATCCAACGCAATATACTCGGTCGGTTACAACTGTTACTTGCATTGATATCGCTGTTGCTACTGCTGTTCATGATACCCTTTGACACTGATTGGTAGCTGTGCCGACTCATTTAACTGCTCAAACTGATTTGAATATTTTAGAAGGCCAAGATATCTGTTCTCGTTGTCAAACCACTCTTCTATTTTGCTCTGCTATACTTGCTTTCACGTCTGTTGCTGATTCTGTACTCAAGCATGCAACTCCAAGAATAATGAACAGCTCATTGGTAAAAAGACGCGTCAAAGATCAACAATAGTTTTGTATCAAACAGGCTCTAATCTTTATTTTTTTCGTGTATAGTCTATCAATCTATTGTTCTATTTCCAAATCAATTTTCTCGGTTGCTGCTGACTCTTCTGTTGACCGGATCTACTACTGCATGCAAGGTATCTGCTCTTCAGGCTTCAAGATAAAAAAAAAGAACAAAAGAAAAAAGAAATCGAAATTGTGGCTGGCGTCCTATATTAAATCAATTCAAGTGCAGCACAAACAATCTATCCAAAGTGCTAAATCAAGATGCATATGCTATCTTTTTGACAGAAATGCCTCTCAAAGGTCAAGCAATAGGCCTATATGAATACTGAGCATACCATTCGAACCGGAAGAATTCAAGGCAACCGCCTGAATGGTCAAATAAAGACTGGGATTCAAATATAAATATAGAAGAACCCATATATAGTATAAAAAAGAATCTACATTTTTATATAATAAAAGAATCCAATTCGACCCTATTCATCCAATAAGCATACCTATTATTCTAATGACGCCATATGTAATAATGAAAGTACGACATTCTTTCAAGAAACATACTCACTTAAAGGTCTCTAATCCTCTCAAAGCCATTTGCTCATATATAAAAACTAAGCAAAACTTGTAAAAGCAGGATGGCCCATATAAAATAAATCCTTGATTGTGATTGGACAATGGTCATTTGATTCTGCCCTCCACGGGCAGAATTTCTGCCCTCCAGAGTAAAATTATGCAAATCCTCTCCCAGTTTTTTTTCAAAAACCTATGGTTTTTTTACAGAATTTTCTGCATCCCACGGTAAGAATTTTTTGCCCCAGAGGGCAGAATCTGAGCCGTAGTGAATGCAAACGTTACACATATGCCGCAGTTTTTTTTTAAAGCCAATTGATGATTATAATCTTTTGGCCTACGATTACATGTTGGTTTTTCTCTATACAAATAAAGTCTTTGAAGTTCTATCAACTTTTACCTGAGTTTGAGAAAGTTGTGTTGGATAAAAAGTGAAACTATGATTGAGTGAGTATGGACGCTTGCACTGAAAATAAATGCGATCGCAATCTAATTCGATGCAAAAGTAAAACATTATTATATCGTTTGAATTTCCTTTGGGTCTCATTGGTGGATGTATGTTTTCTCATCTTCCAGAACCACACTAAATACCAAACTATTTCTCATAACCTCAATTTCTTTTTCCTTTCTTCCTTTTGTTAGAAATGTAAAGTAAAAGGCTACCTTTATTCCGTATACATCAATCCATGAAGTGATTTAAATGAGCAATTTGTTCTATTATCTGCTCACTCATGGTTAGTTTAAATCCGTAGTATGTTGTCTATTACCTATACATGTATTCCAGAGTGCTTATCTTCGAAATGCCTTAGATTGTATCCCTATTACAGTAGAAGAGTCGGTCTTGTTCGCCTCTGTATCCGATACTAACTACCATCTTAGGAATTAGCTGCATGTACCTTACGCAATGTTGTCCTTCTTAAAGAAACAAATCTCTTTTACTTATCTGTGAATTGCATGGCACCGCTTCTGTACTGGTCTGTCATCAACTTCCAGGCTATGTCAAATATCGGTTAAGTGGCTTCTGTTTGCTGTCATTCTTGAAAAATACGTGATCCAAATGGTATTGCCTTGCTATACTTTCAAATTCTGCTCTTATTTTGAATCAATGAACTATGTTTTGTTGTATGGTTTGTCGTCATATCTTACACTTCTGGTGAATGTTTATCTCCTTACATGCTAATGCTGAGGATATAATAATTTCTAGGTCTTCAAGTTGGCTCTCGTCTCCGTTACTTGTGTGTTTTCTGGTTGTTTGCAATGCCGTATGTGTGTTTTTCTACATCGCATATGCTGATACCGTAGGCCTAAATGCATTTTCTGGTCATTCATAGTTGAAGTCGCCTTCTATAAGCCTGGTCGTACAAAGTTGGTGATTGCCTTACAGCTGTCGGTCATTGGTATGGACAAACCACTGTTTAAAATGTATTTCATTAATCACATTTGCTTCAGAAACAACTAATCTTCATAAGCGCGTCTGTTTCTTTGGCTTACCTTGTCAACATGTTGACGACATTCCCATGTCGAGTTGTGCATCCTCGCTCATTGACCCCATCATGCCGATCCCAGTAGGTTCGTGTTGTTGCATCTTCGAGATCCTGCTGTCAAAAACGTGGTTTGGCTTTGCTAACGAGCTTTGGTAACTTTGATACTCTTCATGAATGAAGGAAAAAAAGAAAATTGATTTTAATTTTGAAACTCATTTTTTTAGCGACGCCTTCTCAATATGAAGCTTTTACTTGTAGACGACTTTATAAACTATGCTCTGTTTTCATACTTCAAGGACTCTATTCCTTAGAGGTAAAAATATCGAATCAGCGTTGAAGCTTTAATTTCGTTAGTGTAAGGCATCCACTTAGACATAGTTCTCATATTAATTTCGTATCCTTTATAGTCAGTCACAACTTTATCCGCTATCATGATCAATCCATCAAATGTTAATCTAAACAAATCCTTAATTCTATGCATTGACTGTTTGCTTTACACTTTTATTGTGATCACGATGTGCTTGTATATGAATTTATTATATGCAATCCCTACACCGTCACTGAAAGAATACCATTCCGAAAAGACGTTGTCAAGTCTAAGATTGTGACTACTTCTAAATTAGTATTTTAAGTTAGCTGTAGTTTAATATTAATAAACGAGGCTCTTTTGTGTTCAAGTTACTATTACATAACCTGGATAATACATGGTGAGGCTCCAGGCTTACTGCTAAACTTACACAATTCCGTACACACACACACATACTACTATCACACATTCACCTGCCAAAAGGCGTCGTTTCTCGGAACCTTTATCCTATCCATCACTACTCGCTACTTTCAAGCAATCCACATCAGACAGCTCACCCAATTCACCAGATTCACAAACATCGACCTCGTCATTCGCAACGGCTCCTTCATCATTTTCTCTAGAACCAGTCAATATAGAAAGGGTAATCAATATGGACCCTACCACTTCACTTAGCAACATTTCTTCTACTGATTTCAATCAATATGTCTTCTTCGAACGCCTCCGTAACTTAGC
>JAIWNI010000345.1:0-10354 GCA_025331435.1 Choanephora cucurbitarum
GTAGAGTTGCAGGTGACCTTGCTGGATGGCACAGTTGTTTACAACAAAGTTCGTGCTGCTATCACAATGATCAGTTGCGATTTGCCCGCCACCAAGAAGTTGATTGGAAGCCTATCATTCAATAGTCATCGTGCTTGTCACATGTGTGATTTGGTCTTCCCTTCTCTTCCTGGTGGTGTAAGCAAGCACGATTATTGTAATTGGAACTGCAATAGCTGGCCAAGAAAAGACCCTGCCGTGATTCGCCAAGCATCCGAGCAATGGATAAGGGCAACCACCAAAACAGCAAGAGCAGATATCACAGCAGCAACTGGGTCGAGATACTCGATAATGCATCAACTGCCTTACTTTACATACGACCTGGTTGCTCTGGAGCCAATGCACTGTCTGTACCTTGGAATAGCCAAACGGTCCATTGAGGAAATGATTGATCTGGACAAGTTTCCCCAGATACAAGAAATGATGAAGAAGACCACTTACGAGCCTCGCCATTCTTGTGACCCTATGTCAAGCAAAATCGGCTCCAATGGCTTCTACAACATCAAAGCTGTGGAGTTCAAGGACTTCATTGTTGGCATTGCCGAGGCAGCTCTGAAGCAAGTTCTGGAAGCGGAAGAGTACGAGGTTCTAATGCACCTAATTAAGGCATTAAGAATTCTCGATGCAAACGGTATTGTCGTCGCTGACATCGAAGTAGTACATGACCTGTTGCTTGAATTTGCCATCGGCTACGAACGATTGTACCAGAAAGAAAGGGTTACGCCCTACTTTCATTTCATGTTGCATCTTCGTGAGTCGATGTACAAATGGGGCCCAGTGTCATGTTTCTGGGGATTCAACTTTGAACGCAACAACATGTTCGTGAAAAGGATTAAAACGAACCATAGACAGGGTCTTGAAAAGACATATATGAGAAAGATGCAGTCTATCATCTTCTCTGAAGACTTGGCTTTTCTTGCAAGTGATGCATCTGAATAGATCTCTCTTTTTTCCCTTTTGTCCTTGCCTTCCTCTCTTTTTTTCCCTTTTGTGCCTTCCTCTCTTTTTTTCCCTTTTGTGCTTGCCTTTCTCTCTTTTTCTCCTTTCGTCATTGCCTTTCTCTCTCTCTCTCTCTCTCTCTCTTCTGCCTTTCCATTTCTTGTGTTTTTGTGACACTAAATAAAATCTTAGTCCTACTCTTTTTGCTTTTGATCATAAACAATCTACAGGTTCCTTGTGTGAAACCATTCATCAATTCCGCCTACTAGTGGTGAAATACCTAAATACGGCTGTCATATCTACTCAAGAACCTAAACCAGCCCTTTTTTCTCAGTCTATTTAATGTTTGAGCACATACCGCTGTTGCAGGGATTATCAGAATCAGTATAATCTGTTGCAAAGCAGGTTATATTGGCGGCGCTAAAAGCTATTTTGAGTGTAACACTAATGCCTGATTGAGAAGATTTAGTTCCTAAAATGCAACTCTGGCTGCTTTTTCCTTTTTGTCTTTCACAAAAACAAAATCAAACTAGAATGAGTAAAGGTGCACGAAATTTTATTGACAGATTGATCAACCGTGATAATGATCACCTTATGGAAGCAACAAGAGGAGCGGATGAAGCGGAAGCAGACTCAGCAGTATATGCAGAATTTGTTCAGCTATCAAAGAAAGATGGCAGCCCTTTCGGTTACGAGGAGATGCCCTCAGAAGTCTACAAATCTATAAAATGGGCAGCCTCGAAACACTCACGCCTTACTGCCAAGGAATACAACTGTCTTTTGGATTACTATTCACTTGCATACGAAGGAACTACATCTTCTAACGAAGTTATCAAATTCAAGTCGGTAGAGATTTTGGGATATACATACTCGTCCGAGCTTACAGGATCCAAGAGCGGTATATACGCCAACGCATACCGCAAACCAGGTGTCGAAATGGACTCAGTATTAGAAGAAAACACACTTCGAACGGGTGCAATCAAGTTCTTTTTCAAGCATTCGCCAGGGCTAGAAGATGAAAACACAAACGAGCGTATGCAGATTGATCATTATTTTGCCTACATCCAATGGTTTAAGCTCCCCAGACCAGGAATTGAAGACTCACAGACTTATACAGGAGAAGCTATGAGTCCTTACGTAGACGAGTTTGAAGACGAAATTTTTTTTGTATAGTTCCAGTTCATAGGTTGCATTCCGCATCGCATCTGTATCGTTTGGGTATTGGCAGAATAGTAGTAGCATTAACTTTACCACCAAAATTTCAATAGCAAGAGTAAAATATAACAACCGTAGGTCAGTGTATGAAAAGAGTTTATTTACACCATGTAGTCTAAAAGAGAGTCGTTGTCGCATTCTTCAAATATGCCTTCTTTAACACCCCAAGAGGGGAGAGTTTTCACCTTTTTTCTTGGCTCAACATCAACAACCTCATATCGAATCTCTTTTTTTGATTCAAACTGGCCCTTCTTTGCAGCGGCTTTTCTGCAACTATCCAGGTACTCAAAAAACAATGTGCACTATTAGGGCCGAATATATTAGTTGGAGTCGACGTTTACAAGTGTCTAGCTTTAGAATATATACCTTGACACTTCGATAAGAAGGAGCCTTTCTCAATCTAATCTCTTTGTTGTCCTCGATGAAATCCTCTTGATCGGACGTCATCTCACTGCAAAGAAGCTGTGCGCATTCTTGCTGCGAGCCGAATGTTTTTACACAGTCGTCTATGTTCTTGCTGAAAGCGTTTTTTCTTTGGGCAAGAACCTTTCAAATCGACGTCAGGATCAATGCAAAAGACATACATATTTTTATCGTCAAACTTACATAGGTTTTGCGAGATCTAGAAGCGTTGTCAACCAACTTTCGCCTCTTTTCTTCCATAGGCTTCTTTTCGTCCTCTGCCTTTCGCTTCAAATTATTAAAGCGAGTACGTAGCATCTTGGACAAGTACTGACGCTTCTGAACGGGGCCCCACTTGAGGTTAAGAGCAACCTCCGTCACTTTTGGATGAGCAGACAGTCTTGCCAAGATGCTGCTCGCAAAACAAGCATTTCTGTTGTCAGACAACAGGCTTGTCTCCAGGTTCCAGTTCTCCTGTCCCAAGACATCTTTCTCAGTCTTGGCCATGGCCCTCTATTTCTTTTGTCAACATTCGTGGTATATATCGCAGTTCTTTGATGTTTTAACTTACTTTCATAGAATTCCTGGTCATCTTTCCAGGAGCATGGCCAATAGACTTTCCAGTCATCATTCTGCTTGCTAGGGCTTTCAACCTATCAATCTCCTGCAGCTTCATTTCCATCTCCACATTTTTCTCTAAAAGAGTCTGCACAAGACGGTTGTTTTCCATCAAGCCAACCTGAAAGTCTTCCAGCTTCTTCTTCAACTCGTTGTTTTCGTTTTCAAGGCTGTTCACCTTGGTCTTCAGCTTACCCATTTCAACAGCTACAGCATTGTTCTGGCGAGTCTCACCATTAACACGAGGTGAAAATTTAGAAGGAACACTGATAGAAACGGCTTCGCGAACGTTGTTGGTCATTGCAGTAAAATCAGAATTTAAATAAAGCAGAAAGAAAGGCCAAAGATCTGTCAGATTAAAAAGCTTGCTATGTACAAAAACTATGGGGCTCTTTCCTGATTTGTAGCAATGAGTACACAATGCAGATGACCTATGTACAACAATCAATATATCTTGACCAAATTTATTTTTATTTCAAAACTCTTAAAAGTTCTTTCCCTTTCTTTTTCTTTCTCTCTTTTTCTTTCTGTTTCTTCACTTTTATTCGTGGCTCAACTAGTAAATCTTTTTATTTTCAAGAATAATGGTGCTAATACAAATCTTTTTCCTTTTGTCTTTAGATGTATAACCTTTCTACTTGATCGTATAGGTTTGTAATATTTATCACTTTGTCCCTGACGTGTTATAACTAATTCTTTCATTTTCTTTCTACCTAAATAGCATTCCTGCTCTTAACTTTTAGACCTCTCAACTTTCTGGTAAGAACTGCTCCACTTCTATACAGAATACATCATTTATGAACTCAGTTACTTTTATCCCTTATTCAATAGATAATCTCTCTCTGTTTTAGTATACGTCCTCACTGTTGTCCTATGCCAAATGCTTTTTTCTGGTAAGTCTCAAAGTCTTATGATTTCTATGTTTACTAACAAAATTTTTAGTCTTTCCAATCCATTATAGCTATTTTTGCTATTTTGAATGCTCATGGTATTGTTTCAAGTAAAGCTTCCATATCCCAAATCTATTTTGGTGGTGTTTTAAGCCTGGTGAAGGTAAGTGCAAGGGCAAGGATCCATGGCATCGCAAGCCAATTCCGCTCCTTTTAGCCATATCTAGACCAGTAGAATGGTCATTTTTAGTAGTACATAACGTATATATATATCCATATTTCAAATAAAGAGCCCAATTAAAAAGCATTTACAAATGAGCAAAAAATCTATTTTAAGCATATGAAGTAATGAAAGTAAAGGATTAGTACTACCTAAAGTTAAAGAAGTATCCAAATAAAGACATCCTCATTAGGAAGAAAAGCAAACTGTAAAAGGAAGGGAAGCGTGTAATGAATGCATAATGTAACGTGTAACGAAATTAAAGTAAAGAAGCATGTTCCGAATGATGTACAAACTCAAATCGAATGTCCGTTAAAGGAAGGTCATCAAAGACCTCATCAAAGAAAGGAGCAAATCAGCAAAGGGTATGAGCCTCCTCACAATTGAAAGGAAAGAATGATTGTTAGACGGTAACATATACCTCACATAAAATATCTGTTAGACGGTAGTTTGTCACTCACAGACAGTGTCTGTTAGACGGTAATTTGTCTCTCACAAAAAGTGTTTGTTAGACGGTAGTTTGTCACTACAACACACTGTTTGTGAGGTGTCGGTGAGGCCGTCTCACCAACATCTCACCGACATCTCACAAACATCAAATTGATTGTAGTGTTTCTTTCCCTTTTATTTTATCTTACAAGATATGGATAACTATAGAGGTAGTAAGAGCAATAATGATGATAAATATATTTATTTATAAGGCGAGAAAAAAAAGCAGCTAATTATACGAATAAATAGGAAACGAATTCAAGACAAGATTTACAACAACTCTTCTTGATGAATGCGGCCATCTAGTTTTTGATAGTATTTCGCGTCAGGCCAGATAACTTTGAAATCGGTTTCGGTGTCATTGTACCTGACCAAGCCGATGATTGTGATAACGTCCAAGGTATTGCAAACCATGAACTGTTCATTTAATCTTTGATGGTTATATGTTACCCTAATGATACCATACTCATCCATTGACGCATTAGGCATAACAGATACCAAAGCAAGAAAACGAGAAGTGCCATTCAGTACATGTTCGAAATACATGAGAACTTCACCAACGTACCAATACTTAATGTTGCTACAATTACAGTAAGGTCAGTTAAGATACTATTTTGAAGTTATATCAATAACTTACCTATTGGCGCGCTTGGCTTCGAATAAGACAAGATGATTTGATCGCTTGAGAAAAGTGTTATTTGTGCGATGCATTCTTGAATGGAAGTAGACCTCATCTTTTAGCATAGATCCAGCCATTGTAACTTGTTGACTATCTATGACACTGCCTGACAGACCCAAACGAGAGTAGTATCGCTGCAATGCATTGATAAGCTGCCAGGTGGAAGCACCAAAAAAGTCAGCACGTTCTCGTAGTTCAAGATGTTGAATCTTTGACCAAAGCCGAGGTGTTGTTTGTGGATGAGTGGGGTGATCGTAAAAGTCTCTTTCCCTTGTAGTAGATGACGAGATGATATTGTCGGTAGTTTCAGCAGGCCTGTGTTCTTTGTAGTAGTTTACTCTGGTATGAATATTGCTAATTTCGACATCAGGAGCAGACATTGACCTAACCATGTTACTGTATTTTTTGATAGTACGTTCTAAAAAACGACAAAGAAAGTATCTCAATAGCCCTTGTTGTCTTATCAAATCGAGAACATGTTGTACGCCAAAGTGGTTGTTCATCGTCCAAACACGCATGCTGAGTCTATTAGCTCTAATTTCACATTTAAGGAAATCACCCCATCGATTGGAAGCACTAAAAATATAATATGTTAGTGTAATGCTTTCCTTCCACCATTTGATGTATGTATTACCTTTCCATATATATTAATTCGCTTGGACTAATTGATCTTTGTAGACTGATAGAGCAAGCATTCACGAGATCCATTAGAGCATCAGTAGCAGCGTTGGATTTTAGATAAGGTGCGATAATAGTGGGTGCGACATGTAGAAGAAGATGCTTGCCAGTCGACAGCTCTGAAGAAATGCTTCTTATGGTCGAAAGAAAAATCAAAAACTGTTGGTGTTGTTGGCTTGCTGTCATCGATCCAACGATTGATAGCTTCCATAAATGAACGCAATGTCCATCCTTCCTGCACATCGAATGTGTATTCAATTGAGTCTGCAACTTTAAACTTGTTTCGAGGACTGGGATCAAGCAAATCACTTATAAGGTGTCCAATACCATGACCCAACATGTGAAGTTCATCACTAAAGAAAAAATATACACCCAAAAAAGTCTCCAAACTGCCAATCAGATGAGGAATACCTCGCATACCATGATCCTGATTGCCAAAGTTAGTAAGAATGCTTTCCGAGATAGATAGTTAGATCACTTACTTCATCTCCTTGCAATAAACTTTCCATTGTTCTTTCAGCTGCCTCAGTTGAAAAATATTGGCCGTGTCGTACATGTGCAGTATGTTCATCGGCAACAACAAGACAGATTCTACACCCATGTGTGCCAGTATGTCCAACGAAATTGATCAATTGAGCAATACCAGGAATATCACCAGTAAAGCCGAGAATAGCTACGTTATCGTCATACCTTACTTCATCTCCTTTCTTGATAATAAGGCCTCTGTTGTATAGTTGATTTACCTCAGCGATTAGAGGGCGAAAAAAGAAGAGAGATCGTATGGCTTTTTTGGACAGATTGCAACTTGAATCATGTTTTCTTCCCTGGTTCTATGCGACAATGATGATTGTAAGTTAATCATAGAGTAATATATAGCTTTCACCAACTTACCTGTATTTGGGATGTATATTCATAATAAGACAGTTGATCATCACTTGATGAGCTTTCCTAACGTTTTTGGGGCTGGTAACCGTCTACAAAGATCACCAAGCAATTAGCTGTTGTCTCGCATATTCTCCTTTTCTAGCAGCTTGGCGTACGAGTCACCAGAAAAAACTATCACGATAATGTTGATTCAGCATAGCATTATCAAAAAAGTGGTCGCGGTAGGAGAGTATTTCCATTCGATCGTCATCCACATATAACTGAGTTAATGCTTGTGAAATAGAGGTGTACGCCATCTGTTGCTGAGGTACAAGAGCGGGCAGAGGCATAGTTGGATCTCTATTTTCAACACTGAGAGCAGATGCATTTCTATAGCGAGCTACCCCACAATTCACATTTGGACATACAACTTCATTGATGTCATCAACAGGGTAAAGGTAGCAACCATTAGGGCAGATGTCGTACCTAACGGTGGTGATTGAATTCTTGCTGATGATACGTCTGTATGTATCTGGTGTTTTGAAATGCTTGCCAGTGAGTACACCTAGTATAGCCAAATTATGTTACTAAATGCATTCATCTACAATGCAATACAAGACACTTACTATCTGACCCAACCATAGGCACTGAAGTCCATATTGAGACATTTAAAGATATTTCTTTGACCTTGTCTGGAAATTTTGTTCATGTCAAAGACACGCATCAGCTTCATGGCCAAATCATCGCAAGGTTCAAGTTGAGCATCATCAACCCACTGCTGCACAATTGACCCTCTTTCTACTACAACATCATACATGTAAGAATTTTGTGGAAAAAAACACTCTTGCGCATCACACTTACCTAAATCTTCTTCTTCTTCACTTACCTCGGAAACAACAACCTCTTCTTCTACCTCGACATCAGCAACATCATCAACTTCATCATTATCCAGTTGGATCATTCGAAGCAACAGAAGCAGCAGGAGAAACTCCCTCAAAGTCAGGAATATCCTCTTGTTCCACAATAGGTTCAGTCGAACCCTCATGTCGATCACCTGACCAGTCTGGAAGATCTCTCTTCTTAACGGAGGGCTGGGCTAGCAGATAAACCCCGGACATGAGTAGACGCAGCAAGAGCACTCTCAATTACATTGCGAAAGCACCCAGTCTCACGTTGGTGGTTACGGAGTTGACCACGAGAAGCAAAAAGACTTTGACAACCAAAACACTTGAAAGCAGGCATAATAATGGAATAAGATGTAAAGTGGTAAGTGAAAATGAATGTGAGTTTAGGGGTTAAGATAAAGCTGGTATTCTTTCAAATGAGGATCAATCAAAGGTGAAATAAAGACGACTATTTATACTTACTGGGATTTGTCAATTTACGTTACGTCTTTGAACATCTTATTATCTAATGCTTGACTTGCGCACAGGAAACCTTATTTTGCATGACAATGAATGTGTCACGTATATGATATTATAGCGTAATTGAACTCTAAAATCAAATGTGAAAGTCTTCATCTTCTTTGTATTGCTAATCTTTTGCTACATCGTGACAGATGATACTATGTGAGAATTACGCCATTATCGAAAAGAAAAGCTTGTGTGAGAGATGATGTAGAGAATCAAGCTGTACAACCTAACACTCAAATGATGACATATTGAAAGCAAGTTTCCTTTTGCATTGGTATGAAGTCCAATAGCCTTTGTTTATACCGTACTACAACGCCTTTCGATTTGTTTATGGCAAATTAAAATTTATGAAGAAATGGAAAAAAGTGATGCAGTTAATTTGCAAACAGTTTCATAGCAATCCCCAAACATGCATAAAAATCACCTCGGTTAATACTCGCATCAACTTTTCATGCCACAAAAGCGTACAAGAGAACTCATACAATCAAATACAGATAACATATGTTGATTCAATGAAAATCATCCGCTCAAGTTATATATAACCAAGTGTGATTGTCAGACGGTTTGCTATCCCATCCACATTTTTTCTTCACATAAATTTGTACTTTTACTGGAAGTCTAAAATTGACTTAACAAAAACTTACTGCACTACATCAGCACAGCATGTAACAGATTAGAAGAAAGAATGAATGCATTAGGAAAGCAATTCATCGCATATAAGTCTTCAAATCAGAGCACTTTCGTTTGAAGTTCAACAAATAGGTAGCATGTTAGAGCAGCCTTCGTTCAAGTAAAACCAGTCTTTAGCTTTTCAACAAATAATAGCGTAGCTCAACTATTTTGATTTAGAGCATGCATTAACAGAGCAACCATCATCAGTATCTATGCCGCAGGAGTTTATCCCTAGAGATCTTATCTTGCGTAGACCTGACAGAAGAATGTTGAATTGTGACAAATCCGATATGTACATCAAAAGGATTGAATACTTTATAAGAGCATGGAAAGGCAATGAAGTTGTAGCAGAATCAGGCGATTTGGGACAGATCAACGAGAAAGAATTCTGCCATGTATACCTATTACAAAGATCTGCAGGAAATTGGATCAATTGTCCTGAATAAGGAGTTATTAGCAATGAAGCTAAAAGGTATCAATTGGAAATCCAAAGCATTTAGCAAGTTGGATTTGGAACAACAGGAACGAATGATCCAAACCTATCATTCAACGGCAACAGAGCTAGGTATACTAGTAAACTGTTGTGAGAATCGATGGATATCCGATATCATTGTGAAATATATGTATCGGAATTGCAAAAGAGGTGTTGACATGAAGGTATATAATACATTCGAATTCATGGTTTTATATGTCCTAACGGTTGCATATTTAGGCTGATTATCCAGAAGCTGATGAAACAACCGATTCTGACGAATCAAATGCAGTTTCAAACAAAAGACAGTAGGTGCGAAGATTTATAGAATAATTCTCTCATTTATATTAAGCATCAACTATTAGAAGAGTAGAGTATCCTCATTGATAGTATGATTTCTTTTTTTCTGGAAAAAAATACTTCGTTTTCCTTTTCAACAGATATGTGCCAATCTTACAAACCAATTTAATACCCTCAAATGGTAAGCCTACCTAATTTGGACAGTTGTTATTTGAGACGGAAGTCTGTTTCACGAATAATCTATATTCCTTTTAGCCAATCGTAACAGCTTCCTTTTAGACTACGTCAGACTTGGTGAGTATTGAGACTTTTTCCATCTTTTATTTTTTTTAATCTTTCCAACGAAAGCTATGTATTGGTTGCATCAAGTCGACGACAATGCCTTACTTGCAAATCACTCACACTAAGCTTCATTTGATCAGTATCCAGTTGACAACGTCACTTCAGCTATTGAATGATTCTCTC
>JAIWNI010000346.1:0-10343 GCA_025331435.1 Choanephora cucurbitarum
CAAGTTGCAGTCTGCCCGGGTAAACCTAAAAACTTGGTTTCTTATCTTCAACCTATCATTGCAGAGGTAAATGACCTGTATGAACGAGGTATTGTTATCAAGAAGCAGGGTGAGGAGCGCTTCCGTGGGTCTGTCGCTATCTTGGGTATCACCGGCGATATTCCTGGTATAGCAGAAATAATCAGCTTCGCCGGTCATACTCATACCTATGGTTGTCGCATCTGTTTGGTTAAAGCCACCGATCCTGCTCCCAATTGTACACATGGAAAATATTTTCCAACCGCAGGTCCTGAAAGATCAATAGACAGTTTGAAGGAAGGCGATATTGTAAGTTGCCTAAATCTCAAGTCTAATGTTAGCAGTATGTTAACTTTGTATTACAGTTGCATGGAATGAAAGGGGTTTCAAGCCTTATTACTTCCCTTCCAACTTTTATGGGTACCTTCTCGTTTCTCGGTGACGAATTACACATGATTGGTCACGGTATCGGTCATTTAGTTTGCAATTTGTTAGATCCTCAAGAAAACAGCCGTTTTAAAGTTGAAGGATCAAGCGATTACACATTCGATGTTGTTCAAAACAACTTTTTTAGATCAATCCAGCAATATATTGAAGCCAGTAAATCAACGAATCCAGTCAGTTTCGATTTTTCCTTCGATTTCAAGAAAGGTTGTTACCGTGCTGTGGATTGGCAATTCTTTCTCTTGCATATAGTGCCAACTATTGTTATTCCTCAGCTAAAGTATCCAACCACTAGAAAGGCATTGATGAGTTTGGTTAATGCTTGTGCTATCAGTCTTCAGCATTCCATATCAACGCAAGAACTTGAGCAGATGAAAGAGTAATATCAGTTTTTTTCGTCCAATTTTTTAGTTATTAACATTGTATTAAATATGATAGCTTCTTCAATGTCTGGTCTACTTACTTGAATGAAGAAATCAATGCTGGAAGACTGATGCAGCGAATTTGGACAATGAATAACCACTTTGCATCTTACCACATCTACGAACTGATCAAGCGTTACGGCCCTCTAAGATACTATTCCTGCCGATCATTGGAGCGAACCATCCAAAAATACACTAATCTGGCAAAATCGAAATCTGCATCAGGCAAAGAAAGTAGTAACTTAGTTGAAAGATACAACTACTTTAAGACGTATACGGCCCAGTTGAATCAGCAAGGTCTTGTAGCAGTCAGAAGAATCAAGGAGACCGAATTTGAAGACCATCCTGACGATGTTGATGGTACAATGCCCCAGCTATGGGAGAAATTTGAAGACCATTTTCTCGATCGAAATGAATTTATCGCAAAGGTACCGATTTCCGACATAGAATTAGCGTTAAGAAAGTATTTCGGTCGGTTGCCAAACGGTGTATCACGCTTAAACAACAACAAAATTAGGTTGGCAGCTCGAGTTAGATTAGACGATGTGGTGATACAATCAAGATGGCATCGGGAAAATCAGAAAAATGTTAGAAGAGCTAATGATTTGGTCATTATACAGGCCAAAGAATCAGTTCGGTAAGAATATTCAGTTTGCATATCATCATCTGTTACTTATTAAATTCTTTAGATCCCGGCAAGTATCATGGTATGCAGGCGAGGTCATTACATTTTTGATATACAAGCATGGAAGGAGGGTGTTCCACTTGGCTGTTCTTTCTTTAGTTGAACATAGCGATATGGATGAATACGGAATCCCTATTGTAACCTGCTTTGCTGACAACCAAGATAGAAAGATTATAGCATGCGATGTTGCCGATATTGTCACTTCTGTTGGCTTCATCAGATTCAACTCGAACAAGCGTCAGTTCAAAATCATCTGGGAGGGCGCCCTTTATTACAAGAAGATGGAAGCCAAAAAAGCTGGACAGCGTAGAGATATGTGATGATGTTTGTTGAGAACACGCAATAGAAGTAAACATGTAAATAAAATATAGGGTAGGGTGGTTGGCAAAAAAAAAGGAAACAACTTCCTCTTTCGTTTGTGTACCTTTATATATGAGGCGTTGCAATGATTTATCTTTCGTATAAAAACACAGTCATTGTATACTTATTGAAAGGTTTGTGGAACACTTTTTCTCTCATTCTTTTTCTTCTTTCTCATTATAACGCTCACACTTTCCTCATAGCCGATTACTTTCTTTGAATGACCCATCACTTTTGCTGCAAGAGAAACCTCAAAATATCCAACAACTTGAGCCAAAGCTTTATCTAATTTGCTACCTCAGATTCACGCAAAAGTTTTTGCAATCATATATCATTCAAATACCTCCTCATATAGGCTTTCATTTAATAATAACTTTCCGTAATTCTTGAATAATAGCAAGCAATAGGCTACCTTGGTCTCAAAGTGGTGTTTATTTCGATGATTTTGGATTCAATAAGCAGCTGTTATTAGAACTCGTCATCTCCTAGCATACAGCCTGTAACTTAACAGTATATGCTTCATGCCTCTTTCTTTTGAGTATTACTAGAAGGATCCAAATGATGTACCTAGAGTCAAACCAATTTACCATTTGGTCTAGTAAGGCTTTCAGATACCGTAAATAAACTATCATTAGTTTCGGTTTTAAGGATAGGCCATGTTGAATTAGAAAATCCCCGTTAAGACATTGTTATTATGTTTATTCTATCTTTTGTGTTACGGTCAACCATGACAACCTTGCCTTCGCTTGATCTACTGGGTCCCTATGCTCTTGCATCAATCTAACCCCACAGATTAATCAAAAGTTCTCCTTTATATGTAAATATAAAGTGAATAGAACATCCCATGTATCAGCTTTCTCTACTTCTTCCTATCCAATCTTTTTTCGTACTTACATCCACATATGTTGCTATCAGTGTTGTGTTTGATTTTACTGCTTGCTCATTAAAAGCATCCTCATTGTCAATGGTTTCCGAATATCCCTCGATATTAATACTCATTTAACTGTTAATAATTTGTACAACTTGGCATTTCTTTCATGCATCTTTTAATTAAGTGCATGATGTATATTTTATCAATCTCTTGACGTTTTTGATACTGAAACCTTTCACCTTTATACCTCACTCATATTGAATAAAGATACACACTATTATAGTAGTATATTATGCAAATCCAAGACATTCGTCTATTCCGTCATCTTTTATCAGGTTTTTATTGGTGGATAACCAGTCTTTCTTCCCATCACTGCTCAGATTATACTAAATACTGGCCATTTTTTCTCATTCCCCCCGTTTTTTCTTTTTCTCTCTTTTGTATTCAATGCACACTAAAAGGTAAGCTTTATCTTGAATTGAAAAAGATGCACATGTACCAACTCTTTATTTTTAAGCTAGTAGTTGACTAAAAGCATAGCTTCTTATCTATACTCACACCTTCGTAGTTATACCTACTCTTTCCGCAGTAGTAGTACATCATCATTCTCATTTACGACTATAGCTGAATTGACATCTCTATTAAGTTCAAGATCTCCTTATTCATGCTCAATCCAACCAGTTTGGATTACAAGTCATCTACTATAAGCTGCAAGCTCTTCAACTGTTGTTATCCATACTGCCTCTTCTTAATATGTGAAGCTGATTAGAGTTTCTCTGAATATTATTCCACACAGTATCCAAAGTTGTCTATCTGCCTATTCCCTAAGATGTAGTCTAATCAACTGGCAAGCCGATGTCGGTCTCTTCTACTTTGGTGTCTCAAGAATCCTCATTTGACATCATGTCCGTTGTATTGTTACCTGACTGATATGTCATCTCAAAGATAGATTTTCTCTCCTGTAACCTCTTTGTTCCAAGCAAGAGTTTTCCATGACGATGATTTCTCTCTTATTCTACCATGCTAGGTACCCATTTATCAAAGAATCCTATGATTAAAGATTGCTAGTCAGCCTTTCTGTCTTCTACCTTACAATGTCAAATCACTTATTGTTCTTTCGGTGTATACTTTCTCTTCAACTAATGAATCACTTCTTGTTTCCGTTCTTCTTCTGTACCTCTTTACCTGACTTGCTGTCTCCCCATATCCTATTGTTGTTCAATCCAACGCAATATACTCGGTCGGTTACAACTGTTACTTGCATTGATATCGCTGTTGCTACTGCTGTTCATGATACCCTTTGACACTGATTGGTAGCTGTGCCGACTCATTTAACTGCTCAAACTGATTTGAATATTTTAGAAGGCCAAGATATCTGTTCTCGTTGTCAAACCACTCTTCTATTTTGCTCTGCTATACTTGCTTTCACGTCTGTTGCTGATTCTGTACTCAAGCATGCAACTCCAAGAATAATGAACAGCTCATTGGTAAAAAGACGCGTCAAAGATCAACAATAGTTTTGTATCAAACAGGCTCTAATCTTTATTTTTTTCGTGTATAGTCTATCAATCTATTGTTCTATTTCCAAATCAATTTTCTCGGTTGCTGCTGACTCTTCTGTTGACCGGATCTACTACTGCATGCAAGGTATCTGCTCTTCAGGCTTCAAGATAAAAAAAAAGAACAAAAGAAAAAAGAAATCGAAATTGTGGCTGGCGTCCTATATTAAATCAATTCAAGTGCAGCACAAACAATCTATCCAAAGTGCTAAATCAAGATGCATATGCTATCTTTTTGACAGAAATGCCTCTCAAAGGTCAAGCAATAGGCCTATATGAATACTGAGCATACCATTCGAACCGGAAGAATTCAAGGCAACCGCCTGAATGGTCAAATAAAGACTGGGATTCAAATATAAATATAGAAGAACCCATATATAGTATAAAAAAGAATCTACATTTTTATATAATAAAAGAATCCAATTCGACCCTATTCATCCAATAAGCATACCTATTATTCTAATGACGCCATATGTAATAATGAAAGTACGACATTCTTTCAAGAAACATACTCACTTAAAGGTCTCTAATCCTCTCAAAGCCATTTGCTCATATATAAAAACTAAGCAAAACTTGTAAAAGCAGGATGGCCCATATAAAATAAATCCTTGATTGTGATTGGACAATGGTCATTTGATTCTGCCCTCCACGGGCAGAATTTCTGCCCTCCAGAGTAAAATTATGCAAATCCTCTCCCAGTTTTTTTTCAAAAACCTATGGTTTTTTTACAGAATTTTCTGCATCCCACGGTAAGAATTTTTTGCCCCAGAGGGCAGAATCTGAGCCGTAGTGTATATGTGCGCGTGTGTGTGTGTGCGTGCATGTCTACTATACCCTTCGCTATACTTTCGGTCATATAGCGGTAACACCAGAACACCAGAGCATCAATATCATAGAGCGGTAATAACGGTCAGCCTTGAAGCAGAAACAGGTAATCTACCACCTGTAGACACCTAACGGACCTAAAGCGGATATGACTAGAACTCAAAAGAGCGGCTCTCTCAAGAGTCTAGCAACACGATGCCATCTTGATGGCGATCCCCAAAGTGAGATCTAGCAAACCTACCAAAGGAGCAGTATAGAGAGAAAAGTTAGCATAACTGAGGTCAAGAGAGTCAGGTGGTACAAGTGGATCGCGTGTGTTACCTATAGCATCATTTGCTATGACCTTGGATAGGATCGGCAGCTTGGGTGTAACCAAGATATAAGGGCAAAAGGAAAAAAAAAATAAATCTAGCCAGGATCAGAGCGACGTAATCATTTTCCAACCTACGCGACTTTGACTAAATTCCTTTTTTGGGCAAAAGGAGTGATTTTTGACTCCTAATTTTTTTTGCTTGAGAGACCTCTTTTGAAGCATTTTAGCCTTGGATCAAAGACAAGAATGAGGGCAAGAGAGACTGAGTGACCTCTTCAGTTGGCTGATTTATGGTCTCTTTAACGCATAGTAATACTCGTATGAAACGCCTATACCTCTCTCACAGAATAAAAAAAAATAGGCTTGAAAGTCGAAACGATTTAAGAGCGTTAATCAGTGATTTTTCTCTTTTTTTTTTCGGTCTTTACCTATGAAATGCATCGTCTCAATATTAATTTATTTCGCTCACTATGACTGGATCCGAATATTTCTTTTTAGGTATCAAATATAAAAATGTTGTTACTCAAGCTGAGAGTTTAGGCTGATGCACAGGCTGAAATAAGCCTATTCAAGATTTATCATGCTCATCCCACATTCAACACTGTGATAGAATCAGTCATCTCACTCAAGCAATCTGACCACCACAGCTTTTTGACAACATGATTTTATAATTTATCAATACTGAGCTCATCATAATAGCTGCAAAGCATAGAGCCTAAACTACGAATTGCCAGCATCATCCTACAAATGTCAAATTACTCAAGTATAGACATCAAGGAAAAAAAAAACATCCAATTTAAAAGGTACCACTTTTGAATCAGCACTACTATCAGTATTATCATACTCATCAGTGCCGTTATTATCAAAAGTCTCATTGTCAGTATTATCATAGTCATCAATATTATCATCCTCATCAGTATCATCATAGTCATCAGTGTTATCATAGTCATCAGTGTTATTATGATCTTCAGTGTTATAATGATCTTCAGTGTTATCATGATCTTCAATGTTATCATAGTCATCAATATTATCATAGCCAGCATCACCGTTAGCTTCAGCATCTTTGTAATCAACCATACCCAATCATAGACTAACCACACATAAACTCCCTCAAATACATCAAACCTCTAGAGGGATCAATGTTAAAAAATTCATCATCTTGCAATATTTGCGCGCTTTGATTAGAGCGGAGCTTATCGGTTGGATCATTACTTCAAGTACATCTAACGAGACTTTGATACCGCAAGATTAGTTAGAATAAGGCCTTAAGGCTTGACTACAGACAAAGCATAAACTATACAAAAAGGGTAGACTCTCAGGCAGTTTCATCGTTCATGAACATGTAGTCATGATGGATTTGGATGAAAAAGGAAACCTTCCTCCCATAAATACATATACAGAGTAAGTTCAGTTAATTAGTATATAAATAGGCTATAAGCAGTGCAAACACATTCAGAAGTTATGACCATACTAATGAGGCTTATGCCAACAATGAGTGTACTGAGAACGAGTGTACTGACACTGATTATACTAACACTGTGCATGCTAACAACGAGTATATTAAAAATGAGTGTCTTATTGATAGGTTTACTGATAATGAGCGTACGAAAATGAGCGTACTGATAATGAGGATAGTAAGAATGAATAAGGAAGAAGTGATCATACAGCAAGGAAGTATGATGAAGTTGAGAATACTGAGATCGAGACCAACGAAATGTAGTCCAATGAAATCAAGCACAATGAAATCAAGCACAATGAAATCAAGCACAAGGAAATTGAATACAATGATATTGAATACAATGAAATCAAGCACAATGAAATCAAGCACAAGGAAATTGAATACAATGAAATCAAGCACAACGAAATTGAATACAATGAAATCAAGCACAACGAAATTGAATACAATGAAATCAAGCACAACGAAATTGAATACAATGAAATCAAGCACAACGAAATTGAATACAATGAAATCAAGCACAACGAAATTGAATACAATGAAATCGAGCACAACGAAATTGAATACAATGAAATCAAGCACAACGAAATTGAATACAATGAAATCGAGCACAACGAAATTGAATACAATGAAATCGAGCACAATAAAATTGTATACAATGGAACTGAGCATAAAGAAATCAAGCATAATGAATTTGAGCACAATGAAAGTGAGTATAATAAAATGAAGCATTAAGAATTAGATGACATTGAAATTGAATATAATGAAATCGAGCCCAATGCAATCCAGTCTAATGAGATCAAGCCTAACGAGATCGAGCATTATGAATTTGATGACACTAAAAGTGAATACAATGAATTTGGCCACAATGAAACTGGGCCTCATGAGATCAAGTCCAATGTAATCCAGCCTAGTGAGATCCAGCCTAATAAGATTGAGCCCAAATAAGCTAAGCGTTATTGAGTCAAGTACAGTTATCTTTGGCTGATGCTGTACTTCTCAACTTTTTTGCTGCAACGGTATGTTTTAGACGACGTGATTGAAATGTGATTTAGGTGATTCAGTAGGAAACACTAATTTGCATCAACTTTTATTTATGGATTTAGAGTAAAAGAATACTAATTTTAAAAAAAAAATGATAGACTAGAGTAGGTAATATAATAATGAGCGTATTTTTTTGATGATAAAAAAAAAGGGTTAGTAGACATACATATATACACACATACACACGCACAAGAAAAAAAGAGAGAGGTTAGTAGCGTAAGCTCGCACAGCTTAAAAAATAGGATAGAAAAAAGAAAGGTTAGTAGACATACATATATACGCACACACACACATATGCACAAAAAGAAAGAGGAGAAAGAGAATAAAAGTTAGTAAGGTTGTACATGGATTGTGAATGATAAGTTACCTAGTTGATCATAGATCCAAGAGAAACATGGCACCAAAACACCAAAGCATAGAAACACCAAAGCATAGAAACACCAAAGCATAGAATACTAGAGCTTGAGAGATAGGCAGAAAGGGACCAAGACATGCATCACCAAAAGCATACATCACCAGGATAAGAGAGAGAAACCAAAGCATACATCACCAGGATAAGAGAGAGAAACCAAAGCAGAGAAACACCAAAGCACCAGAATAGAGAGATTAGAGCATAGCAACACCAAAGCACCAGAACAAAGAGACCAAATCAAAACAACATCAAAGAAGCAGAACAAAGAGACCAAATCAGAGCAACACCAAAGAAGCAGAACAAAGAGACCAAATCGTAACAACACCAAAGAAGCAGAACAAAGAGACTAAATCGTAACAACACCAAAGCACCAGAACAATGAGACCAATAAAGAGAAACACCAAAAGCATAGAAACACCAAGAGCACAGAACTATGAGACCCAAAACATAGAACACCAGATTAAGAGAGAGAGAGAGAGAGAGAGAGAAAGAGAGAGGGATACAGAGATCATACTAGGAAACACCAGAATCAGAGAACAAAGAAATCATAGCAGAGAACACCAAAAGCATAGAACACCAGAATCATAGAACACCGAAAGCATAAGTCACCAAAAGCATAAGTCACCAAAAGCATAAGTCACCAAAAGCATAAGTCACCAAAAGCACGGAACACCAAAAGCACGGAACACCAAAAGCATACGGTATCACAGAAGTCATAAGCGGAAGAGAGTCTTGACAGTCTTGAACACCAACGATCGCGATCGGGGGTAGAGGCCTAGGAGAGAAAGCGCACCTTTACCTACGAAAATAAAAAAGGTAGAAAGTAAGGTTAGTGATACAGCTCTTCAAGTGAATAGGAAACGATACTTACAAAGTCATATGGAGGTCTTGTCTTGTCTTGCGGTAGTCTTGGATAGCCTTGCGGTAGTCTTGGATGGTCTTGCTTTACTTACCCGAACATGTATCTATATGTGCGCGTGTGTGTGTGTGCGTGCATGTCTACTATACCCTTCGCTATACTTTCGGTCATATAGCGGTAACACCAGAACACCAGAGCATCAATATCATAGAGCGGTAATAACGGTCAGCCTTGAAGCAGAAACAGGTAATCTACCACCTGTAGACACCTAACGGACCTAAAGCGGATATGACTAGAACTCAAAAGAGCGGCTCTCTCAAGAGTCTAGCAACACGATGCCATCTTGATGGCGATCCCCAAAGTGAGATCTAGCAAACTTACCAAAGGAGCAGTATAGAGAGAAAAGTTAGCATAACTGAGGTCAAGAGAGTCAGGTGGTACAAGTGGATCGCGTGTGTGTTACCTATAGCATCATTTGCTATGACCTTGGATAGGATCGGCAGCTTGAGTGTAACCAAGATATAAGGGAGGAAGAAAAAAAAATAAAATATAGCCAGGATCAGAGCGACGTAATCATTTTCCAACCTACGCGACTTTGACTAAATTCCTTTTTGGGCAAAAGGAGTGATTTTTGACTGCTAATTTTTTTGCTTGAGAGACCTCTTTTGAAGCATTTTAGCCTTGGATCAAAGACAAGAATGAGGGCAAGAGAGACTGAGTGACCTCTTCAGTTGGCTGATTTATGGTCTCTTTAACGCATAGTAATACTCGTATGAAACGCCTATACCTCTCTCACAGAATAAAAAAAAAATAGGCTTGAAAGTCGAAACGATTTAAGAGCGTTAATCAGTGATTTTTCTCTTTTTTTTTTTCGGTCTTTACCTATGAAATGCATCGTCTCAATATTAATTTATTTCGCTCACTATGACTGGATCCGAATATTTCTTTTTAAGTATCAAATATAAAAATGTTGTTACTCAAGCTGAGAGTTTAGGCTGATGCACAGGCTGAAATAAGCCTATTCAAGATTTATCATGCTCATCCCACATTCAACACTGTGATAGAATCAGTCATC
>JAIWNI010000347.1:0-10341 GCA_025331435.1 Choanephora cucurbitarum
TGCTGCATCTGTTTGAAAGTGCTCTATCCCGAGGATCAGCACTATAGAAGTATTGACATTGAAACTCCTTTTCCTTGCCTGGACTGGAAGTTTAAACCACTCAGTGATACTGAGGGTGAATCCATAAAGATGGTGTGCAAGGATCTTGTCCACACGTTGCCTGCAGATTTTTCTAAATTCTCAATGGTGCATCCAGGTACAGTAAAATTATGGCTGCTTATATCTTGTTACTAACATTTTTGCAATTCAGGTGACTTTACTCCTGAGACAAAGGTGTCGTGTTTGGACATATTCAACTTTAAGTCATTAAAAGAAGGTTTTATTTGTACATTAAGAGGATCTACATCATGAATGGATTATGTAATCAAGATAGCAACTAGTGGGTTTTAGAAGCTAATCTAGAAAGTGCACTAGATACAGACTAGAGAAGAAAATAAGCAGCAAGCTCTGCTAAAGAAAGTAAAGTGCTAGGGCCTTAAGTTAGGTTACACCAACTAGTGAAGGACATTCATCATTCTAATATCCCAATTCAGTAAAGAACAAAGACTAAAGGAAGTCAATGATTTAATAGCTTAAGTAAACCCAAATCATACAAATTCTCTCATAAGATGTGTTCGCAATAAAGGCATACTTTATCCAGTCTCAAACTATATCTTAATAGTTATCAGTTTTACATTATTCTCCATCTTTAAATTTAATAAAAATATCTCAATTACAAAGAAAGATCAGTCCTGTCTCCTATCATGCTCATGCTTCAGATTACAAGAAAGTCGACAATGTGTTATAGAAGAATTGGTCACTTTGAAGTCAAGGGCCCTATGTATACAGCCCACAACTACGAATTCGCCGAAATGGCTTACGGTGGTCCTTTGAGTTTGTTTTTTGTTCGTGGTGACCCATCTTTGATCCAAAAGAAGAAGATTGAAGACGCTTACCGTGCTTTGCAGTAAACGCACTCTTTGTTGGCACGCTATGACATGCCCAAGCTAACTTTTTCTTTGGTCAACCACCACATCTCTGAAAACAAGGAGCATTTAGACATTGAAAAAGGATGGTTGAACGATACTCTCTTTGCAAACGAAGATGTCAATCCTCATGCTACCGACGTTGAGTTCAAGAATTTGATCATAGGCGAAAACAATGTTGGAATAATGATCCGTACTTTCACCCTAGCCTTTTGGCCCTCATCTTCCCGTACATTTGTACCAATTGCACAGGCCGTTACTCATTGGTTCTGCAGAATTTGCCAGGGTTTTCTGCTCAAGAAGGAATTTACGGTTTGCCCGAGAATCAAGGCGGTGTCTCTGTTGCAACTAAGAAAGAAGAGAGCCTCTGTTGCAACTAAGAAAGAAGAGAGCCTATCTTCTTATGCAAAAAGCAGATTGCTTATTCAAGATTGAAGATTTGCAAGAGATCCTTCCTTCTTGTTCTTCATATTGGTTTTGATCGAAAAGAGAAGTATTGCGTCTGCCAATCGATTTGTGGTATCTACCAAAGGAAGAAACAATCTAAGGCAAAGGGATGTAGTCACCCCATTACAAGAAAAATGCACAAGAACACAGTTTCCGCCGTTCCGCCTTAAATCCGTTCATCGTATGCATACAAGAAAAAAATCTCTCTGATCTCCAGTGTATCTTTAAAAACTTGGGTGCTCCTCAACTTTTCTTGAGACTTACTTGCGATGACAAGAGCGAAGATTTCAAAGGTATCCTTCGAGACAATGTTTAGTTTCCCAAGGAAGATCCTGTCCTCTTTACTCTGCACTTTAAAAGAAAATGGCAAAAATTCTTTACGGACTACATTTGTCGCAAATTTGCTGCACAAATTGGTGGTATCAAGGATTCAGCTGGGTAATGGAGATTCAAGACAGAGGCAGCCCTCACATCCATATAATGCTATAGACTAACAAGTCAGTTCAAAAGCTCATAGAAATAAATGTTGTTCATACTTGGTTCCCTGAAGGCACTACTAGTAATAACCCTATGATGCATGAACTGGTTAATCGATTGCAACTTCACAAATGCAATCTCAAGTAAGTTTCATTATGTCAACTTTTTCTTAAACAAAAGGTGCTGATCATCAACTGTCAATTTATAGCTATTGCAAAAAGGGTGATCCAACAAGAATATTCCGCTTTGATTATCCCAAACCTTACTCTCCAGTTAATGTCATTGACTCAGAAAGCCGTTGTACATAAAAGAGTGATGTTGGTGATGCCTATGTCAACAACTACAACCCTTACCTCTTAGCTGTTTTCCGTACTTCCATGGACATTCAGTACAATGACGGCTCCCAGGCAGTGAGATACCTTGCAAAGTAACTGGTAAAGGACGACTGAAGCAAAAATTCCATTGAAGAACATTCAGCTTCAAAACCAGGGCTATTATTAAACGACATCATACTTTTCAGAAAGAGAGCATTACTCGACTCGCATTGTTGGTGCAGTAGAAGCAACATACGATTTGATGGGGTAGAGAAAGCACAGCAATTAAAGAAACGTGTTGTTTCTTACTACCAACCCCATAGGTCAAGACACAAGACGCTTACGCACTGATAATAAGGAACTGGATACTGAATACGACGAAATCTATTCGTTTATCCCAGTTGGTACGTCTTTTATTTACAAACAGCTAAATATAAACAAGTTCTCTAACTTTTTCTACATACAAATTTTCGAAAAGCGTGAAGGTGCTGAAAACTTGACAATGCTGCAGTTCTTCAGCTTTTACAAAAGAGTCTATAAAGACATCAGATACATCAACGTAAGAAAAGTGACTCGCCCCTACTAACCCTAACCGCTGCCAGAATACGTCCAATGTTTGCGCAAACTCGTATTCAAGTTGATCATAGACAAGCCTCTCTTCTGGCGAACATACAATCAAAGCGAGATGAATGGTGAAAGTTTCTACTATCAACAGATAGTGCCCCAACTTCCCATTTCTCACACTACCTATTAAGATGAAATGAGTCGCTTTGGATCTTTCAAAGGTTAGTCGTACTCAACTATTGTAAGAGTGGCTCAGAAATACTAATTGTAGCAGAATAGATTCCTATGAACATTTGCTGAATAAAGGCCTGATAGAAGCTCACAGAAGAATCAACATTACTTCATAAGATAACATTGCTGATCTGGAAGGATGACTTGATACCTGTGGCGAGGAACTCAACATGATGCTCTCTATAGCCAGTCAAAGTCCAAAGAATATCTTTGAACAAGTTACCTCTGAACTTAAACTCAACTCAACCGCGATTGTTTCTGGAGCCGCTGGAACAGGAAAGTCATTTGTCTTAAGGATGCTAAAAAGCCACTATAGATTGCAAGACTACAAGGTAATAAAATATTTTTCAACACAACTTCAGATAACTATTTAAATACGTTCACTTCATATAGGTTTTCAAAATGGCACCAACTGGTGTAGCTGCACACAACATCGCCGGTCAGACTGTGCATAGATTTTTGGTTAATTTAAAGAGTTTGGCCGGCAAAGAGTCAAAAATTTAAATGTCTTGAAACTAAGCACAAGGATACTGGAAACAAATTGACGTCAATTGACCCTACTCTCGAGCCTCTTGGACTGCTAGAAGTTGAGAAAATCCAAAATTTAGTTTGCAATTTGCAATGAGTAAAACAAATAAATTTTTATCCTTTGACAACTTTATTATCCTCCTGTATGTTTACCTTTGATTCGAACAAGTGAAATAATAACAAAATCAAAAGGGAGATAGAAGACTGTAAGAACTATCAATTACAACAGGGAGAACAATAAGAATATAGAGATTCAATAGGCACTTGTAAGCTTTAAAGACAGAATTTAAAGGTAGTAATTAACAGGTAAAGTAAATATGAGTAAGACGAAAGAAAAGATTCGAATATCGTTTATTATGTGGCACAAGGCACTCTTTTTAAGTTACTGTGATAATGACTATTCAACAGTACAATTTCTACAAGACCAATAAAATAAAATCTTATAGTGATTTCAGCAATAAACCCATTGATCTAACAGACTATCTAAAGAGTATTTCCAAAATAAGAGACAACGTGAACAGAAGTAACCAAAATATAGAGACTAAGCTGTCAATTGGCATAATAACAGAAATAATGAGTCGCCACTTCAAAGCATAAATTAATTTCTTGACAACAAATCAAACCGAAAGAGAGTAACACCAGTAATTCAAGGAACAATAACTACAAATCCACCTATTAGTGATATCAACTTCAATAATAGAAACAACCATAGAATATCAAGAACACCGATATAGATAGTACAGCATCAAGATCCAACGGAGCTAAAGACAACAAAATAAAAGAATAAGAAAATAGAATATAGGAAAATACAAAGAAAACAAATAAAATACAGAATAAGATAAAATAAAATAAACTATAAACCAAAATACAGAGTACAATCAGGACAATCAGGAAGAACGGAACGGAAACAATGACAGAGTGTGTTACCAATTCAAGATAACAAAATGTAAGGTATACAGCAATGATAGACAAAGGAAAGAGAGATCAAACACCGATATCAACTTGAGCACTTCAAACATCGACAACTGTAGCTAATATTCTATCAACCTGAGTAACACAATCCAGACTTGCACCAAAAAGACAACTACTCATCATCATAACAACAGATCAACTTATATACCTTCTCACAATCATACTACAACTACAAAACATCTTGACACATATAGAGTACCAAACAGCGACACAACAACAAATCAGACACACGTCATCTTGTCGTGGTTAGTAGTAATGGCGAGCCCCAACAGCCAATTGAGGTTCAATATAATCTACCAACTATGTACAATCCAAGCAAAAGGAAATTCAAACCACAAGTGCCCAAAAAAAGAAGAAAGAAAGTTAGACTGAATATGTTGGGACTAAAGCCAAAGCTCCGTTAGAAGAAGCAATCGGAATTGAGGTGTTAATTGCTTCCTTCTTTATTAGATTTAGATCAGATATTTAGTGTAGATTAGAAAGCATAAATACCTGTGCTATTAACAAGAATAAGTTCTTTATCAAAGACTTATTTTGTAAATACACAGGTAAAGTACAAAAGAAATAATAAATAAAGATCAAAGACTTATTTTGTAAATACACAGTCTACGTCACTTCCTTCTAGAACTATTTCCAGTGATCCTATTGGCTCAAATACCTTCTAAAGTCACGTGACCTACTGTAAACATCCGTAACAAAATATCAAGAGGATAATTGGTGGCAACTCAAGTCAAATCGTTGGACCTACCGCTTCCTGCCTATCTTGCCTGTGTGCTGAATACTACTTTGCCTGTGTGCTGATAACTACCTTGCCTGTGTGCTGAATAATACTTTGCCTGTGTGCTGCTATATACTGTGTTTACTGTCAAAAATTGAAAAGATAAAAGAATCATGTCTGGGGAAAATAATTCTGATAACTCTACTATCGTTGCTTTAATTCAAGAGTTTACTAAAGCACTTAGTGTTAACAATGGAAACCGACCACCTCGCACGACTGAGCCTCCTACATATGACGGTGCTCGTGACGCCATGACAATCGATTCCTGGATAAGAACATTTGAACGATACACTGAATTCCAAAGATGGGATCCTTTAGAAAAGAAAAGATACGCCGTTACTCTGTTCCGTGGCCGTGCCGATACCTGGTACACAACGCTTGAAGGTACCGAAAATGAACAAGAGGATTGGTTGACTTTGAAGAGAGAGTTAGTCGAGTTCTTTCGTCCTGACGACTCTATCCGTCTTGCCCGTGATAAATTAGCTGCCTATCGTCAAGTTGGTTCATTGAATAACTATGTAAATGGATTCATGGATATTATAGCCGCTATACCTGGGATTACAGAAGATGAATCATGCGATAAATTTATGCGTGGTTTATCTAACCGGGATACTCGCTCACAAGTACGCCAAGCCCAATCGACTACTCTCAGGGATGCCATCCGGGTTGCAATTGCCCACGATAGTGCAATTCATGAAAGTCCATCTTTCTATCGAAGAAACATTGGTACGCCTAACTTCCCTCGTCCTCCTGTCCACCGAGCCCCTTACGCTGGAGAACCCATGGATCTGAGCGTCATGAACACTACCTCACGTTCTAACGTTCGATGTCATTACTGCGGGAAAATGGGACATGTGCGTCGTTTCTGTAAAGTGAGAAGTGAAGAGATCCGAAAGTTGGAACAAAAGCGTTATCAAGAACTAAGCAAATCCGGTCATGGTGGTCCTTCTCAGGATTGTCGCTAAACCTAGTTGAGGATCAGGAAGCTCAACTAGGTCAAGACATAGATAATCTTCCTAATGACACCAAGCAAGCTGAGACGGTCAGTTGTAGTTGTATTGATAAAAGTCTTGATAAAGCTGATCATTACACATCATATTTGAATAATGTTGAAAAATGTGATGACAAGAAAGACGAAACTGCTGAGAATGATGACAGAACAATTGTTGAAGAAGAACCAGTCGAACAAACAACTAGTTTGGTTACTGAAATGATACCTGTTATTCATCCAAATGAGGATTTGAAAGAAGAGTTTCAATATCTTTCTGAACTTAACGTGGTCGCTACAAAACTACCTTTATATCAAGGAACCATTAGTGATATTCACTTAGACGTATTGATTGATAGTGGAGCCAGTGAAAATTATGTTTCGCCTACTATTGCAAAATATGCTGTATCCTCGACTCCAACCTATTATCGTCAAGTTGAGACGGCTGGTGGAGAAACTACTGAGATAAAAGAAAAAGTAGAAGTATGGCTAGACCTGGGTGGATTCAAGACAAAAGTTGCTGCTTATGTACTCCCTACCAAGTTCGATGTGGTATTGGGAAGAACATGGCTAAAAGAGGTCGACCCTCGACCAGACTGGTCTACTGATACATGTCTATCCATAGCAAGGACAAGAAACAAAAAGTGGAATTGACTCCAAAGAATAGCTATCAGTCTACACGTCCACAACTGCACTTTTTGATCTCAAAGAAACAGGCCGAAAAGAGTATCAAGAAAGGTGCTGACAGTTGTTTGCTATATCTGAATGCAGTCCATCTTAACGACAAACATCCACTGGTTGTTAAGGAAGAATACTGGGACAAATTGATAAAAGAGTTCTCAACGGTTTTCAAAAATGAATTGCCTAGATTACCGCCAGAACGTGACGTAACACACGTTATCAGTACAGGTGATGTCAAACCGATTAGTAGACCGCCTTTTAAGATGAGTCCTGCCGAGTTGGATGAATTGCAGAAACAAATAAAGGAATTGTTGCAGCTATGTCTAATTCGACCTAGCGCCTCACCTTGGGGAGCACCTGTCCTATTTGTCAAAAAGAAAACTGGAGAAATGCGTATGTGTATAGCTTATAGAGCATTGAACAGTGTCACCATCCGCAACAACCATCCACTACCCAGAATTGATGAATGTTTGGATAGACTACAAGGCGCTACATATTTCACGAGTCTTGATTTGATATCTGGTTACCACCAAGTGCGCATTGATCCAGACGACATCCCTAAAACCGCATTTAATACCAGATATCGCCAATTTGAATTCATTGTTCTACCTTTTGGTTTGACCAACGCTCCACCTACTTTCCAGAGCTTGATGAATAAGGTTTTAAAAGATTATTTGGATAAGTTTGCTTTGGTCTACCTAGACGATATCCTCATCTTTAGTAAATCATTGGATGAGCACAAGAAACATGTCCGCATGGTATTGGAAAAGTTAATAAATGCTAATCTGATTGCAAACCCTAAAAAATGCGAATTTGGAAAGCGTGAACTGACCTTTGTTGGATTCGATATTACAGATAAAGGCATTCTCCCCAGCCGTGCTAAAGTGAAAGTATTGAAGTCTTGGCCTGCATTGACCAATGTACAAGAGGTGAGATCTTTTATTGGCCTTGCACAACATTACCGCCGATTCATACCCGGGTTTGCGTCGATTGCTTCTCCATTGACAGACCTAACTAAGGGTACTGGTCCCAAAAGACGCCCAATTGTATGGACAGCGGAATGTCAAGCAAGCTTTGATAAGATTAAAGAGTTGATGAGTTCTGCACCTGTATTGCAATCACCTGATATGAGCAAGCCTTTCCGTGTTGAAACTGACGCTTCTGATTTCGGCTGTGGAGCTGTCCTGTTACAACCGGATAACAATGATCCTCCTGCATGGCACCCTATAGCGTACGACTTTAAAAAATTTTCATCTACAGAAAGAAACTACCCGGCCCAAGAAAGGGGATTGATGGGTATTCTGTATGCTCTTCGTACTTGGCGTTGTTTTCTGGACGGTTGCCAAGGTGGCTATACCATTCTTACGGACCATTTGTCAAATTGTTATTTGCGCACGCAAGAAAAAATGAGCCCTCGGTTGATCAGATGGATGAACGAACTAGAGCTGTACTCACCAAAAATTGAATATAAGCCTGGCAAGGAAAACAATGCCGCAGATGTGCTATCGCGAATTGGTGGACCCGAATCAGATACTGCTGAAAGCTCATTGGAGCCTAAATATCTCTATGCCGTTTGGTCAATGAAGGACGCACCAGAGTCAATTCAAAATGATTGGCCACTCTTGTATTTAAGTCTGGATCGAGTCAAATCTCCTGATTTACGCAAGTATTTAACCGGACGTCAAGACAAGTTTATTGCGCAAAATAATAAGGTGTTCTACAAGGTTATCGTTGATGACAAACAGACTGTTAAGGCCGTACCATTTGTTCCTTTTGCTGCCAGAGCGGATCTAGTCGCTCGTTACCATGAGGCTAATGGACATGCTGGATTCGGAACGATGGTTAAGTTCTTTACACCTCGTTATTGGTGGCCTGGCCTAAAACGTGATCTCAAAGGATGGCGAAGTACCTGTCCCGCTTGTCAAGTCAATAGCAGGCCTGGTCATATCCATCACGATGTAATGCATCCTCTCAAGATCCCTACTGCATTCGATCGTTGGCACTTGGACTTTATAGATGAAATGCCTTTGACAGTAAAAGGCAATCGATGGTTACTTGTAGCCGTTGATTACGCCACTAACTGGCCTGTTGCTCGTGCGGTCCCTTTTGCTACCAAAGAAGCCATTGCGGATTTTATGTATGAAAAGATCATGATGCGTTTTGGCTGCCCTTCTGAAATACTTACTGATCGTGGCTCCAATTTCAATTGTCAATTGGTTAATGCTTATTTGAAACGAGTGGGAACTCACCATAAATTGACTTCAGCCTATCACCCTAGAACGAATGCTAAGGCAGAACGGTTGAATGGTGTTCTTAAGGGTATGTTGCGAAAGTATGTGAATGGAGCTGTCCATCGTTGGGATGACTTTGTCAACGCGGCTCTTTGGGCTTCAAGAATAAGGGTTCACTCTACAACTGGTTTTAGTCCGTTTTTCTTAACCTATGGCCGTGAACCGCGACTACCTGGTGATGCGTTGATACCTTATATTGACAAACACACTTTCGACGATCCACGTACAATTGCCGATCTTACTTCTCGCGAACTCGCTGATCTCGGTCAACATCGTGCAGCTGCCGGATTTCGTATGAAAGCAATGGCTGAAAGTGATAAAGAAAAGTGGGACGCAAGAATCAAAAAAATTGAATTTGAAATTGGCGATAAAGTAATGCTTACGCATGAAGGACGTTACGGCTTAGAACCAAAATATGAAGGACCTTATATTGGTGTGCAATCAATCCCTGATTTCGGTACATATAAACTGCAAACTCTTGCTGGTGAACCTCTTCAGTCGCTTGTCCATGTTGATCGTTTGAAAATTGCAAAAGGTCACACTTCATCTTCTCCTTGGTACAATCCTGTATCAGCTAGACAACAATGGCGAAGTGTTATGACAAATATTGGTCGCTCTGCTGTTGTTCCGGAAGTACCACCTGTTGCCTATTCTGACGATTCATTTGTTGATGCACCTGTTGTCACTGATTCAAGTGTTAATAATTCTGGTTTAGCCGAATCAAGTCCACTCGATCTTGTTGACAATGATCCTTGGGAAAAAGACTTTTTGGACAATGACTATTTGGAAAATGACTGTTTCGAAAATGGCCCTATTCAGAGTGTATCTGCCGATATGCCTCCTGTTGATAATGCACTTGATTCACTGGTTACTGACTCTACTGATACGAATTCTGTTGTTGCTGATCCTATGTTGGTTGAATCAACTCCACCTATGGATGTGCCTATTGATCCTTCCATTGGTAATCTTCCTAGTGTTTCATCAACAGACAATGTTAATCCTATTGAACAACCTGCACTTTTACCTTCACTGGACCTCCCCGACCCAACTGTATCTCAGTCGAATGCTGCTAATCCACCTGTTGCTTCTGTTTCTACTTCACCAT